>CM028331.1:45080142-45497642 GCA_016647705.1 Eucommia ulmoides
TACTTTCATAAAATTATATAGGTAGAAATAACATATTCTCCCTCAACTATATATATATATATATATATATATATATATATATATTATTTTTCCTCAATTAGGTATAAATTAAATAAGATAAAATATAAATATATATTTTTTATTTATATTAATTTTGTTTGTTTCATTTGAACCGCGTTTTATGTGGAAGATAAAAAACGATTGAAAGTTATGCAAAGGGTTTATGTACGTCGTGTTTTATTATATAGACTAGAGTATAACTCGTGATTGAAAAACCTCACAAAAATCGAATATGAAAATCTCGCAGAATAAACCCATTTTTTAGATGGCTCACAAAAATGGATTGTGAAAAAATATTAACAATCCTCACAACCTACGGTACCTTGGATTGCTTCCATCACATATTCATTACATGCTTTATATATATAAACTCCAAGACAAAAGTGTGCTAAATCTAATCATGGAGATGCAATATCTCCAATAAGAATGACCCATGACCTTAGAGGTGCGTTTGAATGTGGAATTTGATTTGAAAAATGGAAACCTGCAAAATTTAAACGAAAAAAATCACCTAACAAAGGCAAGCTTATAAGCTGAGAGAGAGAGGGGAAGGGGTGAGAGGTAAATATAAATATTAAAAAAGTTAAGGGTGCAAAATATGATTTTAAAAATAAGGAGATGTTAATTAGTTTTTATAAAAATAAAAATAATTTTTTTTTTTTTAAATAAGAAAAAGACACTTATATCTTTTTATCAAAAAAAAAAAAAACTAGGTCAAAGGGTACCAATATTTATAAAATGATTAAAAAAATATCTCAGTGCTAAATGGTATAAACCTAAATTTAAAAAAATTACGATTTTAAGTTAGAATTTTCTACTAATTAATATGTTGAAGTCTAAAATATAGGAGACCAAAGAGACGGCTTTGGTCAAAAGGGTCAGTTGGTTATCAAGGTTGGTTGTGGAATAGGGTGGCAATTTAAGAGTTAAAAACCATCATCGTCCACACAAATATTTTCGCAAATATGTTTATATCATAATTATTAAAATAATTTTTTACCAACATAGTGCGACACAAGCGACAATACACGTTTGAATTAACGCAGTTGAAAGATCTTAAGAAGGTCAATAATTCGAACCTGCAAAAAACTACTTATTGGGAGTAGAAGTCACGGAACCTCGAATGAGATTAATCTCACACCTTGTGTGGGTGTAGGGACACTTGTGCTTATTAAAAAAAAAAAAATCCTTTTATTTTTAAAAGTTGAAATGTTTGCTTGATTTTGTTTTATTTTTCGAATTTGATTTTCTACTTTGTTATTTTTTATATTTATTATTTTTTTATAACTATACATAAAAACTAAAGAAATCAAAATATATATTAAAAAATAGATCAAATAAAATAAATAATATGAAAAAAAAAATAGAAAACATAAGAGAAAAAGGAATAAAAACTAAAACTAAAAAAAAAATATATATTATGTTGTAAATGTATTCTTGCATTGAGCCTATTAAAATTACAGTTTACTCCCATATATTTTTATCAACTCACACTTTACCTTTATGTACTATTTCGGATTAAACTAAATTCTCATGGACTTTATAATTGTCATTGTTATATTTTTTGTCTCCTTTAATGATTTTTCATGACACGAGTTTGACCCTTTTTCAGCTATTTGTTTGTGACCTAAATAACCCCACTTACGTCATGTAAGTATAAACTAATTCTAAACCCTTTAGTTTTCATTTTTAAAATTCTAAAGAAAAAATAAATAAATTGTTTGCATATAATTATTTTTATATTTGTTAATATATGTTTATGGATCTTGGCCCACTAAGTTAAATCATAATCTCATTAAGAAAATTTTAATTACTCTCTATATACAGACTCATTACATATCTCTATAAATTTCATATTTCTTATATATATCAATATAATTCTTTCATGTTTTTTAAATATTCTGTCTTTCAATCATTCCAATATGGTATTAAAGCTAATTTTATTCCCAGATCGGGCCAAGAGAAATCGAGAGTGTCCAGATCCGACCACGCACTATCGTACGTCTTCCAGATCCGACCACCGCCATCTAGATCTGACCAAGTTGAACTCAGATATAGCAAATTAAACTCATATTTGACCAATCCAAACTCAGATACGGCCGAATCAACGACGATGGCTACTACGACAAATCAGAGATATGACGATTGTAATACCCGAAAATTTATATTTTTGAAAAATATTATTTTATATAAGTTTAATATTTTTGGAACTGTTTTACAAATTTATTAGATAACTAAATATTTGATAATTTTGATGAGATAAGTGTAGTTATTTGATTTAATATGAATTACTTTATAACTATAAGGTATAAAGTATAATTTTTTACTCTTAACCTTTAAGGAATAATTCTTGACCATCAAAATTAACAATATATATATATATATATATATATATATATATATATATATATATAAAGGAAAAGAAAAAATGGATGGTCATTATTCCTCTTATTCAACACGTGTGGATCATGTAAATGTTGGAGATCAAAACCAATTACTTAAAGGCCAAAGAGAATAGATAAAAAAAAAAATAGAAAAAAAGATGCAGCTGGAAAAAAAAAAGAAGAAAAAAGATCAGAACATCATTCTTTATATATATATATATATATATATATACACATTAATATGTGGAGAAAAATAATCCGGCTTGGATTTCGACTTCGGATATTAGGTAGAATTTATAACTCTTCTAATATTTGTATTTAATATATCTATTGAGTGATTTACGTTATTATTGTCGGTGAATTATAGTTATTAGTTCACATGAAATAATTATGATTATGTGAAAATTATGTGAGAATTATGCAAAGGTGCTGTATTCGTTGTATTAATTAAATGCACGTATTAGAGGGGTTGAAGATTGTACTGAGTGTTAGCTCACAACCTTACAATTTGATTCTAGGAACGGTGAGAATAAAAACGTTGACAAGAATATTAATTAAATTTCTACTAAAGTGTAATAATTGTGAAATAATATTGTGATGGACCAAGTGTATTACTGGAGTACTTAGTTGAATATTCTAGTCAATATTAAATTAATATTCCAATTTTAGTCATTTAATATTAATTTTTACAATCATTTATGTATCTAAATATTGGCTGGACTATGAAATAATATTGTGGTTGTCTACTCGATAATTCAACTAAAAATAATCTACCTCAGTTCCGTTAATTCTTCTTCTTTTTTACGCCTTGTACCCCTAAAGTTGACAGAAACCTTACTTTGGCCTTTGATTTGAATTGAACATTTTAATATCTTAGTACTAAAATTGTTTCAATAAATTGACAATTTTTAATCACTGCCATCGCATTGTAATTTTTTTAAAGAATTTTATAGAATAAAATATTAGTTATTCGGATTTGGCGTTAATTTTCCAATGAGAAAAACCGAGTAATGGTCGTTGGAAGCCGGGTTGTTATAGTTGGTATCGGAGCTGAGTTATTAATAATACTAATTTATTTGCAAACGGCGAAACATTTGAGACAGAATTCTCTGTAGGAGAAACCGCGTGGCTGCCCAGGAAACCGGGCCGTTACAGCGATATCGCAATAGTGGTGGATGAGATAGAGACGCCGAGGCGAAAGCGATGACAAAGGGGCGAGCAGGCGGCGAAGGGGCGAGTAGGCTGCAACGGCAACGACGAAGGGGTAACCAGGCGGCGAAGGCTGAACTGGCGACATCGGTTGGGAGATCTGGCGAACGTGATGGCAATGGCGATGCCGATGACGACAGAGACAGCGATGGAGGAAGTAGAGGGAGACGACGAGAGGGCGAGAGAGAGAAAGGGCGAGAGTGAGATGGTAAAGAGATAGAGAGGGCGCTGACAGGGCGGTGATGGCAATGGTCTGGTGATGAGGGACGTGATGGAGATAGTGGCGATGGAGTTGGAGGAGAATGAACAAACCCTGGCCGTAACCCTACCAATTAAGAGTTTAATTGAATAATTAATGTAGAAAATTAATCTCAACCCTCTAATGGCTGAAAATGTATCTTGTATCATTCAATCTCGGCTGTTGGATATTCGATATAAGGGTCTAAAATGTCTCAAATATAAAATGTGTCCAGATATAATCTCAGCCTTCAAATATTCAATCCGACGGCTCAAAATGTCTCACAATATAAATATGTTGTGATTTATAGAATAGGAAAGCGGATTAATTGGTGGCCGTGGTGGTGGTGGCTGCCCAACCGATGAGAAATTGGACCAACAACGTAGCAATAGATAGGAGTAAGGAGGTTGTTTTATTCATGATGGGTATGTGAGTGAATATGCGTGGAGCGTAGCCTAGAGGTAAGAGTAAAATATAAACAAAATATTTTGTGATTTTGGAGTCCATACAAATTGCATGTTAAAATCTAATATTATTATTTCCCTAGGTATACCCCAAGACCTAGATGAAAAATAAAAAATCTTATTTAATATTATTTTTTATAAATTTAACATTTCAAAATATTATCATTAAGTTTAATGTTGATATATTCTATAATTTTTACAAATTTAAAGTCTATATATTATGTTTTTTTATATTATTTCTTTTGATTCAATTTGTATAAATTTATTATTTCAGTATTATTATTAAATTTAATATGCATATTTTGTTTTTATAATATACATAAATTTAATATATATAATTTCAGTATATTATTTTTTTAATTTAATTTTTTATAAATTTAATATTTTAATATTATTAGTAAATGTAATATGGATACTTTCATAAATTTATATAGGTAGGAATAACATATTCTCTTCTCAATTATATATATATATATATATATTATCTCTCCTCAAATAGTTATAAATTAAATAAGATAAAATATAAATATATATTTTATATTTATGTTAATTTTTTTGGTTTCATTTGAACTGCGTTTTATATGGGAAATAAAAATTGATTGAGATTTATGTAATGAGTTTATGTACATCATGTTTTATTATATAGACTAGAGTATAACCCTTGCCTAAAAAACCTCACAAAAATCGAATGTGAAAATCTCACAGAATAAACCCATTTTTTAGATGGCTCACAAAAATGGGTTGTGAAAAAATATTAACAATCCTCACAAGCTACAGTACCTTGGATTGCTTCCATCACATATTCATTACATGCTTTATATATATAAATTCCAAGACAAAAGTGTGCTAAATCTAATCAAGGAGATGCATTATCTCCAATAAGAATGACCCACGATCTTAGAGGTGCGTTTGGACGTGAAATTTGATTTGAAAAATGGAAACCTACAAAATTTGAACCAAAAAAAAAAAAAATCAAACCCAAATCAGAATTACAGTAGGCATGATTCAACAACACTTCTTAAATTAAACTGTTGTTGGAGTTTGAAATAGGTAGAGCCTCTGAGAACATAACTGCGAAAATCTTATCAACATAAAATCTGATGTGGGTAAAGTCGGGCTCTCTCCATTTGTCTACCACCTAGAACAGATCTGTCACGTTACCAGCTCCACGTCACATCAACTTGGGGCGACCCGGTGAATAGACAGCCCGAGTGACGGCCCATGTTGGTGGATACGAAGGACTCAAGATCTCCAAGCAGCGGCCTCCCAGAAGGATCATCGCTGAGGGGAGGTCGACGAGCCCAGACCGACCTGCGTCTAGTTTGTATTTTCTGAAAATAAAATAAAATAAGTTTGCATAAGTTTTAACGTAATGTTGTAAACAACTTTGAGTTAATTAACGGTGTTATATCGGTATTTTGAATAAATTCATTTTTTTTTTTATGTATAACTTTGTTTTTTAAATTGGTTTTCTTTTATTTTATTTCTAAAAAAAAAATAAAGAAAAGAAAAAAATTTGAAATAAAAGAAATGAGACAAAATAGAAAAAAGAAGAATAAGGGAAATAAAAATGTAATAAGAGAAAGAGTATAAGTGGGGTGTGGGTCTCCCATGTGATCAATCTAATAAGAGAGAAAGAATAGGAGAAAGAGAAAGAACAAAAAGAGAGAATGGAGAGAGGAGAAAGGCGAGGAGGAAAAAAGGGAGTGCCCCCCGCCCCCCCCCCCCAATTTTTTTTTTTTTTTTGGTGGGTGTGTGTTTGATGTTAGGTGTACCCAGGTACAAGATTAAAAAAATAAATCGTATACCCGGTGTTGCGAACACCGGGTATACGAAATTAACTTTTTTGGAATTCGGTGTTCAGAACACCGGGATCCAGAACCCGGGGATCACAATCCCGGATAACACTATTTTGATAAATAAGTTGAAAACACCGGGTTTTAGAACCCGCAGATCACAATCCCGGATAACATTATTTTAGTAAATAAGTTGAAAAAGTCACATTTTCAGTAAATAAGTTTTAAAAATATATTATTTTGGCAACAGAGTCTAGTAAATGCACTAGAATTTGTTTCATGAGAGAGAGAGAAAGAGAGACCTTTATGCGAATGCACTGTAGAGAGAGAAGATATTTACTCCAGTGAGAGAGATAAGAGAGAAGAGAGTTGGGTTATGGTACAAACACTTTTGCAGCTATTATACACAACATGGCAATACAAGAGAGAGAGGGAGAGAGATGAGAGAGAGAATAATTTGTGTATATTTGTCTTTTATTTCAGAGGTAGGGGTGGGTGGTGGATTGTGGCGGTGGGAGGTAGTGTTGGGTGGGTGGTGACGATGGGAGGTGGTGGAGGGTGGTGGGTGGTGGGAGTTAGGTGGTTGTGAGGGGTAAATATAATTATTTAAAAAATTAAGAGTAAAAAATATAATTTTAAAAATATAGGGGTGTTAAGATTTTTTTTTTTTAAAATAACTTTAGGGCAATTTTGTCCAAAGGAAGAGAAGTGATGTTTGGCAGTGAGAGGTGGCGGAGAGTGATGGCGGCCGCTGTGGGCGACCAACCAATGAGAAAGTGGACCAACAACATAGCAATAGATAGGAGTGAGGAGATTGTTTTATTCATGATGGGTATTTGAGTGAATATGCATGGAGCGTAGGGAGGTTGTTTTATTCATGATGGGTATGTGAGTGAATATGCATGGAACGTAGGCTAGAGGTTGGAGCTAAATATAGACAATATATTTTGTGTCCTCTTCGAAGTCTCGGTCAAAAAAAAAACCCCTTTAGCTTTGTGTCCTTCCCTATAAATAATCCTCCCTTCCAACTCATATCACGTGCCTTAAAAATGGAAAAGTGGTCCCCAATCATTAGTTGGGTGTGAATTTTGACAAAAATCCCGCCACAAGTGGTCAAAAATAGAAGAAACCGCGTATGTCACGCGGCACCGTGACAGGCACGGGAGCCGCCACTGTTCACGCGGCTCCGCGAGCCATTTTGGTCGCTACTCCAGGAGCCGTGCATGTGCCGAGCCGAATGCTTTCTAAGTGTCATTTCTTGTCGGTTTCTTTTCCTTTTTGGTCCAAATTAACGTGTTTTTATTCCAATTCCAAAAACTTACAAAAATAAATAAAATATATTAATTTTTGATAATTTAATTTAATCAAACGACTAACAAAACTAAATTTGGTGGTCTTAGATTGCACAAAATATGATGCGATCAATAGCTGAACGAAAAAAATCACCTAACATGGTATCAAAGGCAAACTTATAAGATGAGAGAGAAGGTTAGAGAAGGAGGGTGAGAGGTAAATATAAATGTTAAAAAAATTAAGGGTGAAAACTATGATTTTAAAAATAAGGAGATGTTAATAAATTTTTATAAAAATAAAAATATAAAATTTTTAATTTTTAAATAAGAAAAAGATACTAAAAAAAAAAAAAAAAAAAGGTCAAAGGGTACTGATATTTGTAAAATGATTAAAAAAATATCTGAGTGTTAAATGGTATAAACCTAAATTAAAAAGTTACAACTTTAATTTAGAATTTGTTGGTGTCGAAAATCGGCGAGCAACCAGTAGTATGGTCCAGAAAAGTTAGCACGCCTACAATGGTGGAGAATTGGTGATTCCGAAACTTTTGATGCCTTGGTGATCATGCAGTCCGACTTGAGCTCCTCGGTTCGACTCGAGATCACTTTTAGACTCCGAGATGAACTCTTCTTCGGACTTTGTCTTAATCTCTAAGCCTAGATCTAATATAAGCAAGATTTCTTGTGATTATAGCACGTTAGTGATAACGTATACAGGTTTGCGGTCCATACAAATTTCATGTTAAAATCTAATATTATTATTTCCCTAGGTATAGCGGATGAAAAAAAAATCTTATTTAATATTTTAAAATATTATCGTTAAGTGTAATGTTGATATATTTTATATATATATATTTTTTTATATAAATTTGAAGCCTATAATTTTAGTATATTATATTTTTGAGAAGTGAGCATTGAAAATCTCACCTTTTTGAGATGAAAGATAACGGGAAAGAGGGAACCTTGCAGCAAAAAGATACAAAAATGTTAAGAGATGGACATACCTTGCAGCTGAAAGGAATGAAATAAGGAAACCGTTTCTGCTGGGACCGCTGACTGGACGGTGACAATGGTGGTGCTTGCATCAAAAGTTGTACACGATGGCGATGTACGATTGGTTCTTCGGCCGTACACGACGGCGATGTAGGGTTGGGACTTTGGGAGCAACCAATTCACTCTTAGATCTAAACAAACCGAACATAAATTGATTTCAAAAATTTGAATCAAAAACCTAAACTAATCAAAATTAATAATAAACCTAAATGAAATTGAAAATCAGAGAGGGAGGGGGAGGGAAGGAGGGAGGAAGGGGGAAGGAGAGAGAGAGACGAACCTGGAATGGAAGCGCGGTGATGGTGATGCACGGCGATGGAACGACGATGACGGCACCTTCGGTGATGGTGATGCACGGCGATGGATCGACGATGAGAAACGCTGCTAGGGTTTTGATGGAAAGATGAGATCGGTGGTGGCTGCGTGGAGATCGAAGGCTGGTGATGGAAACCGCCAGAGGTGGTGAGTAAATGAGGAGGCAGGAGGTAGAGAGATGAGGGAAATGGAACGGGGTAGAGCAGAGGTAACCGTGGCGTGGGGATGGCAGAGGAGCGAGAGAAAGAGGGTTGAAGACTGAAACAAAATGAGGTGAGCGAGAGGCGTTACTAGCCGGCTGGAACCCTAATTGTGAAGTTATTTTTGATCTAACGGTTATCAATATCCAGAGACATCCAACGACCCTGGATGTAAATGAAGTGATTTATTATTTATTATTACCAATATCTAGAGACATCTAACATTCTCTTACAAATTAGTAAAAAGAAGAAGGAAAAAAAAAGATATAGTTGTCAAGCCATATGGACAAGATTGAGAAAAATATAAGTTTATGGATTAAAATGAAACTACCATATGCATAAATGATTGACAGCGTGTAATTTGGAGCTAATGGTAAGTTTTGACCAAGTATGAGATTTTGTCCTCCTTCACCATTATTGTCTAGACGGTTATGATTTGCAATCAAACTCTAAAGGAACTAATTTGCTCCTAAAGTTTATGGAAATTTAACACTTTATGCACTTGAAGTTTGACAAAAACTCGCTTTGGTCCCTTTGGTTTCAATTTGATCATATTAACATGTTAAAATTAAAATTGACTTGACAAATTGGGACTAGATATTAAGTTATACTTTGTAATATTTGTATAAACCGTTGTTGTAAAAATTATTCAATTAATTGATAAATTTCTCGGATTCTTATAAACGAAATATGGAGCATTTGATTTGGTATTAATATGTGATAGTGGACAAATTTCGAATATGTGGTGGTTTGACATATTGCACCCATGTATTGTTACCAATATTTTACTTGGGTCGCTACAGTTTCAATTTGAACATATTAACATTTTAGGTGGCGCTTGATTAATGTAATTTACCAATAGTAAGTTAAATAAGTCTGGGTGAGTGCCGTATTAGCCGTGGACCATAGAAATTGTCGTTGAATTGGAAATATTAATTTAAAGGTGTTTATTGTCTTCTATATAAATCGTCAAATTATATTTTCGTATTAAATTGTGGGAAAAAAAATATTGATGGAATGGACCGTTTTTACGATGATTAATGGATCAAGTAAAATTTTAAAAGTGAAAAATATTTTTTTTATTATCCTGCTATGCCATAGTTGTCTTCTCGTCAGGAGGGCATGTCCTGCGAGATGTGGATTATCTGTCAGACAAATCTTGCAGGGTGGATATATTATATATACTATTACATGTCAAGCATGTCCTGTAGGGTGGATATATTATATATATTACTAGCGGATAACCCGTGCCTGAAGGCACGGACTAAAACATATACCTTAATTTAAAAAAAAAAAAATGACTTTCAAATGGAGTAACTCTAATAACATATTTTAGAGTAAAAAAATAAATAAATTGCATAATAATAAAATTGGAGTTAAATAATAAAATAAATAAACTATCAAATTGTTAGAGTTTTTTTTTTTTACTTGTCAAATAATTTTAATAAACCACAATTAGATACAAATTAATAATACATACACAATATTAAAAAAATGACACTCCAATTATTTATATAACATATTGAAAGTTCGACTGTTGATAATTCAATAAAACTCCGCCAATAATTAAAAAAAAAATGACAAAACACCATTTGCTTCCCAATATCTCAACTCCGGTCTTCCAAGTAGACACAATCATAACCAACATTTAAAAAAAATAACACAACTTAATTTGTTTATACAACATTCTCAAACACTCCGATTTTTTAACTAACATAAAAATAATTAGTAATTTAAAGTTATCTAATTTTTTCAAAAGAGAAGATAGTCTTTCTCTATACAACATTCTCGTCAATTTCAACATTTAAAACGCTTATTGTGCACAAAAATCTAATGCAAATAGAATTATATCAATTGAACCCGATTGAACGTAAAAAAATGTAAATAACCACTCGAACCTGATTTGAAACAAAAATTAGAAAAAAAGAGATGCGAGAGGATAAGTAGATTAACATAAAGAGAAATCATTGCTCTAATTGTAGATATATAACTCCTCATAGTTGGTATTTCATGCCTAAAAATCTCTTTGGAAATGGGGCAGAAAAATAACTTCAAGAAAAAGAAAAAAAATGAAAGGGGAAATATATATATATATATATATATATATATATATATATATATATATATCAAGAACAATGTGTTGGATTACCGGAGCAAAAAAGCCTCCAACACCAATCACACGAACTAATAACAACACAATCTATTCATTCGGAAAAAATGTCTAACAAATACAAATTATGCAGTTTATAAACTTGAAAAAAGTCACGAATTCATCACGACTATTAAAAAAATCTTTGCAATTTTGAATCAATGGTATGAAATAGAACCAAGTAAAGCTTGTGACAAAAACTACAATAATTTGTTCATATGCTAATCCATGAAATTTGTTCTACAAATCTAGAAAAAAAAAAAAGAAGAAGTACTTTTTGTTTATTCCATGTCTTCTAAGAATGAAATAATAAACAAAAACACAAAAAAAAAAAAAAAAAAAAAAAAAAAAAAAAAAAAAAAATGGCTAATGTCCCATTCTCAGTGTTTATGTTCCCATATTGTTTCTTTTTCCAGAATACTGAGAATTAAAACAAAAATATGGAAACAAATAGAGAAATTTTTCTTGCGTTGTTCTAAAGTTTCTACATATAAAAACAAAAGCAGGAACAAAATGCTGACAAACACACCTTATAACTTACAAATATAGAAAAGAGATTAAGGGATGAGTTTTCATCATCTTTCTTCGACAAAACCTGCATCCAACAAAACAAAGTAAAATAAAACAAATAAAAAACTTCAATATACAAGAAATTCAAAATCTTAAAAACATGACAATATTTATCAGGAAAAAAAAAATTGCAAATTTAATCTGCACACAAAATTAATTCGACAAAAAAATTTGCACATTTTCAACTCAAGAAGATACCTACCAAATGTAAACCACTGCCTTAGAGAACAAATGAAATAAAGAGTGGATTTTCTTTTTAAACCTAAATCAGAAAATCCATTACCAGAATTTTGAAAGGGAGAGAGAGAGAGAGGGGAAGACCTGTTGAAGCTCATTATAGCTAGGAACGCACAAAATACGTCACTACCAAGAGGCATATCAATGGATTTCTCAACCTTCGTTGTCAAAGAGATAGTGGTTCCTCCATTGCATACCACTGTCGCATTTACAATCAAACCCACTGCAAAAGCCAAATCAGAGCATCGATTAATACTTAAAAACACCCATCAAGATAAAGAACAAAAATGACATGCCCAAGTGAGGAACACAACAACTCACACAAAATAAAGTTCAGCAGAAGTCAAATAAGTGATTATGATAACAAAAAAGTTGATAGAACATTAATTTCTACCGTGATAGAACAAAAATTGATAGAATATTTTAGAACAAATTGATAGGAAGTAAACATTATTTTTCTAGAGAAAGTCTTGAAAACTACGGCGACTGCGAGGTAGTGGCGCGATGATAGAGATGGGTCGTGGACTATTTTAGCTGAGTTCGTGGACGGTACTACAAAGGACGGCGAGATCGAGAGGCAACGATGAGAATGAGACAGAGAAAGCGAGAGAGAGAGAAAATCATACCAAGGAGTTGTCACATGAATATTGGCGGAGTTCTGACATGAGATTCAGCCGAGAGCGACGACTACGGAGACACGATAGGTTGTCAACTTGCAGAATGAGTGAAAGAGAAACGTTGGCATCGAGAGAGCTTAGGGTCAGACGTTAAGAGTTGAGACTATGGAGTGAGAATTAGGGTTAATTAGGAGAGAGAGAATTAGGGAGATTGAGAAGGAAAATGATTAATTAGGGAGAATGTGAGAATTAGGTAGATTGACAATTTGTCTTAATCGGTGCCTTAATCCGTGCCTCAATAAATGGTAATATAATTCCTAATTAATTAATTAATATATATATATATATATATATATATAGAGAGAGAGAGAGAGAGAGAATTAGGGAGATTGAGAAGGAAAATGATTAATTAGGGAGAGTGTGAGAATTAGGTAGATTGACAATTTGTCTTAATCGGTGCCTTAATTCGTGTCTCAATAAATGGTAATATAATTCCTAATTAATATATATATATATATATATATATATATATATATATATATATATATATATCCTTATAAACTATTTTATATATAATGATATATCATTATTTCCATTTCAACAAACTTAGTTTCATTTTATGACCCTAAACTTATGTCTCAAAAATGTCCTAATCACATTTTTTATTTGTCCTAATCAGCAAATTTATTTGTCCTGATCATATTTTTGTTTGTCCTAGTCATAAGTTTGTCATATTCAACAAAAAAATCATTCTATTTTATATAATAGATTACCTGTCGGGCAAGTCCTGTAGGATGAATATATATATATATATATATATATATATATATGTTGTTACCTGTCAGGCAAGTCCTGCAGGGTGGATATATTATTATCTGTCAGGCAAGTCCGGCAGGGTGGATATATTATATATGTTGTTACCTGTCAGACAAGTCCTACATGGTGGATATATTATGTATGTTGTTACCTGTCAGACAAGTCCTGCAAAGTGGATATGATAACTCCCGATCATAAGGTAAAACGATCTTATGGCTGGTAAAGAAGTATGTTATGTTATTATATACAAGTGAGTTGACCAGTTAATTTAAATTTGATTGTTCTGTTACGATGATATTTTGTTGGAGTTTGGATACTGCCCAGTGTGGTTATATTTTATTATAAAGTGAATTTGGATAAAAATACTTGATCCATAAAATGCTTTAATACTACGAAGACAGTACACCAATAAAAATAACGTAAATAGATATTAGTCCACTACTAGCGTTCGGCGTAGTCAGAGTGTGGAATAATTGTGAGACTATTGGGAGCCAAATTGTTATGGAAATGCTAGTTTGAATTTTTTTGCTTTACTGGTACTTCAGAAATTCGATTGGGGACTTTATGTAATATTGTTGTTTATATAGTTACGTGAGTATTGAATTTAATATTGAACTTGTTATGTTACGTGACTTTGGAGACGCATTTATGTAGTTGGAATGTGTTTGTGCGTTTTAAAATATATTTATATGATTGAGATGTATTTAGATGTTTTGAGACGTATTAATGTCGTTGAGAAGTATTTATGTGTTTTCAGATGCATTACAAAAAATTTATTATTTGAAATTTAGATTGTTCAATATTTATGAAGGAATTTACGATATTATGGAATTAAATTGTAATTTTAATATGGATATTGGAGATGATTATTTTTAGTCGCACGGGACGGTCCCCAAGGAATTAGGCTATCGATTGGATAAGATGTTGGCTTGAAATGTCAGATCGAATTGGTAAATGTTAGGTATGGGATATAACAATGGACTTGAAAAGTCATGTCAAGTGGAAAAATTATCGAGGTCGTAGACCTTTTGAAATTGAGATAGACCCAATCCAAGTGAGACTATTGTGATATTTAAAATATATTTATTAGGCATACATATTTATTATTATTTTTATCAGAGTAACGCAACGGAAGCGTTTAGAAACATAAGATTCTTTGGTAATTGGTTATTTGTGCTAGGTGTTACTGATCAAAGTGCACCATATCCGTATGTTGTTGGATATAACGTGAGCCACTGCGAATGAGAATATTGTGATGAGTAGAATGAATGTTGATGAATGTGAATTATGAGTGACTTTCGGTAACTCAGTTATGGGACCCTACATAGAGAATCATTGTTCTAGAATCGAGTGTGACTAACATGACCATGCGGTGCGTTCTGAATTATTATTATTTTGAATGAAATTTCAATGACGAAATTTATTTAAGGGGGTAGATTTTAATACCCCGAAAATTTATATTCTTGAAAATATTATTTTATATAAAATTTTAATATTTTTGAGGATTGTTTTATAAATTTATGGTATAAATAAATGTTTGATAATTTATATGGGTGAAAAAAAAGTATAATTTTAGGTTCAAATAATATTATAATAAACATTTGGGGGTGTTTGTGTAATTTTAAATAAAATTTTGCATGGAATGTGTGAAAACTAGAACATGTGTAAGGGTTATTCTTAGTAGGGTTGAAAAATGTGAAAAAAAATTAATGATAAAGGAAAGATGATGTGTAGGTGGGTTCACATTTTAAAATCAACATATATTTATATATGTTTGTGTGATGTTTGGTATACAAGGGGAGGGTCCCACCATTAAGAGACATTTTTTTTTTTGGATATGTGTGTGAATGGAGAGAGATGAGATATGGGTGTGGGTTTGGTACTTACTCGCAACATAGGAGAGTTCAGACGACGAAGGAAAAGGAAAGAAAAAATAAAGCGGAAGGAAAAACAGTACATTAGAAGTAGTGAAAAGAGAAGTTTCCTATTAATTTATTACTGATTTCAGGTAGAATTTCTAACTCTTCTAATATATGTATTTAATTTTTCTATTGTGTGAAATTTATGTCGTTATTGTTGTCGAATTTTAACTGTTAAAATTTATGAAATAATTATGATTATGTGAAAATCATTCTAATGTGTTTTATTTGTCGCATTAATTAAATGCACGTATTAGAGTGGTTGGAGTTCTACTGAGCGTTGACTTACAACCCTATAGTTTTGATTGTAGGGCCTGTGAGAAGGAAACGGCGACATGAAATCCACTTGAATTTCTATTTGTAAAAATTGTATTTATTATTTATTGTTGTAATCGGTGAATTCGATAATTAAAACTTTCGCCGTCGCATGGTAATTAAAATATTTTCATAAGACGAATTATTAATTACTTAATGCCGCGCAGTATAAATTTAACAGATTGATTTACCATTGTAAATTCGGCTTAAATAAAAATTGATAATTCCAATTGTCGTCGTCGTGTGCGAAATTTATCAAATTTTTTTATTAATTAAAATATTGATTATTTAGTAAAATTATCATCGACGATAAACAAAACTGTCGCCGTAATTTGTAAAATTTCTCAGAATAATTGATAATAAATTAGTAGGTTAGTGTTTATTCTCCAAGGGGAGAAACCGTGTAACGGCCCTGGAAACTGGGTTGTTACATCAATATAATTCTTTCATGTTATCTAAATATTCTGTCTTTCAATCATTCTAACATGGTATTAGAGCTAATTTTAAACCCAGATCGGGCCTAAAGAAATTGAGAGCGTCCAGATCCGACCACGGCCGTCGTACATCGTCCAGATCCGATCACGCACTATCGTACGCTGTCTAGATCCGACCACTGCCATCCAGATCTGACCAAGTTGAACTCAGATTTGGCAAATTAAACTCAAATTTGGCCAATCCAAACTTAGACAATGTCGAATCAACGGCGATGGCTATTGCAACAGATCAGAGAGATGGCGATGGCGTAGCACTGGTGGATAAGATGGAGACGCCGAGGTGAAGGCGATGACGATGGTGATGGCAAAGGGGCGAGTAGGCGGCAAGGACGATGGCAAAGGGGAGAGAGAGAGAGAAGGCGGTGACAGGGCAGTGATGGCGATGGTCTGGCGATGAATGAGGTGATGGTGGTAGTGGCAATGGAGTTGGAGGAGAATGAACAAACCCTAGCCCTAACCCTACCAATTAAGAGTTTAATTGAATAATTAATGTAGAAAGTTAATCTCAGCCCTCTAAGGGCTGAAAATGTATCTTGTATCATTCAATCTCAGTTGTTGGATATTCGATCTAAGGGTTCAAAATGTCTCAAATATAAAATGTGTCCAGATGTAATCTTATCCTTTAGATATTTAATCTGATGGCTCAAAATATAAATATGTTGTGATTTATAGAATAGATATTAATTTAATGTCCACAATTTTTACATATTATATTTTCTCATTTATAATATTTCTACAATTTAATTTTTATAAATTTAATCTTTCAGTGTGATTTTTGATGCATACTCACAGTTTGAAGAGAGCATGCTTGCTTTGAAGATGGAAGAGATTAGTGACAGTGAGGAAGAAATGGAAAATGGTGATTGTGAGGATCATGTTCTTGAGGATGAAGATGAAGATGATCGACTAGACGTGGGGAAATTAGAACAGAAGCTTAAAAAGTTTTGGTTGTCTCATGACAATGATGTCGATTTAAGGCTAGCTCGTTTAGAACATCTTATGGATAGGAGACCGGAGCTAGCAATTAGTGACAGTGGATGCAGGACTAATCGATTAATTTGTTTTTTGTCAGGATCATAAATACTTCGAAGATGCATTTAAGGTGTATGGGTTACTTATCTATCAAAATTTGTAAAAAGATATGGGAAGTCAAAATTGGAAAGGGCTAGATAATTATTTGAGAATGCTGTTGAAATGGTATGAACATTTTCCCCTTTTCTTTATACTTTTTTTTTTTTTTTGTTTTTATTAAATGGTAAGATGTGTCCGGGCCTGCTTACGTGCACGTTGACTAATCACCTTTCAGGACGATTTTAAGAGTGCACTCTCCCCCACATTGTCCCGGTGCATTTAGGATTAAATTCAAAATTTAATTTCTAGAGTGTTCCATAGGAAAGTCGAACCCTGGTTGACAAGGAAAGAGGAGACCTCTCCTTACTAAATGGACTAACCTCTTGGGTTTTCTTTAGTAACAACTGTCCTCTGTCAGTAGCTTCTTTTATTGATAGTGTAGTTGAAATCAGAATCTCATAGATGAATACTTGAAATAGGGTATTTCACTGATGGGACATTGGGACTAACTGTGTGTAATGATCTTTTTACGTTTTTGGTTTCCTTCTTGCTTTAGCTATTATTGAGGCACATGGTTTGTCCTCTTAAACATGTAAATTATATTGTTTTGCAAGGGGCATGATCTGATTAGTGTAAATTATTTTCGTTGTTATGTTTCCGGAAGATGTTTAACTTTTCATTGTTTCCACTTATATTTGTATTTTTTTCTGGGGTTATTCCTTCTTGCCCGCCCGCCCGCCCCTTTTGGAATTCTTTCTAGGGATGGCAATTCAATCCAAATCGTTGGGTAACTGAATCAGACCAAATCGAACGGTTCGATTTTTAAACCGATTAAATCATTTTGGTTACGATTTTGGTTTTGGAACTGAAAACCAAAGTGGTTTTGATTTTAGTTTTGAGATAATAACCGTGAAACTGAACCGCGTAACCGGCATTTTAGATATATTTTTATTATATATATTTCTATCTTGGAAAAAATACATTTTAAACACTCTAACTATTGACACGTTTTTATGGAGTCCAATAAATTTTTTCGTTTCAGTTTAAATTCTATAAGTATAAAGGTAGTTTTAAAAGGACCTTTTGTTATATTTTCTACCCAAACTAATAGATTTAAGGGGCAACATCATAATCTTCTATTTTTTTTTATTCAATTTTTTTTTTCACCGGTGAAGCTCTCTCTCTCTCCCCTCTTCACCAAACCACTCTCCCTCTCTCTCTCTCTCCACCACCTTCTTTCGCCACTACCACGGACATCGCTGTCGGCACCATAGATGTCGCCGAGGGGAGAGAGAGAGCTTCATCGTTGAAGAGAAGAAAAAAGAAAAAAAAAATTGAATAAAAAATAAAAAAATAGAAGATTACGATTTTGTCCCTTAAATCTGTTAGTTTGGATGAAAAATCTGACAGAATGACCTTTTAAAATCACCTTCATACTTAGAGGGTTTAAACTGAAATGAAAAAACTTATTGGACTACATAGAAACGTGTCAATAATTAGAGGGTTTAAAATGCATTTTTCCCTTCTATCTTTTTTATTTACATTTTGACCTCCATAATACATATACATGTTATAGGGTTAATTGGGTTAATTTTAGAGTTTTCATAATTTTTTCCAATATTTTAGTTATGTTTTTATTTTTATATAAAAAAACAATTGTTTGCGGTTTCCCAATGGTTTTGGTTTTATATAAAATTAAAAAAACTTAATGGCTTCGCGGTTTTAGTTTAGTTTTAGTTTTGCATAAAATGAAATGGTTCAATTTTAAAATTGTTTTCTTAAAAACGACGGTTTTGGTTTTGAGTTTGGTAAATGCCTAACGATTTGATTTTGGTTTTGGTTTCTTGTGAATCCCACCATAAACGAACTGTTGCCATCCCTAATTTTTTTTAGTTGATTTCTAATTGTACTTTTTCAATTAGCCAGATCCTTCATTTTTTTTCCAGTCGGTAAATAATTTGTCTAATCTTCATATTCAATTTGACTAATGATTCAGGAATGATTTGATTGATAATATTATAGAATTCTTTTTTTTTTTTTGAGTTTCAATTTATTTGTATACTTCTCGCAATCTTACTAATCATCTTTCATTGTTCCATCAGGTCCCAGCTGAATCAGTGAAGCCATTATATCTACAATATGCTAAACTAGAGGAGGATTACGGGCTTGCAAAGCGAGCTATGAGGGTTTATGATCTGGCAACAAAAGCTCTCCCAGTCGACCAAAAATTGAGCATGTACGAAATCTACATAGCTCGTGCCACTGAGATTTTCGGTCTGCCAAAATCGAGGGAAATATATGAACAAGCTATTGAATGCCTTCTAGATCAGCATGCGAAAATCGTGTGTGTGAAGTATGCTGAGCTTGAAAAGAGTCTGGGAGAAATCGATCGAGCCCGTGAAGTATTCAGATATGGAGCTCAGCTTGCAGATCCTCGATTTGATGCTGATATTAGGAACAAATGGCAGGAGTTTGAAGTGAAGCATAGAAATGAAGACACGTTTCGAGATATGCTCCGTTTGAAAAGGACCGTGTCTGCGAAATTTAGTAAGGTAAACTCATTTTTCTTTCTTTTAACCTGATTCAAGCTCATTTTAATTTGGATTCATTACCTTATGAGATATTGCCTTCTGGTCCATATTTTCCAAAACGTTTGGTCCTTGCTCATTTTCATTATACAAAATTCCATATATGCTTCATCGTCATTGCAGTATATTCCGTAGGTTTGTTTATCATGATGATCCTATTAATTTTTGTTATTCTTTCAGAAACATTATATTCTTCCCGAGAATTTGATGCAAAGGGATGAAAAGCAGAACCTCGAGGAAACAATAGATGCATTAAAGAAATCTGGTGTACTGGAAGATGAAATGGCTGCCCTAGAGAGGCAGATAGTCCCTGAATCCACCAACACCGATACAAAAGATGGAGCCCGAAAATTAGGGTTTGTGAGTGCTGGAATAGAATCACAGACTGATGGAGGACTCAAGGTTGTCACTGCAAATCAGGAGGATATAGAGTTGCCTGAGGAAAGTGAATCCGAGGATGATGATGAGAAAGTTGAGGTTTCACAGAAGGATTTGGAAGTTTGGTTCGTAAACGAGGAGAAGATGAGAAGGAGGAAAATGATGATGCTCGTTTAGGTGCTCTCGAGAGTATAAAACGAATGAGGCAAGTCTGATTCGTTTCTGTTCATATTTTGTTTTACCGTTTTTTCTTTGGGATCTGCATCTATATTCGTTCGTGATAATGCTAAATGATGTTTGATTCCACTTATTCCTTTTCTATTCTTCCATACCCTTTATATCTTTTACAATTTAAAAAGTACTGTTGAAAAGAAACAAGATGTAAACTTTATAGCATGCCCCGAAAGGATGATGCTGCCCTAATAGAGCAGGGACGCGGTTTTCGTTCGTACTTCAACTTCTGGATGGATTTGAACAACGGTAATATTATATTAATTGCATATCGTCGTTCTATATCTCTTCCTAAATCTTAACATTTGTTTATAATATATCATTTTTTTTCCGTGTTCTTGGAGATGGCTTGAACATGTTAATGGAAGCATGCGCGCTTACATTCCTTTCCGTCGGGTTGTTTGTAAGGTTAGTTTATACTGCTAATCAAAAAAGAGATCATAGCTTTTTTAAAATTGTTAGTTCATCTGTTAATGTTAGAGGCAATCCTCTTCACTCAAGACGCTTTTATGAAAGTGAGTTAGAGCCATTAGATTTCTACATGGTATTAGAGCCAGGTCTTTTGTCTGATATTAGGTGTGTTGAATCTTACATCAATGTTGGGCCTCTTGATATCTGTTCGCAGTGGTTGGTCAAGTCCACCTTGTGCGTGAGGGGGCGCGTTGAATCTCACATTGATGTTGCCCTCCCTTGATATCCGTTCGCATTAGTTTGACAAAGTTCACCCTGTGCGTGAGGGGTCGTGTTGAATCTCACATTGATATTGCCCTTCCTTGATATCCATTCACAATAGTTTGGTGGAGTCCACCTTGCACGTGAGAGGGCATCTTGAATCCCCATTGATGTTGGTTACTCGATATCTGTTCGTAGTAGTTTGACAAAGTTCACCCCTTCCGTGAGGGGGCGTGTTAAATTCCACATTGCTTATGTTACTTGATCCTAAACTATTTATTAGTAATATCTAGAGGCAATCCTTATTTTTCAAGACGTCTTTTGAGAGTGAGTGAGACCCATCTACAGTAAACATATACATCTAACCATGCATTTTTATTAGTGATTTCAGTGATCCGATACAATATACAATATTGGTTGCCAATTAGTTTTAGTAGCAGCTAAACAGAAGAAGATGTACCTTTATGGTCTGTTTGGGTGGTTAGAGATTTTTTCGACGTATTTTCCAAAAGAATGGCCAGGGTTTCCAGTAGATAGGGAGATAGAAGTCATTATTAAGTTGCTTCCAGAAACTGCTCCTATATCGATTATCCCTTATTGTATAGCGCCTACCGAGCTGAAAGAATTGAAAGTGCGGTTGCAAGATTTCATTGCAAGATTTATTAGATCGTAGATTTATCAAACCTAGCGTTTCCCCATGGGTAGCCCCAGTGTTGTTCATGAAAAAGAAGGATGGCACGTTAAGAAGGTGTATTGACTATCGACAACTGAATATGGTGACAATTCGTAACAAATATCCGTTACTTAGGATGGATGACTTGTTTGACCATCTCTCGAAAGCTAAAATGTTTTTCAAGATAGATCTTCGATCGGGGTATCACCAACTGAAAGTTAGAGATAGTGATGTGGCAAAAATGGTGTTCCGTACGAGATATGGACACTATGAATTCTTGGTTATTCCCTTCGGATTGACAAATGCTCCTACTGCCTTCATGGACTTGATGAATCGGGTCTTCCAACTTTATCTGGATCAATTTATTATCGTATTCATTGACGATATATTGATCTATTCCCAAAGTAGAGACGAGCATGCAGAACATCTTCGAATCGTGTTGCAGACGTATCGGGAGAAGAGGCCATAGGCGAAGTACAGTAAATGCGAATTTTGGTTAGATTATGTAGTATTTTTGGGGTATATTATTTTAGAAAACGGTATTCGGGTGAACCCAAAGAAAGTTGAAGCTGTTGTTCATTGAGAAAGACCGAAAAATGTGACTGAAATTCAAAACTTTTTTAGGATTGACGGGTTAATCTCAACGGTTTGTGCAGGGATTTTCTGTTATAACTGCTCCGTTGACTCGTTTGACCACAAGGAATCCAAATTTGAGTAGACCAACAAATGTACACAAAGTTTCCAAGAGTTGAAAAGTAGATTGATATCGGCACCAATATTGTCCCTCCCATCAGAAGGGGGATGGTTTTGTAATTCTTAGCGACGCGTCACACCGAGGGCTGGGATGTGTTCTGTTGCAACATGGTCACGTAATCGCATATGCATCTCGACAATTGAAGAACCATGAGTGTAATTACCCAATGCACGATTCGGAGTTGGCAGCAATTGTGTTCGCCCTGAAGAATTGAAGGCACTAATTGTATGGCAAAACGTGTGAAATATATACCGATCATCAGAGTTTAAAATACTTGTTTACTTAGAAGGAGTTAAATTTGAGGCAAAGGCATTGGATAGAATTGATTAAAGATTACGATTGCACCATCCACTATCATCCAGGGAAGACTAATGTTGTAGCGGATGCGTTGAGTCGGAAATCGGCGGGTTCGATCGCGCACATTAGAGTGATTCATACTAATCTGTATGCTGATTTGAGATCTTTGCGAGTTCAGTTGGCGGTTGGTCAGACGGCAGCGTTGCTTGCGACTTTGACTTTGAGGCTGACGTTGATTGATCATATTATTGAAGCTCGGAAGTCGGACGTTCAATTGGAGAAGATTCGGGGTGAAATGAAAAATGGTCGCAGAGCAAATTATCATGTCAAGGAAAGTGATGAGGCTTTGATGATTGGAAAGAGGCTGTGTGTACCTAATGATGTTAATTTGAAGAAGGATATTTTGGAAGAAGTGTATAGCTCAGCGTACGTGATGCATCCAGGCGGTACCAAAATGTATCGAGGTTTGCGTAAACATTATTGGTGGATCGGAATGAAGCGAGAAATCACGGAGTTTGTTGCCAGGTGTCTTACTTGTCGGCAAGTGAAGTTTGAGCATCAACGTTCAAGTGGGTTGTTGCAACCTTTACCTATTCCAGAGTGGAAATAGGAGCATATCATGATGGATTTCGTTTTGGGATTACCTCATACTAAAAAGGGATATAATTTCATCTGGGTGATCGTTGATAGGCTTACTAAATCCGCTCATTTTCTGGCCGTACAGACGACGTATTCATTTGAAAAGTATGCCCAATTATTTATTGATAAGATTGTCAAGTTGCATGGCGCACCCGTTTCTATAGTGTCAGATAGGGATTTGAGATGTACTTTGAGGTTTTGGCCGAGACTCCAAACTACTTTAGGTCCCTAGTTGAAATTTAGCACCGTTTTCCATCCTCAAACAGACAGATAATCACAGCGTACGATTCAAACGTTGGAAGAGATGTTGAAGAGATGTGTTCTAGAAATTCCTAGTAGTTAGGATGATCATTTGCCGATGATGGAATTCGCCTACAACAATAGTTATCATTCGGAAATCGAGATGGCCCTGTATGAAACATTGTATGGTAGGAAATGTAGAACTCTAGTCTATTGGACTGAAATAGGTGAACGTAAATTGTTGATGTCGGACATAGCTTAGATGATAACAAACAAGGTAAAGGTGATTTGAGAATTATTAAAAAAATAAAAATAAAATAATAATAATAATAAAAAAAAAAAAATTGCTCAGAGTCTACAAAAGAGTTATGCAGACAAACGCCAGTGGGAATTGGAGTTCGAAGTAGGAGATCACATGTTCTTGCGTATTTCTCCATGAAAAGGTATAATAAGGTTCGGGAAGAAAGGGAAGTTGAGTCCAAGATACATCGGACCCTACGAAATTTTAGATCGGGTTGGCGCGACAGCCTATTGGCTTGCTTTACCACCGGAGCTGTCTCGACTACACAACGTTTTCCATGTATCAATGCTCCGGAAATATGTACCAGATTCTTCTCATGTGTTGACTTCGCAGCCGATCGAATTGGAAGCAGATTTGACCTATGTTGAGGAGCTAATCCAAATCCTAAGTCGTAAGGACTAGGTGTTGCGGATGAAAACGATCTCATTAGTCAAAGTGTTGTGGCGCATTCAAGCAGTGGAAGAGGCAACATGGGAGCGGGAAAACGAAATGAGGAACAAATGCCCACATTTGTTCATTTAGGTAATAAAAAATTTTGGGACGAAATTTTTTTTAGAAGGGAAGAGTTATAAGGCCCAAATCATAGTACGTACATCATTAATAGTTGCATTTTAAAGTATTGGGAATTTCGGAGTAAATTTTTGTTAATAAAAAAATTAAAATTAAAAGTTTAGGGGTCAAATTTGAAATTTAGAAAACATGAAAACTAAACTTGAGATCCAAATTGATAATTAAAATCAAAAATTAAAAATAGTAAGGGTGAAATTATAATTTTAGAAACTTATAAAAGTTGAAAATGATTAAAATAAGATCTTAAAGAAAGTTGGAGGAGGAAAGTGCATTTTAATTAAAGTTTTTTTAAAACACATATATGTATATTATATGCTGTGTGTGCGCAACGAGACTCAAATCGGCCGGCAAGGGAGATCGGCATGGGCGACGTGGCAAGCCAGGAACGACTTCTCCCACTAATCTCATGCAATATATACTCACTCTTGCATGTGGAACTGAGGGAAAATCTCAAACCCAATCTAGAAATCACTCAGAAAATCTAGAGAGAGAGAGAGAGAAGAGAGAAAAAGAGAGCAGGCCGGAGTTCAGGTTTGAGAAGCGATCGCCGGCGAGGGTGTCGGAGGTGCATGGGGGTGTGATCATCAGCGTAGAGGCTCGTCGATCCATTTAGAGAGAGAAAGGGTTCGACGGTAGTGAGTTTCGGATCGTAGCCGTTGCTCCGAGGTGTTGTGTGTGCGTGCATTTTGTGTGTGTTGTTCAATCGCCAATGTTGTGTCGTTGGTGGGCGTCGTTGTCGGTCCGGTGGGGGTGTCGTCGCCGTCTCTCCGGTTGGGTGAGTGGAGTGTGTGTGTGTGTTGGCTATAAACCCAGAACAAGAAACAGAGGAGAGAGAGAGAGGTCGGCGTGGGGGTGGTGAGATCCGACGAGCATGGGTGTGAGTGGGTTCGGACGGTTGTCGATCGTTGGGGGTGGCGTTCGGCGGAGTGGGTGTGTTTTCCATTTCTTGTTTTGTGCAACGTGAGTGTTGTGTGTGTTTCCTGACCATCGACGCTGTGCGTGTGGGTGTTCGTCGATTTTGTTCGGTCGGCGGGTGTGTGGGTATTTTTCTATGTGATTATTGACTTTGACGATGTGTGGATGGTCGACTGTCGGTCGTCGGTCGGCTGTGATAGTGTGCGTATGTTTGTTCTGCTTTGCCGACAGTATTTGGGTGATCATCGGTGGGTGTGGGTGATGGGCCGGTGGTGAGTGGGAGTTAGTGAGTGAGAGAGAGAGCACCGGCTGTGGGCGTATGGGTCTCCGTTTTGGTCCGACGGAGCTGCTACTGGGTGTGTGAGGGTGATTATCGACGTGTGGTGCGTGGCCGACCAGCGGAAACCAAAATAGAACAGAAACAGGGAAAAAAAAATAAAGAAGATGAGGAGAAGAAAAGAAGAAAATTACAGAAATAATCCCAATAGAATCCAAAATCCATCTCGCGACCCGTGAACGATTCGAAACGGGTAACGTTTTTCGTTGAATTTATTTTAGTTTATAAAATTAAATTAACGCATCAAAAATTTCTTAGCGGGAATAATAAATTTGGGAATGCAGTAACTTTTAACGAAATGAAAATTTACCAAATAATAATTTTACATAATAAAATGTGGGGAATGGGATTGGGTCATTTTTTTTTACCTAAAATATTAATTTAGGCCCTGTCACTAATAAGTTCGCAAGCACCGGAGTAACGTTAGAGTATAGTCGGTAAAAGCTTTTGGGAGCAGATCACGAGGTGAGTGTACTGTCTTCTTACCAAACTATTTATATATATATATATATATATATATATATATATATATATATATATATATATATGATAGAAAATGGTTGTAATTAAATTAAATGATTTCAAAATGATGTGGATCAAATAGGTTTCTGGGTGAGTTGAGAAAATGAATTTTCGATGAATTGTGTTGGTTTCGAAAGGAAGTTGAAAATGGTTTTTCGCTGAAATTTGGTGGTTTAAAAAGAGAGTGAAAAATTCTTAGTTTTCTAAAAATAAAGAGTGAAAAAATGGTTTTGGTGAAATCAGACGTTTTTTTTTAAAGAAAAATGAGAAATATGATTTTAGGTTAAAAATCAATTTTGAAAATAGAGGGTGATATTTGAGATTTGACGATGTTGATTAGACGATATTATTGATTTGTGATTTGATGATGACATTATTGATTTTGACGATGCCATAGTATTTATCTGTTTCGGCAGAGTGAGGTTATCCACTTCTGCAGAGTGATGTGATCCGCTTCGACAGAGTGATGTTATCCGCTTCGGCGGAGTGATGTTTATCTGCTTCGGCAGAGTGATGTTAAACGTTTATACTGCGCAGTGATTATCCGCTTCGGCGGAGTGATGGGTGTTCGTAGGAAGGCATATCCTACGGATGGTATGGTACCGTTGCAAACTCCTGATCGTGAGGTTAAAACGATCACTAGAGCTGGCCACTGTGTGTGTTTGAGGTGTGTGTTTGAATTGTGTGGTTAAAAAGTGTGTTTGAGATATATGCTTGAGATGTAGTGTTTTACGTATATTGGCTAATTTGATATTTATTATCATGATGATTAGTATGATTTTTATATTGGTTGGATTTGAATGGAACTTAATTATGTCGCTTTCTTTTCCCTGCTTTTATATTGGGGATTTTACGAGCTATGTGGTATTTATAAACTTACGCTTGATCCATTTAGATGTAATAGAATGAGTTTTATTATTAAAAATATTTTTACTAAGAAGGCAGTACACTCGCAGGTGAAGCAGTTAGGAGTCGGTCCCCCTACTGGTGCTAGGTAGAGTCCTACAATGGAGTCATGTGGAGGGTTGAGATGAGCTTTCTGAGGCGAACTTGTGAGGGGTTCATGGTATTATATTCTACTGTTATTATATTTGGGGAACGGGTGTGTTCCTATAACAGAAATATGTATAGCTCTATAAAGATGATGGTTTATTGATATATATGCATATTATCGTGTAATAGATAGTTGGTTGGTTGCTTTCGGTGATGTCATGATGTCGTCACGCCAGCCCGGGATGTCGGGTGTTCGGGATGGGTCGTGACAATTACTGTTCCCAAAACAAAACAAAAATCTAGGAACGAAAATTCCATTTGTTTTCCTGAATCAGAAATAGAAATTTGAGAACAAAAAAAAAAAAAAAAATCTATATAAGAAATGGAAATAGAAATCTGTTAACAAAAAATATGTTTCTTTTTTAAAACAAAAATAAATATTTGAGAAAAAAATCTATTTGTGTTCCCAAAACTAAAACAAAAATTTAAGAATAAAACAAATTTAATTGTTGTTAGATTTTGAATATTTTCCTAAGAAAACATGAGAAATACAAATGTATACATTTTTTAAATAAAATACTATTAGGTATCTATTGAATGAATTTGATCTCAAAATTGATATATAAAAGAGTATTATTTTATTAGGTTAATTACACTTTATCCCCCTATGGTTTGAAAATCACCACTTACCTCTTTGTGGTCACATTTTCTAATCACTTGGGGTAAGTGCACCAAATATTTTACCCAGGGGGGGATAAGTGGTGATTTTCAAACCGCATGAGGGTAAGTGCAAATTGGCCAAACCACAAGGGAGTAAAGTGTAATTAACCCTATTTTATTTTATTCTTTTAAGCATACAATGTCACAACCCACCCCGGTTACCCGATCCACGAGGGCCGGTGTGACAACGATACAACTCATCCGAAAATGACTAACACTAATTAAAATATCTTACACAAAACCAATATTATTTAGTAAGGTCAACAAAATACATATACCCCATTTTATTGGGAACTCTCTTGATCTTACAACAAAAGTATTTGTTTATTTTAACCAACCAACATATACAACCAAAAGCAAAAAATCACTGTCAAGATACTCCTCGCTACGGCCCTTCCGGATTCGACCTACTGCTAGTAGGGGACAAAAGTTTCTCTACAGCACCTGCGAGTGTACTGTCTTCTTAGTAATTTAAAAACATATTTTTGAAATAATAATATATTCTCAACGAATACTAAAATATAAACATCTCTTCTTAAAACAAACAGTGAAAATAAATAAACGAATATATATATATATATATATATATATATATATATATATATATATATATCCAATCCATTCAGTATAAAACCATACCAATCACTATATGCAATAAATCACCAATCTTAGTAAAAATACCCCATTTCAAGTTTACTTATCACCCACATACACACCGACTAAATCATAGTGATCATTTTAACCTCACGATCGGGAGTTGCAACGGTACCGTAACCATCCGTAGGATATGCCTTCCTAGCGGACCTAACTGCGCAGATCACCGCCTACCGGACGTCTCCGGAGGCCAATAATATAAATCACCGAATATATCAATCACCATAATAAATATCCATCTGCCGAACCACCCTCCGGACAGACCATAATATGAATCACCACCTGCCGGACCACCCTCCGGACAGGACATAAACTATGGCATAGTCTAACCAACAACACAAATCAAAGTAACAACACCATCGTCAAATCAATTACCGTCAATTTTCAACAAAATTATTTATGTTATCCTTCTTTTTAAAACCCTAACAATTCCACGGAAATTCATTTTACCAACTTACACAAAATCTGCTCGATCCACCACATTTATAAAATCATGCAGTTTAAGTAAACATTTAGGTCATCATATATGTACATAGAAAAATATTTTAGTAAGAAGACAGTACACTCACCTAAAAATTCGTACTTGCAAGCTCTCCTGACTCCTTGCTACTAAGTCTCCGAAAATTGTGAACCTATTTGTGACAGGACCTAAATTAATAGTGTAGCAAAAAACAACCTAATCGTGTGATGCAAACCCTACGTTTATTAATTTCCTAACCCCACATTTTGTTATTTGATATGTTAAGGCTATAAAACTAATTCAGTGAATCATAAAAACTAATAAGAGACGTTACTTACTTCAGAACGGTTGTCAATTTTCTTAGAAATTCCTTAGAATATGCTTCTGCTCCCCACCGCCTAAGCGAAAATACACCGCCTAGGCGAACATGCAATTTCTTGCTCTCTGTTCTTTTATCACCTAAGTGAACTTCCATCGCCTAAGCGATCATGCGATTTCTTGCTCTCTGTTCTTTTACCGCCTAAGCGAACTTTCACCGCCAAAGCGATCATGCGATTTCTTGATCTCTGTTCTTTTATCGCCTAAGCGATCCTTGCATCGTCCCTAACAGAACAGACTAGTCCTTTACCCCTTCTCGTCACCAGCTCCGGCCCTTAAATTCCTCACTCCACCTCCACGATCAACCATCCCCAATTTACAATTGATACTACCAACCTCATTCCCTTCACTCCAACTAAAGCACCCACTAAAACAACACCCCAAACCACCGGTTGCAACTCCAAACAGCAAAACAGAGCACACACACATACCTGCTTCCATATGACCCCAGAAAATGTCACACTTGCATACTCCTACAGCCTAGACGACCCTCAACCCTGAGAAAACACCCTGAACCAGCACCAGTGATCTCTGGCAGCTTCTCCCATGGCTTCTCCTCTTTCGCTTTTCTCTCGCTCTTTCTCTTGGTTTTTCTTCTAGAATGATGGTGATCTTTGATTACCATGATTATGCATATATATATATATATATATATATATATATATATATATATATATATATATATATATATATATATATATATATAGATTTGTGGAGTAAACCAATGCCACGTTGCCCTCCTCCCCTCTCTCTCTCCCATTCCTCCCGGCGTGGTCTCAAGGCACAAACACACATGCACACTTACATATATATATATATATATATATCCAAAATATCTTTAGTCAAAATACTCTTTCCCCCCCCCCCAAAAAAAAAAAACTTTTATTTTTTATTTTTTTTTATATTTGTCTCTTTTATTTTTTATTTTTATTTTTTTTTATTTTTTTTAAAAAAAACACGTAAATAGCGCACAACATGAAATCGGGGTCTTACATACAATAACAAACAAACAAGAGAATTGAATAATGATTTCATTTATAAATCCATTTTCTTCCACTCTAATCCCATTCATCCAACCAAATTAGAATTTACCTAAATAAAATCTAAAATAAAAATACTCTCTTCTTTTCCACATTCTATTTATATTATCATTACGTTAGGTGTAGGGTGACCTTGAGCTTCTCTCACTCGAAGAACTAATTTATGAGGTGAGACATTCCCTTACACTTATAACCTGACTGCCAGCTGCTTTTACATTTGATGTGGGATAAATCCAACAATTTCCTCCTCACACATTGAGCCTTTGGCTGATTAACTCTTAACCAATCTCTCCTTTTGTAGTTATTGGGTTAGAGTAATATGGACTTTGATACCAGTGTAGGGTGGTCTTGGGTCTCTCTCGCTCCAGAAATTAGCCCATGAAGTGAGAATTTTCCTCATGCTTATAATCTAACTATCGGTCCTTTCCACATTCGATGTAGAATATACCAACATTGGGTTATCCTTGTTTTTCCTATATTATCATTATATTTTCAAAATTATTTTTTAATATTATAATTTTAATAAATGCAGGCATTAAACAAATCATTTTGGATGTAACATTCAACACATGTGGATGTTGAATGTAACATCAATTGTGGTTTTTTTTTTTTATTACGATATGTTAATCATATTTTTTGGACGTATAGATCGTATTATGCATGAATGTTACATTCAACACCTGCTGATATTGAATATAACATCAATTGTTCTTTTGTTTTATGTATGTAGAGTAAAATATACATGATGTTATATTCAATACCTGTAGATGTTGAATATAATATCAATTGTTCTCTTATTCTATGTATGTAGAGTAAAATCCACATGATGTTACATTCAACACCAGTGGAAGTTGAATGTAACATCAATTTTTATTTTTATTTTTATTTTTTATTTTTAACGATGTTACATTCAATATATGTGAATGTTGAATATAACATCAATTGTTCTCATATTTTTATGGATCGTATGATATTATTTTTAATATATGTGGATGTTGAATGTAATATCAATTGTTCTCGGCAACAAACTGTAAATTATAACTGTAAATTATAAAGTACAATGTATAAATAGTCAAAATTAATAGAAAAATATCTTCCACCTGTAACGCAGGATATCACTTTGCTTCTCTCTCTCTACTCAAAGTCATAAAGCAGAGTCTGCCACAAATTCTTTTTCTCAAATGAGCAAAAGCTTTTCACTGTTTTTCACTTTGCTTCTACTCGGTGATGTTTGTCATCTCCGTCAATGCCCGCTCCGCCGAGTCGCTCATAGAACTGTAGGAAGGCGGAGAGACAGACGAAGACATTGCCGATGACACAGAAATCGACGACAATAATGACGAGGACGGAGATGGTTTCGGAACTCTAGGAGCTCGAGATCGCAAACCGATAATAGATTCAGAAGTCTCTGCGATTTCTTCGGAGTTTGATCGAGAGTGTCTCGGCCTCTCTGTTTTCACCATCGCCGCCGCCTCCTCTTTCTTCGAATCCATCTCAAATTTCTAGCTATTTTCATGATTAATTTGTATATTCGTCGAGCTTCTTCTCAAACTCTTGATCAAATTCGACTTCGTCGAAGCATAAATCAGTCCCTGAAACCCCAAATGCACAAAAACGAAGACGAAAATCGCAACGAGTCTGCAAATCGATCGGCACTTCGGAAGTCGGAAGAAGAAGTACCGCGCGATCGCCGTTCTCATGGAAGAAGCTCACGGGAGGGTATTTCGGTAATCTTGTCGTCGGCCGTTTTTTGAAATGGGACTAATCGGTGCAAGAAAGGCTGATGGTGGGAGTTTTCAGTGTAAGAGAAGGTTGTCGATGAGAGTAGGCGGTGCAAGAAAAAGTAGATGGGAGTAGGCGGTAAATAGTTTTTGTTTTTTGGAGTAAACAGTAATTTTCCCTTATTTTAACACAATATATTTAGAGTATCTGGGGCCCGTTTGGTAATTGTTTTCATTCCAAAAATTCTCATTCTATTTCCAAATTTTTGGGAATTCTGTTTAGAAATAGCGTTTGGTAATTTTTGTTTTCGTTCCCATTCCATTCCCATTTGGGAATTGTACCCATTTTTTTCTTAAGAAACGAGGAACAAAAAAAATTGTTTCTCATTATTCCCATTCCATTCCCAATATTTGTTACTGTTCATCGGACGTTGCCGGCCACCGCCCGCCGCCGTCCGACGACCGTCTCTAGTCATCGTCGGCCGTCCGCCGCCGGTCACCGTCGCTGTCACCCACCCGTCGGTCGCCGTCGCCGCCGCCGTCTGGCCAAAACAAAAAAGAAAATCTCAAAAATAAATAAATTTGATTTTAGGATAAAATCGTTACCAAACGTGATTCTCTTCCCAAAAAAAAAAAAAAAATTATCGTTACTAAACGAGATTCTATTCCCAAAAAAGAAACAAAATTATCATCCCATCCCATTTCCATTCCACTACTGGAATAGAAACAGAAACGGTTACCAAACGCTACCTGAGTTTCCAAAAGGCATACCAATTTTTCAGGGTCGCAGATTATTTAACAACTATACACAACGATAATGAGCGATTTTTCTCTTATTATTTTATTTTTACAATTTTTGTTTTATATATATAGATAAGTTATCAAACATGTGGATCAATGATTTTTAAAAAAAAAAAATTGTCAATTTTGTTTATTTATATTGATAAATATTTTTTAATGAAATATTATAATTTGTGTTGACATTTTAAATTAGCAATAATTTGCATTTTTACGGAGTTGAAACTGAGAATTAACACACACAATAAGATTATTTTAATTACATTGAATTTTTTAAAGAGTTTTTTATTAAATAGTCCCTTATAGAGAGATCACTTAGACTAAAACCTTTTTCACAAGACCGTTTAGGGTTCAGACCATCCCGTACGATGGGTTTAGATTTCAGTCCTCCGACGAAGACAAGACGAACGACGATGGACGATAATACCCCTGTTCACTCCGACGAGCCAGATGGACGAATCAATTCGGTTATGGTAAGCGACAAAATAGAGATTTTCACATGCTGATTCAAATACATGTACGACATCCCTTACACAGACGCGGATTTTAAAAAACATTCGATTCAAATTTGTAGACGTTGCAGAACTGGTATGAGGTGAAGATTTTGAAACGGCGGCGACGGCGACTATATCACAAGACGACATTTGGACTGTGTTTAAAGGTGAAACATGTCAGTTAATCGATTGTATTAATTGAAAAGTTATATAGTCGCGTCTAATATCGTTTTTTGGGTATTTCAGAGTTGTTACAACATTTTCGAAGTTGGATGTTCGAGGTTGGCGATGAATGAATGCCAATTTGTGAAGGATGTACGTTCCTGAGGAAACGTGAGCAGCACGTTAACGTTAATGTACTGAGGGTTTATTTTGTGCATCACGACGTAATAACAATGTCAATATAAGCAAACACAGTCAGGGTGTTTAATATCATTTTTTGGGTTTTTCGGCATTGTTACAACGTTTTTTGAAGTTGGATGTTCGAGGGGTGGCGATGAATGAATGCCCATTTGTGAGGAATATACGCTATGAGATAACGTGACCAATGCGTTAACGTTAACGTACTTGTGGGTATTTTGTGTACGACGACGTAATAACAATGTGGATACAAGCAAACACAGTCAGGAAATGGGTGTACATGATAAAGTTAACTAACTCATAGTTTTTCAGTTTTTTTCTGAAAAGTAAGATGCTCCAAGATACAGAGGTTCTCGGGGTGTATTCAACGAAACGCTTTAACGTTAACATGTTTTAACTGTAACTATTTTTTTTTGCGTTAACATTAACGTAATGCTTGTACACGGTAAAGTTAGTTAACTCACAATTTTTTCAGTTTTTTTCCGAAAAGTAAGATGCTACAAACTACAGAGGCACTCGTTTGTATTCAATAAAACGGGTAACGTTAATATCAATTTTTTTATTTTTATTTTTTAATGATGTTACATTCAATATATGTGAATGTTGAATGTAACATTAATTGTTCTCATATTTTTATGAATCGTATGATGTTATATTCAACACCTGTGAATGTTGAATATAACATCAATTGTTCTAAGTGTAAATTATAGGGTAGTAAATAGTCAAAATTAATAGAAAAATATCTTTCACCTGTAACGCAGGATATCACTTTGCTTCTCTCTTTCTACTCAAATTCATAAGGCAGAGTCTCCTAATTGCCACAAATTCCTTTTCTCAAATGAGCAAAAGCTTTTCACTGCTTTTCACTTTGCTTCTACTCGGTGATGTTTGTCATCTCCGTCAATGCCCGCTCCGCCGAGTCGCTCATAGAACTGTAGGAAGGCGGAGAGACAGACGAAGACAATGCCGACGACACAGAAATCGACGACGATAATGACGAGGACGAAGATGGTTTCGGAACTCTAGGAGCTCGAGATCGCAAACCGATAATAGATTCAGAAATCTCCGCGATTTCTTCGGAGTTTGATCGAGAGTGTCTCGGCCTCTCTGTTTTCACCATCGCCGCCGCCTCCTCTTTCTTCGAATCCATCTCAAATTTCCAGCTATTTTCATGATTAATTTGAATATTCGTCGAGCTTCTTCTCAAACTCTTGATCAAATTCGATTTCGTCGAAGCATAAATCAGTCCCTGAAACCCCAAATGCACAAAAACGAATAAGAAAATCGCAACTAGTCTGCAAATCGATCGGCACTTCGGAAGTCGGACGAAGAAGTACCGTGCGACCGCCGTTCTCATGGAAGAAGCTCACGGAGGGCATTTTGGTAATCTCTTTGTCGGCCGTTTTTTAAAATGGGACTAATCGGTGCAAGAAAGGTTGACGGTGGGAGTTTTCAGTGCAAGAAAAGGCTGTCGATGGGAGTAAGCGGTAAATAATTTTTATTTTTGGGAGTAAACAGTAATTTTTTCTTATTTTAACACAACATATTTAGCGTCTCAGCCCCATTTGGTAACTGATTCTCATTCTATTCCCAGATTTTTGATGAAAATAGTTTTTTGTAATTTTTGTTTTCGTTCCCATTTGGGAATTGTGTCCATTTTTTTTCTTAAGAAATGAGAAACAAAAAAAAGTTGTTTCTCATTATTTCCATTCTATTCCCAATATCTATTACTGTTCATCTGCCGCCGCTGCCCATCGTCCGCCACTGTCACCATCGCAGCCGCCGATCGCCGCCATAGTCACCCACCCGCCGGTCGCCGCCGCCGTCCAGCCAAAACAAAAAAAAAAAAATCTCAAAAAAAATAATAATTTGATTTTAAAATAAAATTGTTACCAAACGCGATTTTCTTCTTAAAATAAAAAAATAAAAAAAAATTATCGTTATCAAACGTGATTCTACTCCCAAAAAAGAAACAAAATTCTCATCCCACTGTTAGATTGGAAACAGAAACAGAAACGGTTATCAAACGCCACCTGAGTTTCCAAAGGCATACCAAATTTTCAGGGTCGCAGATTATTTAACAACTATACACAACGATAATGAGCGATTTTTCTCTTATTATTTTATTTTTACAATTTTTGTTTTATATATATCGATAAGTTATCAAACATGTGGATTAATGATCTAAAAAAAAAAATATATTTATCAATTTTATTTATTTATATTGATAAATATTTTTTAATGAAATATTATAATTTGTGTTGACATTGTAAATTAGCAATAATTTGTATTTTTACGGAGTTGAAACTGAGAATTAACACACACAATAAGACTATTTTAATTACATTGAATTTTTTAAATATGTTTTATTTAAAATATAAATATTGAATTATTGACTAATATTGTTATCTCTAAAAAAAATGTGAAGATGTTATTAATATAATTTCACAATTAATTAAAAAACACTCTAAAAAATATATTTTGGTAGTGAATTATAAAAAAAAAAAATTGTGAATTATAAATTTTGACAAAATTAATTATTTTTTAAACAAAAATATTATAGTGAATTAGATGAATTGTGAATTATAAATTTTGCTGGTATGCAAAAAAATCTTTTCCACATTTATTTTAGTTTACTTTTACTATTTTTTTTTAACTTTTTGCACTTTGCACACCTGAAATTTGAGAGAAATTTAACTTTAGCCCCTTTGTTTCAATTTGAACAGATGAAACCCTTAAATATCCAAATCATGTCAAATAAGTCATTCTGTCATTTTTTATAGATAAATTCACGATTTTCGTGTTTGACATGTGACCAGCTTTCGTCATAAAAATTGATAGAACTGACTTAACACAATTTAGATACTTCGAAGTTCAATGCGTTTAAATTAAAAAGGAAAAATGGGTGAAAAGTCCCATTTTTTTAAGTCTAATTGGTGAAAAGTTCTTTTGTGTTATTAGGTTTTAATTTAGTCTTTTAAGTTAGATTTAATTTGTGTTTTAGTCCTGCATTGCAGGAATTGTAGGGATATTGTAGGGATTGTAGAGAGCCTTTTAGTGAGTACATTCGAATTTTATAGTGAATTCTGTTACATGTAACTAATGTTAATTACAATTTCATAATTATTACTTTTCACACATATTTAAACATTTTTAGTTACATATGCTTATATAATATTAGTTACATGTTACAATTACATATATATATATGTGTGTATAATATTTTGTGGTATTACTGAAAAAATAGTGAATTATGTTACATGTAATTAATGTTAGTTATAATTTTATAATTATTATTTTTCATACATATTTGGACATTTTTAGTTACATGTGATTATATAATACTAGTTACATGTTACAATTACATATATATATAAAATATTTTGTGACGTTATTGAAAAAATAGTAAACTTTTTAATTACATATCAGAGACATGTAAATAAAAAGTTATATATTATTGAAATATGTAACTAAAAAATATCAAACTTTTTAATTACATATCAGAGACATGTAACTAAAAAATTACATATTATTGGAATATGTAACTGGAAAAAAATAAAATAAAAAATAAAAAATTAGTTACCTGTAATTAATACAGTAATATTACACAGAAAGTAATTACATATAACTAGCGCGTGGCTATCACGTGAGTAAAGCTTCATTCTTTTAAAACAGATGGGACTAAATCAAAAGTTTTTATCGCATGTAGGACTTTTGACCAATTAGCGTTTAAATATAGGACCTCCCACTCATTGTCCCAATTAAAAATACAAAGGTTAAAGTGAGTTTTCTCAAAAACTTAATGGAAAGTAAGAAAACCTCATTTTCCCCTTAATTAAATTTAGGGACAATCGGTGGGTGATTATTTATTTAAGTTCTAATTGGTCAAAAGTTCTACATGCGGTAATTTTTTTTGATTTAGTCCCAACTATTTTAAAACGACGGAAGCCTTACTCACGTGATAGCCACGCGATAGTTACATGTAATTACTTTCTGTATAATATCACTGTATTAGTTATAGGTAACTATTTTTATTTATTTTTTATTTTTTTACATATTCTAATAATATGTAACTTTTTAGTTATATGTCTCTAACTAAAAAGTTTGATATTTTTCAATTACATGTTTTAATAATATATAACTTTTTAGTTACATATCAGATTTTAATAATATATAACTTTTTAGTTACATAAAAATTTGATATTTTTTCAGTAATGTCACAAAATATTATACATATATATATATATAATTGTAACATATAATTAATATTATATAAGTATATGTAACTTAAAATACTCAAATATGTGTGAAAAATAACAATTATGAAATTGTAACTAACATTAGTTACATGAACAGAATTCACTATAAAAATCGAATGTACTAACTAAAAGGCTCCCTACAATTCCTGTAATATCCCTACAATTCCTGTAATGCGAGACTAAAATATAAGTGAAATCTAACTTAAAGGATTGAATCACAACCTAATAACACAAAAGGACTTTTCACCGCTTAGACTTAAAAAATGGACTTTTCACCGATTTTTCCTTTTTTTTTTTTATTTGGGTTGCTGGAATTAAAGTGAAAAATTCTTTTGATATTGGGCCATTGAGATGAATTTTTGGGCCGCCAAGTTGAACGGGTGGGCAAAGCATTTTTGGGCCCGCGTGTTCAATGTTTGGGTAGCCTAATCTAAAATTTTGGACCGGCGAATTTGATTGACTCAGTGTAAAATTTTTAGAGCTCAACTCGGAACTTCTGGATTGATCGACTCTGGACCAAAAAAATAGCGGAAGTTCACCAATTTCCAGCACATGTCACCTCCAACTCAGTAAAGAAATGTCCACGTGCCCTGACAGGACCATATTTCTGGTGAGTACCAATTTTTGACATCAACAACCCCTAATCTTTACATTATAGAAAAAAAAGTTTAAAAAGAATATTGCTATTTAATTTGTAGCACTAGTGTATATAGATATACTTAATTGTGTTTTTATTGTGTATTTGTGTTTATTATATTCTCACATTTACTTGGCATTCATTTAGGGATTTAACATGATATGAAAATATATTTATTAATTAACCATTGATTTTCAATTAAAAACATTAATGGGTAAATAATACTAAGCACCCCATAAATTTAAGGGAAAATCGGTGAAAAATCCATTTTTTTAAGTTTAATTGGTGAAAAGTTCTTTTGTATTATTAAGTTTTGATTTAGTAAAGTTAGATTCTACTTATATTTTAGTCTCGCATTGCAAGAATTGTAGGGATTTTGCAGAAATTGTAGAGAGCCTTTTAGTGAATACATTCGATTTTTATAGTGAATTCTGTTACATGTAATTAATGTTAGTTACAATTTCATAGTTATTATTTTTCATACATATTTGAGTATTTTTAGTTATATGCACTTATATAATATTAGTTACATGTTACAATTATATATATGTATAATATTTTGTGACGTTACAGAAAAAAATATCAAACTTTTTAGTTATATATTAGAGATATGTAATTAAAAAGTTACAGATTATTAAAACATGTAACTGAAAAATACAAAACTTTTTAATTACATATCAGAGACATGTAACTAAAAAATTACATATTATTGAAATATGTAACTGGAAAAAAAAAAAAAAAATTAGTTACCTGTAACTAATCCATTAATATTACACAGAAAATAGTTACATATAACCATCGTGTGACTATCACGTGAGTAAGGCTTTCGTCTTTTTAAAACAGATGAGACTAAATTAAATTTTTTTACCGCATGTAAAACCTTTAATCAATTAGAACTTAAATAGAGGATCACTCACCCACTGATTGTCCCATAAAAAAAACTAGCCCGCAAAATCTTTTCAGCTGTCCAAGAATTTCTAGTTGACGCGTTTTTTTCCGAAGCATCTCCACCGCCTTAATCTTGGAGTTTTGCAGAAAATTTCCTTTTGCACCACTGAGGTTTGCACCATTGAAGTTTTTGGCATTTTGTTGATAAATTTGCACCCCTTGAAGTTTTTGGCATTTTGTTGACACTTTGCACCCCTGAAGTTTCGAGAGAATTATTTTGACACTTTGCACCCTTTCAGCAGGACAAAAGGCCAAGAAAAACCTCTGGGCGGTTTTGAGCCTCCCTTGGGCAATCTGCCGAGCAGAGAGTGCTCGGAGCCCCGAGCTCGGCTAATGGAGGCATCTGGACGGTTATGAGTCTCCTTTTGAAACATTACCGAGTAGAGAGTATTCGGAGTCCAGAGCTTGACAAGTGGAGGCCCAAGGACGGTTGAGTTTGTGATAAAGTTATTTGAAATAAATCACTTTTATTTACATTCAACTAAAATTCAATTAACAAATAGTTAAATTTATTCTACATCGAATGCAAAAGGAAATGGTGGTTAAGTTATAAGGGTGAGAGAAAACTTCACATCATGAACTAATTTTTGGAATTAAGAGAGATCCAAGACCATCTTATACTAGTATCAGAGCTCAAATTACAACATCTATGACTCAATAATCATAGAGGGAAAGACTGGTCAAGAATTAACCAACCCAAGGCCTAATGTGTGAGGGGAGATAGTTTGACTTATCCCACATGGATGTGGAAAAGACTTGTGTGAGGGTTATAAGTGTAAAAGAAAACCTCACCTCATGACTAACTTTTGGCATTGATAGAGACGCAACATCACCCAACAAAAATGCATAATTTTTTGATTGTGTATTTAAAATCAATTACATTTATTTATTGGGTAACAAAATTACATTTATTCTATTGGGTAACAAAATTATTGTGCAACCAAAATTACAATTTAAAATACCAAAATAAAAAAATTAGAATGTAATTTAAAATTGAGGGGGGGGGTCCTATTGTCATGTTTAAATATATAGGAGTGTAAATTGTAAAAAAGGGAACTATAAGGACCTTTTTGCAAATATAAAAATGAGTCTTCTTCAATAGTGTCAGTCTAGTCTCTCTCTATATATAGCGAGAGGGGGAAAGAGCGAGCAAAAATCAAAAGCGCTTGAATCATTTCTCGACTTTGATCTTTCAGACCTTCTTATCAATGGCAATACTCACCGATTACGACGAAGAGATCCAACTACGGCGACTAAGCCGTCTTCATCATCGGCGGTGACGAAACAATTCAGTGCTGTACTTGATCCATTGAATCCTCTAGGATTTCTTAAGACGGTTTTCGAGTTTCTCGATCGCGAGTTTGATTTCTTCCGGACTGACTCCGCGAACATTTGGTCCTCTAAAATTTACTTAAAAGATACATTAAAAAATAAGAAAAATTATATTTTTGCTTCTTAATGTATGGGGTGGGTTTCTTTGTGAACTCCAAAATTTGTCGCATTGTATATTTGGTCCTCAAGTTTCATTTTTTTTTTCCAATTCTGCAAAATTGAAAACGTTATTGATGATTTTGGAAGAAAATTGACTGTGTTCAGCACGTTACTTATGATGTTTTTTTATAACGATTCACTGAAGAATGAGAAAGAGAAGTTTCAATCGTTGTTAAGAAAACATTAGAGAAAAATGTCTTAACTTTAGTGGACTGATAAATGAGGAAAATATTCTTATTAGAAGGTCACGTGTTGAAAACAACCAATTTTGTTTGTCTTATATCATTAACGATATTTTCAATTTTGTAGAATTGAAATCAACGTGAAATTTGAAGGATCGAATGTGCAATTTAGAGATCCTTAGTACTTAGCTGGACAACCACCATTTAAGAGTATTAGTTCGCTCGTACAGCTTTATCAAATGTCACCCTGGCATTGGCAATATCTTTGAGGTTTTCATACAGCTTGAAAAACGCTACCCCAAATGTTGTAAAAGGTGTCTGTGTGTCTCATCTCGGGGCTCGCTTAGAGGTGGGGCGATCGTTAATTATTCGGGACAATAACGGTGTTGATTTTTCAATTGGGGTTGCGCTCAACTTTACCCCGGGCGAAGTTGGCGAAGTTTGACAGGACTTATGTTTTGTGTTTCCATCACAGGAAAAATTAAGAGGGACAAAACATGATTTTGCATCTGTTTGGTTTGTTCTCTGTCTTAATCGCTTTGCTGGTGTCAGACCTCAAAAGGCTGGAGGTGCAATCAAAGGTTGAAGTTATCATTCAGATGAGGAAACAAAGGTCGATGGCATTGGAATAGAAGAACTAGGGTTAAATCATGCGGTTTTTTGACGTTTTATTTGGAAATAAATTAGTCATCTCCTCTAATATATAATTTGTTTTTAAATTAATAAAAGAAAATTTTGGAGTCTCAGACAAAAATAGGAAGATTATTGTTTGTTAAAGAATATATAATAAAATGAAGAATAATATTTAATTGCATCACTAATTGTCATATGTAAGCGTGTGCAACGGATAGGGTCGACCCGTCAAACCCGCCTAAACCACCAAACCCCCACCGCAAAAAAATCGCCCAATACTAACCCGCACATTGCGTGGGTGTTAAATCTTGAAACCCGCATATGTATGAGCGGGTTATAGTTTGATCTATGTTCTTACGGGTTCAACCCGCCCGTCCGAGTAAACACAAAAACGATGTTGTTTTAGATTTTATTACTTACGTTTGTAATTTTTTTTTTGTTCCATTATAGTTTTTTTTCTTATTATTGTGTTACTATAATTTTGTCTCAATTTTCTACAAATTTTTGTAATGTAATGGTTTTTCTTTTTAGCAACATTTATTATATTTTAAGAGCAATTCACGGTTCTCATTAGCCCAACCCAAAAATAGGCTCAACCCGTACACTATTGGGTGACTCACAATTTAAACTAACCAACCTGTCCCAAACCACACATCATTGGGCAGTCTGCGGTTGAAACTAACACAACCCGCCCCCAATCTACCCACTGCCCACCCTTGGTGATATGAAATGATTCATAATTTTTCTCATCTTGTAATGTTATCTCTCTCTATATATTTTTTCATATATATCATCTACCGGTTGAAACGATTACTCGTAATCCAATTTTTTTCTCGATTCGTTGTCTGGTCCGATTTTTAAAACATTAATACCCAGACTAATCTCTCAGATGCCTCTTGCTTAGAGAGTAGAGGCCAAAGTTCAACAAGAATTTGATGAAATCCTCAATGCGAGAAGGATCATATTTCAAATATCCCTAGAATTATATAATTGATAATTGACCATTTAATAATGTTAAAAATCCTATTTGGTTGTCTAAATTATTTTATTTTGTAAATTATTAGTATATTATTGGTACCTCTAAATTAAAAGAAAGAAAATAGGACGAGAATAAAGAGAGATGAGGCAACATAAATTAAATAATTAATCCTATTTTTTTTTTAATATTTGATCCAATAATAAAAAGTATCTCCCTATTTATACGTTCATCCATGGCTGAAAACATTTAGTATAAAATTTTATTGTAATTTGTATAATATACGAACGGTTGAATCTAAATTTTGATATGTCGGTGTAAAATATTTTATGAGATAAAAATTGATTTGTTTTATTATATAAAAGTAGTTGATGAGGGTATTTTTGGACACTTCTGAGTCAACACTTGAGACCCAGCTACGTGTCGACCCTCGCAATGATAAGGACGTATTCCGGAATCCACAACGCCACGTTGGAGCATACACCTACTATGGCTTCTCCCTGGAACCTCATTTGCATCCAAGGAGGAGCGAGAAGCCCTGCTGGGACGTGTCGCTCTAAGCTCTACGCTGTGCCCTGGGTAGTCAGTTTCAGGGACTCAGCCGTTCACCTCGACCAGCTCCCCTTTTCACCTTGTTTCTTCTCTAGGACTCCACGGATCTCCGCTCTCCTCCACCATCTTATCGCTGCAGGCTTGACAAAGGCCCGCGGGCTTCGCCAAATAGGCCCAAAAGCCCAAGCTCAACGATTATCTCCTAAACGCCTCAGATTATCGGCTAAACACAGGGTTTCGACTACTTAACCGTATTTAGGCCCGACTAATCATCTTCAACGCCTATATATATCGGGGGCTATGTAAGCCCGATGTACGCTTGAATGACTTATATTACGTGCGAGTTCATTTGTTTCCTTACTATATTCTGTACCTTTTCTCTCTAAGCACTGATTACCACGCCGGAGGGGCTTCACCGGGATAAACCCCGGTCTGAGCCTTCTGCAGGTACACTCCCTGAGGAGCAGGACTCTGAACACAGCAAGTCAGTCCTCCCAGAACCTAGTACAGCTCGCTTGAGGACTTTTCAATCGACGACTCCACCTCAGCAAGAGGACCCACCTGTCATCCGACTGGACCATACTCGAGGTGTGTACCAGTTTTATGCACCAACAGTTTGGCACCGTCTGTGGGAACCGAGCAAAAAGCCTTCCCCTGATCATTTCTCTCTGCTCAGCTGAGCTTGAGTAATCACAAGGTCCAGTTAGATAGACACAAAACAGAAGAACGAGAAGACATGTCGAATAATCCAAACGCATACCCCCCAGCTCCCACCAACGAGGATAACTGCCCTCCCATGGTCAGACAAGACCGTCAACTCTGCCACCTGGGGCTGCGGGACAGACCTCAAGAGCTATGGAGGCATCTCGGGTTGATCTCCTTGAATGCCAAATGCAAGAGTTCAAGTCGAATGTACAACTCCCCCTCGCGTGCCTACTGCTAACCCCCGTCCAGGGAAAACCATCTCTCTAGACTGCAGGGCCCGAGGAGTGACCCCAAGATCACGATGCTCGTGTGGAATCTTCAAATGGGCTTGTGCTTGAGGGTCGCCCTCCACCTTGCCATACTGGGGCTACTGGACTGGAGAGCCCCCCCGACCACGTCAAGACCCCATTCTCCACGAAGACATGGTGCCAAGGACTGACCAGGGCTACCCTTGGGCTCAGCTTCCTAGCCACGCAGTAAGATCCGACCTGAGGGCCCATCGTGGGCAGGGCCAGACGCCTACCCGCCACCCTCTCACCACCACGGCGTTCGAGTAGTGGCCAACTGTGAGCATGCAACTCAAAGGCGGAGACGAGTAGCCCTCCATCCTACTAGAGATGGAGATGAGCGCCCTCCAGCCTGTCTTCTCAACGGTATTCCGACCCCCTGAGTCGCATCCCAGCTCTCGGTGTTGCGAGTGATTCTCCACGGTTACATTTCGACCCTCTGAGTCGCATTCCGGCTCTCGGTGTCGCGAGTAATTCTCCACGGCTGTATTCCGACCCCCTGAGTCGTATCCCGACTCTCGGTGTCGCGAGTGGTTCTCCACGGCTGCATTCCGACCCCCTGAGTTGTATCCCGACTCTCGGCGTCACGAGTGGTTCTCCACGGCTGCATTCTGACCCCCTGAGTTGTGTCCCAACTCTCGGTGTCGCGAATGATTATCCTCAGTGGTACTCTGACCTCCTGAGTCGCGGATAATTCTCCAAATCAACATCCCGACTCTCGGCGTCACGAGTAACTCTCTACAAGTCTCATCCCGGCGCTCAGCGTCGAGGGTGACAACCAGACCCTCTCCGGAAGTCAATAGTCCGTACCCGGGGATAGACTTAGGTCATCCACCAAGGGCGGGGCATTGATTGGGTTTGAGGGCCTACAAACAAGTACCTCTCCCTACCAGTCGACTATAAGTCCGGCGTTCTAAAAGGGAAGGTGCTCCTGCATGGACTAAATGGAGATAACCTGAAAGGGTTCTTGAATGAGCCTGACTACGGAGAACTCCCCGATGATCGGCCACAAAGGTCCAACCACCATGTGCGCTCCTGTGGACCGAGAGGATCAGCTACCCTGGGAAACCCTACTCCTAAGTTCACGACATGATTTCTTTACAATCAGCTTGTGTCCCGAACTGGGGGGCTAGTGGACTATGGTCCTAGACAGAGACGAGAAGTTCTTAAAGTTTTTGTAAACTTTTCAAAATTTTACAACTCTAAAAACTATGCTAGGCAAAGAATGATTTGGCGAAAACGTTGCAAGAAAGGAGTAAACTCTGAAGTACCCTGGTAATGCCGCTTAAAAGCTTAAATGCTCCCGCATAGAAAAACATGAGTAAGCGAAAAAGAGTCTGCAAAATCCTAAGTCCTGAAAAAGCGATGGTCTGGACCCAGTCCTCTCCACCCTTGTTGTGAGAGGCGTCTATGCGAGTGGAAGTGGCGTCGATATTGCATTCCTCAGCCCTCTCGTCAGCACTGTCCTCCACGACATCCCTCTGCCCAGTGCCCTTGTACGTGGCCCCGTCTAGGGCATCAGCCTCGATGTCCCATATCCAGAACCATCAAGTTTGACGGGCACTGTCCGGCCGCGCTACTCCTAGCCGGCATAGTCCAAATAGCAACATGCACCTCCCTGCCATTCTACTTCGAGTCGGTAGGGTCTAGGTAGCGACAGGCACCGCTATGTCGTGCTACTCTTAGCCATCAGGGTCCAGGGGATGACCTTCTTCAAGAACGTCATCCAGGAGTGCTGTCCAAAAATTTCGCTACACCACCTCGGGCCAGCGTCATCTTATCCTGCCTCCCTGCCCTGCTGTGCTACCTCAGGCTGGCAGGGCACAGATAGTGACCTTCTCCAAATGTATGGGCCACGGGTCCAAGCGAGCAACGCCCTGACGTGCTCGATGCTCCCTCCCCGCATGCCTCACTAGTCGAGCAAGTCGCAGTGAAAAATGCCATGCGTCGGAGTAATGAAAAAGACTAAGGGGTGCAAGGGTGCAAGGGGCAAGGTAAACCAAGGCTACAAGAATTACAGATAAATTGTAAGTTTTTAAAATGTGTTTTGCTCTCCCCTTTTTGCTCCACCCTTTATGCTACTCCTTCTGCACACATCAAAAAAGAAAAATATATTAAGGGGGTGAGAGGCGCTGCCCTCTCCCCCAATTCAATTAAAAAAAAAAATGGGAGGGGGCAAGCTTGCCCCCTGACCAGCGCCCATAACTGGGCGCTGGTGACCCTAGCGCCCAGCCCAAAACTGGGCGCTGTCCCCAGCGCCCAGTTGGGCGTTGGTGTCTGACCAGCGCCCAAAATGGGCGCTGGGGCCCAGCGCCCACTTGGGCACTGGTCAGCCCAGGTGGGCTATCGCCACTTGCACGGCGGTGGTCAGTGAGCTCCCGGTCACTCGCCACGTGCCTGCCCCTTGTAGTTCTCATTTATTTTTCCCGCGGTGAAAGCCAGTCCGTGCTCAGGGCCTATTTACGGTGAATGTGTGTCGTCTTGAAAATCGAAAAAATTCGGGGCCGCCCTGCCGTGCTACCTGACCTCGGACCCTGGACCCCGACGGTATGGGAGTGTATTTCAATTTAACTCCTCTAAAAAAGTTCAACTCTTGCAAAATTGTCGCCGTGAAATCTAAAATATTTGGGGTCGCCCTACCGTGCTACTTGACCTTGGACCCCGGCGATATGGGAGCGTATTTCAAATTAGCTCCTCTAAAAAAGTTAAACTCCTGGAAAATTATCAATGTGAAATCGAAAAAATTTGGGGTCGCCCTGCCGTGCTACCTAACCCCGGACCTCGGCCGTAGGGGAGCGTATTGCAAATTAACTCATCTAAAAAATTTCAACTCTTGAAAAATTGCCGTCCTGAAAATCGAAGAAATTCGGGACCGCCCTGCCATGCTACCTGACCCCGGACCCCGACCATGTGGAGGCCTATTTCGAATAAGCTCCTCAAGAAAAAACTAACTCTTGAAAAAGTGTCGATCAGAGGTGTTTCTCGCAATTCAAAGTTTCCAGGACGCTCGTTTCAGCCAGGAATTGATATCCTTGACCATTTCATTTCCCTCGTCGCACAGGGCTAGGGGGGCTACTGATGAGGGTATTTTTGGACACCTCTGAGTCAACACTTGAGACCCAGCCACGTGTTGACCCTCGCAATGACAGGGACGTATTCCGGAATCCACAACGCCACGTTGGAGCATACATCTACTACGGCTCCTCCCTGGAACCTCATTTGCATCCAAGGAGGAACGAGAAGCCCTGCTGGGACGTGTCGCTCTGAGCTCTACGCTGTGCCCTGGGTAGTCAGTTTCAGGGACTCAGCCGTTCACCTCGACCAGCTCCCCTTTTCACCTTGTTTCTTCTCTAGGACTCCACGGATCTCCGCTTTCCTCCACCATCTTATCGCTGCAGGCTTGATAAAGGCCCGCGGGCTTCGCTAAATGGGCCCAAAAGCCCAAGCTCAACGATTATCTCCTAAACGCCTCAGATTATCGGCTAAACACAGGGTTTCGACTACTTAACCGTATTTAGACCTGACTAATCATCTCCAACGCCTATATATATCGGGGGCTATGTAAGCCCGATGTACGCTTGAATGACTTACATTACGTGCGAGTTCATTTGTTTCCTTACTATATTCTGTACCTTTTCTCTCTGAGCACTGATTACCACGCCGGAGGGGCTTCACCGGGATAAACCCCGGTCTGAGCCTTCTGCAGGTACACTCCCTGAGGAGCAGGACTCTGAACACAGCAGGTCAGTCCTCCCAGGACCCAGCACAGCTCGCTTGAGGACTTTTCAATCGACGACTCCACCTCAGCAAGAGGACCCACCTGTCATCCGACTGGACCATACTCGAGGTGTGTACCAGTTTTATGCACCAACAGTAGCTTATAAAAGTTAATATGTTTTATCCCCTCTACTTTGATCTTATTTCATTTTGTTCCCTCAACTTTAAAAGTCTATATTTTACTGCTTCTAGAACTTTTTTTATTTAATTCAATGGAACATTGTTTTTAAAAATAGCAAAATTATATTTTTGTTAAAAAATAAAAAAATAGAAATAAAGAAGAAAAAAGGGATATATAGAGAAAATGCTAGTTTTTCACTTTTATTATCTTTAAATATAAATATAAATTTTAAAAAATAAAATAGAGGTCAATTAAATTTTATATTTTTATAATAAAATGTGTTATTATCTATTTAGTCAAGAATAAAAAGGGGTGGTGTTTAGCTTTTAAAGTAGAAGGGTCAAAATAAATGAATTTTTAACCATAAATTCATGTATAAGACTTTAATTAAAATGACCCTTTCAGTCCAATTAAAATATATATATATATATATATTTTTTTTTATTTTTTTATTTCAACATAACCACACTAGTGTAATTGAGATGCTTTATTTATAAGTGAGTATATATATTTGTTGAAGTACTGTTGTTTGCGTTTTTGAGATTTTCATTGATTAATTTCTCATGCAATATATATAGTGAGACTTTGGTTGATTAATTAATGGTATTGCAATAAAATTTAGGAGTTTTTAGGCTTTCACCTAATATTAGCCAACATATTAAAATGGGACCCAAGGGACAAATCCCATACCATCTTAAACCCATTTATTTATTTTTTTAAATAAAAATTCATTTTAGCAAAACACACACGCACACGCTTGGGTGATAAAGAAGAACATATCCACAACGTGAATCAAGTGTCAGAAATGAAAGGATTTTGGTTGATTCAATTTTTCCTTTTTATTCATGTTGCCATAAGATACAAAATACTTCATTGTCAAGTGCGTACTTCGATTCGGTGAAGATCAAGTGTTGTGGCAACAAGTGTTTCTTAGCGGTAAGGTTCTTTTGGTGGGAAAGACAATTGATGACAAGTTTTTCTAGCATCAAGGGTGACCGCGTGGAGTGTCTCGATAGAATTTTACGACAATGACATCTGAATTGTAAATATTTGTTGTGCATCATTTTTTTTTATGGATGTGACTAAATATTTGCTACTTAGTTTCTATTCTTAATATGAGCGTCAATATGTGATATGAAAGTTACTGCACCTTTGATAGGTGATATTAAATTTATTGTACAATAGTTATTACTTCAATGAGATTTAATTTTTTTAAATATTGTTGTGCAATAAATATTTGAAAACTCGGTGTAAACATTTTAAAATATGGTTCAAAATATTATTGTGCAATATAATATTATTGTACAACAAATATCAATGGAAGATTGAGTTTTTCATAAATAAAAATGAATAATGAGAATTTTATGAAATTAATGTGGAAAATGATAAGATATCTTATAATTCTAGGCACATTTTTATTTTGTATTTTTTTTTTATGAATTTAGTGCATGTAGAGGGCAAAGAACGACAAGAGGAAAGTCCCAACCAAAGAGCCAACAATAGGCAAAGAGGCGGCAACATCGCCGGTGATTGCCACCGGAGATGGAGCCGGACTCTCCACAGTGGCCATTGCTCCAGCGATGGAGGCAGCTACAACAAGAAGGACTACAAAGGTAATTTTCTTCATTTCCATGGTGAAAAATTGAAAGGCTTGTTTGGGAAGAAACCTACAACAACAAATATGAGAAAATTGTTGTGGTTTCTTGCCCTTTTTTTTTTTATGTAGGAGGAAGGGAGAAGGTATTTATATGTTTGATTAGGGGTATTTTGGGAATTAAATGGATGGATTTTGTGTTGTTTTTTTTTTTTTATCAACAAATAGGGGCCAAAGCTTGTTGTTTTGAATGAGTCTTTCCATAAAGGCAATCACAAATTTATTTCTTCCTATTTTTGGTAATCAAGAAAATGATTATATTTGTTGATTGATAAAAATTTGAATAAAAAATTATAACTTAACCGCACTTGACGTTATTGATATATCGTGTAGATTATTCTGTATTAGTTATTAAAGAAAATATGAAAAGTAATTTATTAATATAGAGACATTATGGACATGAAGAAATTTTTTAGTTATAACATAAATAAAACTACGTGCGCGCTGCTGCTGCCATCCTTTTGACGGACAGGACTCAAGATTGGGATTGGTCCTGGGCTAGGCCTTGGGATTGGTCCTGGGCTAGGCCTTGGGGAATGCTTAGCTTGGGTCTTTCAATATCTTTTGTTTTCTTTTTTGTTCTTTATATAAGAGCAGACATTCTTCAACATATATGTATTAAAACATAATGCATTTGCATTCATGAATTTTCCCGGATTCTTTGTTCTTGAGAGAGAGAAAAAGAGAGAAAGTTTTTGCATATTTTGATATTTTATGTTAATTGAACTTTCGGTTTCTAATGCCGGTCCTCTAAGTTGTTGATTGTTAGATCTTAGGAGACAAACGCTTGATCAAACTATTAGCACCAGTGCGGGAGCAAATTCTGTTTCAAGGAGATATCGTAATACATTTGATTCGATCGTCCATTATGGTATTTGATTATATTTTTCTTTTGTAATACAATAAGTAGTTTCTAATTAGTTCTTTCTGTTTATTTTCTGTCCAACATTCTGTATTTATTTTTTGTACTGTACTTTCAATTCTTATTCTGAAATTTTATTGCAATATACTAATCAAGAATATTTATGTAACTAATAACCTATATTTTTTTTATATTTAATTATTTACCAGATCACATTTTCCAACAAATATTAATTTTTGAATTTAACAGTTAAATGAAATTAACTAAAAATCTAAACTAGTTGTGTCTAATGTATAACAAATGTGCTTGATTAAAAATAAAATAATCACTTACAATTACGTGAAAAAAATTAAATGATGTTCATATGACTTATTATTTTATCACTTAGAATCGTACATTTTTCATCAGTAGTACAAGTATTATTAAATTATAATCATTTGAAAATAGGACATTTACCACTTACCTTCTCTTCTCTTATCATTTTGCCTAAAACTAACGAATCTCTCTTATCATTTAAAAACTATCAGTCAAGTCCTCTGACCTATTTGTTTTTGGAAAAAAACATAAATGCCTTCTCTTATTTAAACAAATATATTTTTTTATTCTCTTATTTTTTTTTTAAAAAAAAAAAATCACTAATTTCCCTATTTTTAAAAAATTACTTTTTACTCCTATATATTTTTTTTTTTTAATTACATTTACCCAAAACCCACCTCACCCACTACCACCACCACCCCATTTTTTTTATTTGTTAAAAAAGAAAAGGATGTGTGTGTGTATATATATATATAAGGTTGTGAGTGTAAAAAGATGAAAGAGAAAAATATAACAAGAACCTAAAAGGATATTTATGTATTCCATTTTTTAATTAATTAAATATTTTTGGTGGAATTGTCATGATAAAAAAGATCAATAATTTTTAACTCATAGGAGAACTAAAAAATATTTAACCAAAAATAGGAGGGGAATGACTGGTATTTGACAAATGAGAGGTTATTGTTTTAGACAAAATGACATGAGAGATGAGTAGTAAATACCCTTTTAACATATACAAAAAAAATATAAAATAAAGTTCTAGAGAAAAAAAAAAGTAATACCAATAAACAAAATAGAGCAAGAAATTTGAAGGAAGAATTTTTTTTTTCTTTTAAGAAATAAGTTACAAGAAACATTTAAAAATACAAACTCATTCTTATAGAAAATATTTTTAAAAATTATTTAATTATTTTAACAATTAATAAATTTAACAATTAAATTTTAAAATTTTAAATTTAGCACTTATCAACTTTCAGCGCTTAATTTAGATTTATTAAATAGGCCATAAAATTCTATTCCCCCCACAGAAAATAGATTAAAATAGTCTAAGTTGTGTTTGATTGAAACACTTACAAATAAATTTGGGGAAAATAATTTAAGTTAAAGATTAAAGTAAGGGCCAAATTGAAAATACAATAAAAGTTCAAGGACCCTTAGTTAAAAATTAGACCGAGTCATTTAATTAGAGTGTGAATAGATATTGTAGTGTCAATAGGGTTTTTCATTTTTTTTTTTTTCTTGATGTGACAATGTTTTTTGTTTAATTATTTATTTATATTTAATAGTCAGTTGTCAGCACTCCCTCCATCCCCACCTACCTTTGGATTTCAGACCACTGGTCGTCAAACTTCTGTCATCGATTGCCAGAATTTTTTTAAAATTTATCTTTAGTTACATCTTTTGATGTATTTTTTTTTGGAGACGGTTGATCATGCAATTCTAATTATAACATTAATGTTTCCGTAAACTCTAATAGATGTGATTAGGAGTAAACTATTTATTTGGTCAATTCATTTTTTAAAAATATTAATTATATATTTAATAATTTCAATTGTAATTTAAAATTATAAATAATGAGCTAAACAAATATTGATTGGAAAAATCAAAATTATAACATTTTAAAATCTTTATATTAACGCGTACTAACTTTAATTATTTTCAATCATTCACGTCATTTTTACTTTACAAATTTATGATTCACCCATATTACTTATAATAAATTTTAAAAATTATTATTTTTTTGATATAGGAAATAAAGAAAATTATTTTTTTATTTTAATTAGAAGAAAAATTTGGAAAGATAAAATATTATTTTTATTATATATTTTTTGAATAAATGTGAATTTTCCCCCACCATCAAAAGTAGTAGGGAGTGATATGCAGCTTTTAAAAATTGAGTGGCTAAAATATAGTAAAATTAAAATATAAGGGGTTAAAAGAAAGGAGAAAAGTCTATTTCAAAATTTAGTTTAACTAACCTCTCCCCCCATGTGCCACGTGGTCTTGCGGGCTGAGAGAAGACGTGTGCCAGCGTCCGACGTCGTTCCTCCTCCCACCCTGCTCCAGCTGCCCACGCTGCCGCGGGGTCCACGCGCCTCCACCTAAGGCCGACGCTCACCTATATATACCTCCTCCCCCTTACTCTCTACCTCCATCATCCTCACCTTCTCATTCTCTCTCATATCTCCAATCGGTGTTGGTTTCTCTCTCCACAAATCCCTCGATCCTCTCTCTTATCTATAATGTCGGCATTCAATTCTCTGTTTATGTTCGTCTTTGCTGTTGCTGCGATTTTCTCCGCTGTATCGGCACAGGATTTCGGTAGTGCTCCGGCTCCGGCACCGGAGTTGGACCACGGATCGGGATACTCCGTTCCGATCTCCGGCGCAATTGTGATATCCTCGCTGTTCGTCTCTCTGATTGCGCTGATCAAGCAGTAGATCGGAGCTTTGTGCGATTCGATTCCGATTTGATGCACAGAAGCTGGAAATTTACCATGTTAGTTCCATCGATTGCGTGAGCTCCACAGACATAGATTATATATAGATATGTATATATAATACGTGATTTTGTATTTATTCATTTGGTGATGGATTCGTTTTGATAGCAGAGTTGAATAAAGTGATCATTTTCTTCTATATCTTTGTAATTGATAAATCATCCGACTGTTACATTTTTATTATTATTTTATAGTTAAATCATCCATTTGTATCGAGAGAGAGTTGTACACATATTGTGTTACTCCTAAATAATTATTATGAAGTTATATTCATTTTATTATTTGGAAAAAGAGAATGAAGTAATACTATTGGAACATATTTTTTATAGTTGTTGTACGGTAAATTTGGTGATGGACCAAATAATTGTCGTGAATTACTATTTAATTAAGTATCATAAATAAGTTTGATAATAGTTGTTAAGTAGTAACATTTGTTTTTTGAGAGTAACAACCCATGTTTCATATATCAAGAATCAAAGGCAATCGGAAAAATCAGTTTTCCATTTTTACTGAAAAAATGGAAGAACAACTACATGTGTCACAACCCATCCCGGTTACCCGATCCATGAGGGCCGGTGTGACAACGATACAACTTATCCGAAAATTTACTAACACTATTTAAAAAAATATCTTACACAAAGAAATATTATTTACTAATGTCAACAAAATACATATACCTCATTCTATTGGGAACTCTCTTGATCTTACAACAAAAGTATTAATTCATTTTAACCTACCAACATATACATCCAAAAGCAAAAATCACTGTCAAGATACTCCTCGCTACTGCCCTTCCGGATTTGACTTACTACCACTAGGGGACAAAAGTTTCTCTACAGCACCTGCGAGTGTACTGCCTTCTTAGAAATTTTAAAACATATTTTCGAAATAATAATATATTCTCAATACATTTTTAAAAGGGATCAAGCGTAATTATAAGAATACCATAACATAAACCTCTCTTCTTAAAATAAACAGTGAACATACATAAACGAATATATATATTTATATATCTCTACAATCTATTCAGTGTAAAACCATACTAATCACTATATGTAATAAATCACCAATCTTAGTAAAAACACCTCATACATACCGACTAAACCATAGTGATCGTTTTAACCTCACGATCGGTAGTTGCAACGGTACCGTAACCATCCGTAGGATATGCCTTCCTAGCGGACCTAACTGCGCAGATGGTGCCTACCGGACGTCTTCGGAAGCCAATAATATAAATCACCAAATATATCAATCACCATAATAAATCTCCATCTGCCGGACCACCCTCCGGATAGACCATAATATGAATCACCACCTGCCGGATCACCCTCCGGATATGACATCATAAACTATGGCATAGTCTAACCAACAACACAAATCAAAGTAATAACACCATCATCAAATCAATTACCGTCAATTTCCAACAAAATTATTCATGATATCTTTCTTTTTAAAACCCTACAATTCAACGGAAATTCATTTTTTACCAACTCACACAAAACCTGCTCGATCCACCACATTTATAAAATCATGCAGTTTAAGTAATCATTAGGTCATCATATATGTACATAGAAAAATATTTTAGTAAGAAGACAGTACACTTACCCGAAAATTTGTACTTGCAAGCTCCCCTGTCTCCCTGCTACTAAGTCTCCGAAAATTGTGAACCTATTTGTGACAGGACCTAAATTAATAATGTAGCGAAAAACAACCTAATCGTGTGATGCAAGCCCTACGTTTATTAAATTCCCCGTCCCACATTTTGTCATTTAATATGTTAAGGCTATAAACTAATTCAGTGAAACATAAAAACTAATAAGAGACGTTACTTACTTCGGAATGGTTGTCAATTTTTTTTAGAAATTCCTTAGAATATGCTTCTACTCCCCACCGCCTAAGCGGAAATACACCGCCTAGGCAAACAGGCGATTTCTTGCTCTCTGTTCTTTTACCGCCTAAGCGAACTTCCACCGCCTAAGCGCTCATGCGATTTCTTGCTCTCTGTTGTTTTACCGCCTAAGCGAACTTCCACCGCCTAAGCGATCATGCGATTTCTTACTCTCTATTGTTTTATCGCCTAAGCGAACTTTCACCGCTTAAGCGATCATGCGATTTCTTGCTCTCTATTGTTTTACCGCCTAAGCGAACTTTCACCGCCTAAGTAATCCTTGCTTCTTCTCTAACAGAACAGAACAGACCTGTCCTTTACCCCTTCTCGTTACCAGTTCCGGCCCTTAAATTCCTCACTCCACCTCCACGATCAACTATCCCAAATTTACAACTGATACTACCAACCTCATTCCCTTCACTCCAACTAAAACATCCACTAAAACAACACCCCAAACCACCGGTTGCAACTCCAAACAGCAAAACAGAGCACAAACCTTCACACACACATACCTACTTCCATATGACCCCAGAAAATGTCACACTTGCATACTCCTACAGCCCAAACGACCCTCAACCCTGAGAAAACACCCTGAACCAGTACCAGTGATCTCTGGCAGCTTCTCTGATGGCTTCTTCTCCTTCGCTTTTTTTTTTCTCTCTCTCTCTCGCTCTTTCTCTTGGTTGTTTCTTCCAGAATGATGGTGATCATTCCTCACCACGTTTATATATATATATATATATATAGATTTGTGGAGCAAACTCATGCCACGTTGCAATTCCTCTTTCTCTCTCCCATTCCTCTCGTTGTGGTCATCACTGCACAAACACTCATGCACACACTATATATATATTATATGTATTTATAAAATATCTTTAGTCAAAATACTATTTTCTCCCCCCCAAACTTCTAATTTTTCTTACCTTTTTTTTTTTTTTTTTCAAAATACACTTAAATGGCGTACAACCATGAAATCAGGGTCTTACAACATGGGTATAAAAAGATTAGCAAACTTGATTGCAAACATGGCTGGAGCACCAATTGTCGCCGCAACAACGTGAATCTTTACCACAGAAACACCCCCACACAACTGCAACTTTATGAATCTCCATCGGAATTTTGAACAACTGCAGTTGTCGGAGTACCAGAACACCCTTGGGCGTTGGAGCACCAATCGCCTTCATAGCACTGTTAATCTCCATCGCTTGATCACCCCACACCGCTGCAGCACTATGAATATCTCTCCATCGAAAATCTTGAACACTTGCAGAAATTTGCTTGGGCCGAGAATATGAATAAAAATAGAAAACTAAAAATAAAAATAAAACCAACCAAAATCTTTTCATTTTTGTTTGCAAAAATCATGGGATTTGAACCGAGCATATTTCAACATTTATGATTGATGAGCTGCAATCAATTATGGAATTTTTTTAAGTAAAAAATAATATTTATAGGCTTTGTTGTGTTTAGATTGTGGTTCACGTGGCCCATTCTAAATTATTTCTTAAAAATGGATCGTTATCTAAAAAAACCTAAATAAAATCAATTAATTTGAGTAACCACATGTTGAACTATTTGAATATAGATTGGAACCTATGGCATCCCACGATTATTCATTAGCCAATCCCTGCCCTAAATTTTTTTTTGTCGTCTAGAATCTCGATAATTCTCCGAATGGACCACCTTCGCCAGTTCTCAATCGTCGTCACCACCATACCCCATATACTGGTTCCTCTAACGCAAGTGATGCAATTGACGCCCAAATCGGAAGTTTGTCGTTCCTCTTTCTCTCTCTAGAAAATTCAAGATCTGTTGTTTTTGTTACACCCAATCTAAAGTTTTTAGATTTCTCTAAATCTCTCTCTTTTGATGTGAAAAATTCAGGATCCACGAATATTTGTTGTGTTTGTTTGATTTTTGCTATTATTTTGTTTGATTTTCTTGCAATATTTGTCGTGTCATTGTTAGTTTTGTTGTGATTTTTTGCATTTTTTTACATGTTTATGTGTTTGTTGTTAATTGAATTGTTTCTCTGGGTCGTTTGTTGCATTTTTGTGCTGGTCCATCTGGCGAGTCTCATTGACAGCTAATGGAGATGACGAGGGAGATGCGAGACATTTCCCGGATGAACCTGCAGAGCATACAACAACTTATCTGAGGATTGACTCATTCAACAAATATAAATCCCTCAATTCCAGTGTCCCACAAATCTCGTGAGGATTACAGGAGGATTGACCAAGATCTCGAAAAATACTTGTCAAACAAGTCTTCCCACACCTATAAATACAGGGGAAACTATTGACCAAGATCTTGAGAAAGACTAGACAAACAAGTCTTTCCACACTATAAATACAAGGGGGCACAACGAGACTAAGTTATACACAATTGGCTATGGAAAATTGTGTCCAAATTCATTTAGACCAAAACTTTATTAATTTTTACATCGAAAGTATAGCGTCAGTCGCTTTACTCCCCGTGTGCATTATTTTGCAGAAACCCTAGTTCAAAATTGTATTCGAGATCAGAGGTGCACTACATTTGATGAACTAATTTCGAACATCATCAATTGCCATAATAACCAAAAAATCAAATTTTTATTTGATATTTTTTTATCTCAAATTTTGAAATTTTATTTACAATTTGTATGGAAATGTCTTTGGAAGAGGTAATAGGTAGGGGGTACACCACCAAAAGATAAATAGAGGGAAAATTGAGAGGCAATCACGTCGAAACGTCCTCTTTGCTCCTAATAAAAAACTCTTTGCTTCTAGTCTAAGTTGGGTTTGATTGAAACACTTCAAAATAACTTTAGGGGGAATAATTTAATTTCAAAATTAAACTAGGGACCAAATTGAAAATACAAATATGTTCAAGAACCAATAGTTAAATTGATATTAATTTAATTAGACTGAGTCATTAATGATGAGTCTTACTTAATTGGGAAACCCTATTGGCCCTCCAAAAACGTTCTATTTACCAGGGATGGTCATGGGCTTGGGGGTCCGCCCAGTCCGAATGGCTCGGCCCTATTTTTTTAAGGTTTGAGCTTAGGGTTTGAGCCCATGGGCCGGGCCTGAGCCTAGGTATTAGGGCCCGATTAAAATTAGGACCGGGTTTTGGTAAGGCCCAAAAATTTTAGGCTCGGCCCCAAGAATATTTAAAAACATAAAATAATATATATATATATATATATATATATATATATATATATATAGACACACATACATTACAATACAACCCTAATATTTAGAATATTGGTTTCCTTTAGAAATTGTAATTTTAATATTTCTTGTTGATTTGATTTGTTTATAATTGTAATATTTCTTGTTGGTTTGGTGTTGAATTTTTTGTATTTATTTTTGAAATTTAAAAAAAAAAAAATAGGGCTGGGGGCCCGTGGGCCGGGCTTGAGCATAGAATTAAGGCCCGATCACCAGGCCGGGCCGGGCTAGGGCCCAACATTTTTTTGAAATACACTAGTCTAAGCCAGGCCCGAACCCGGCCCGGCCCGGCCCATGACCATCCCTACTATTTACCTTTTCCCCTCTCAAAAAATAGTATAATTGGAGTGTAAATAGATATTGTGGAGTGTCAATAGCATTTTTCAATTTATTTTTTAATATTGTTTATTTAATTTTTCCAAAGATGAGGAATGAGATATACATTTGTTTTCCATCTAAAATTGATTAAAAACAATGAATTATTGATGTGATTTTTTTTATATTTTTTTAATAATAAATAAAGATAATAGTGTTATAAATTTGAAAATATTAATTTTTATGTTTAATAATTTAAATTATAATTTGAAATTATAAAGAATGTGTCAAACAAATAGAATTTATAATATAAAAAATAATTTTAATACTAAATTTAGATTGAAAAAAATATATTTTATATATTTTTGAAATTTTCCTTTGGTTGAAAGTCAAAGTTAAAAATAAAAAGGAGTGATATGTAAATTTTTAAAATAGAGTGGTTCAAATGGAATAAACATAAGATATAGGGGCATAAAAGGAAATTAATCAAAAATATTAAAATTAAGAAAGGAGAAAAGTCTATCATAATATAGTCATAGTTTAACTAACCTTTCTCTTTCTCTACCATGTCGTCTTGCGGTCTGAGAGAAGACGTGTGCCGGTGGCCAACCGCCGCTCCTCCACCTGTCCACTCTCCCGTGGGGTCCACGCGCCTCCACCTAAGGCCCACGCTCACCTATATATACTGTTGAAACAAATGAATTTTAATTTAATTTTTAGAATAAAAAGTGCCAAATGTGTCAAATTGATTTTTTCCCTCAAAACCTTTTATCCCACATTGGTTGGGAGAGGTGAAATTAAAGTGGTTATCTAGGGGTATGTGAGACACTTGGGATGTGCCCCAAGGGGTACCCACATTTTGTGGAGGGGAGAGGAGTTACATCCCTACCGATTTACCACACGCGCGCGCCGCCGCCGGCCGGCCGTGCCGAGTTGAGCGTGTGATGAGGTGGCACTTATTTATTTTTTAGGATTTTTTTTAAAAAAAATAGTTTATTTAATTAAAAAAAAAAAAAAAACTGTTTTAGTTAATAAAAAAATTCGAACCGTTTAAAAAAAAAAAACAAAAAAAAAAAAAAACGTTTTATTTAATAAAAACGTTTTAACGTTTTAAATTAATTTTGTTTAACGTTTTGACCTTTTTTTTTTTTTTTATTAATTTTTTTAAAACGGTTCATTTTTTTTCCCCTATAAATACCAGTTTTTTTTCTTCAATTTTAAGAGAGAAAAAAAAAAAACAGAACACTGTTTCTGCTCCTGTTTCAGAACTGTTTCTGTTTCGGCTTTGTTTCTGTTTCTGTTTTGACTTTGTTTCTGTTTCTGTTCCGAAACATTTTCGGTTTGATCTTCCGGAATTGTTCCGATCTGTTCCGGTACTATTTTTTCAATTCGATTTTGGATTCCGAGCAGTTTGTTCGTTTTGCGAACAGTGTGTGGGGATGTTTGGTTTTCGGGACTTCTACAGTGCAAAGAACGTCTTAGACAGAGAAGAATTCTGGGCTGTTTTATCCTGGGGACGACGGGGCTGATACACTGCTTGCACGTTCTTGGGCAGAGCCGCGAAACGTCTTAAACATAAGATATAGGGGCATAAAAGGAAATTAATCAAAAATATTAAAATTAAGAAAGGAGAAAAGTCTATCATAATATAGTCATAGTTTAACTAACCTTTCTCTCTCTCTACCATGTCGTCTTGCGGTCTGAGAGAAGACGTGTGCCGGTGGCCAACCGCCGCTCCTCCACCTGTCCACTCTCCCCCGGGGTCCACGCGCCTCCACCTAAGGTCCACGCTCACCTATATATACCTCCTCCCCTTCCTCTTTACCTCCATCATCCTCGCCTTCTAATTCTCTCTCATATCTTCAATCCCAGTTGCCTTCTCTCTCTACAAATCCCTCCCTCCTCTCTCTACAATGGCGGCATTCAAGTCTCTGTTTATGTTCATCTTTGCTGTTGCTGCAATTTTCTCTGCCGTATCGGCACAGGATTTCGGTAGTGCTCCGGCTCCGGCACCGGAGTTGGACCACGGATCGGGATATTCCGTTCCGATCTCCAGCGCAATTGTGATATCCTCGCTGTTCGTCTCTCTGATCGCCCTGATGAAGCAGTAGATCGGATCTTTGTGCGATTCGATTCCGATTTGATGCACAGTCGCTGGAAATTCACTATGTGAAGTTCGATCGATTTCGTGAGTTTTACATATATAGATCGATAGATACACACACATATACATATACATGATATTGTATTTATTAATTCGATGATGTATTCATTTTGAAAGGAGAGCGGAATAAAGTGATCATTTTCTTGTATGTCTTCATAATTTCTTGATTTAAACTTGGGTAGTTATTCTCTCGTTGTCAAATCATTTGTGTAAATTGAGAGTTACACTTAAGAGCGACGTGTTAGATTTTTTATCTTGCATCAATTATTTGAGAATACTCAAACCACTGTATAAAACAAATGAATTATTCCACCAGAAATCATATGATTTTAAGTTAAAATCTACTAATAATATTCATCTCGCGAGGAAATTTTGCATATGCTTGTGAGATTTTTTTTACAGTATTAATTTGTTAAAAATGAAAATTAAGTGCCAAAATAGGTACAATTTTAAGTGATAATTTGAAAGAACAAAAAAATCAATTATAACTGTTTTTGTATATGGGCCGTAAACCCCTCATTAAGTTTTAGGCAATACTAAGCATGAAACGTGTATTTTGGGAATTATGCAAAATGACACTATGAATACCGAAAATGTAAATGACACTGTGAATACCGAAAATGTGTGTAATTTTCATGTGTTTACAAACAAGCATAATGCTCATCCAATTTTCCGTTGCTAAGTCAACACATATAGAGTAATAATTAACAATAACGAGTTTAACATAATCTAAAATACATATATTGTGTTACCTTTAAACAATTACTGTGCAGTTACATTTATTTTATTATTTAAAAAAGAAAGAAAGAATGAAATAATAAAAATCAATATTCCAAATACCAAGAATCAAAGGCAATTGTGAAAAAACATTTCCTATTTTTTGAACAGACATGTGTATCAGAAGATTACCAAACTTGATTGCAAACACTGCCAAAGCACCATTCCTCGTTGCAGCATTGTGAATCTCCATAGCTGAAACACCCCCACACAACCGCGACACTATGAATCTCCATTGAAATCTTGCACAATTGCGACCGTTGGAGTACCAAAACATAGCCGAAGCACTAATTGCTGCAGTAGTACTGTTAATCTCCACCGCCAGATCACCCCACACTGTCGTAACATTATGAATCTCTCTCCACCAAAAATCTTGAACAATTGTAGAATTTTGCTTGTGCTGAGAATACGAATAAAAATAGAAAAGTAAAATTAAAAATAAAATAAACCAAAATCTTTCTAATTTTTTTCACACACGTCATGGGATTTCAATGTAGCATATTTTGGCGTCTATGATTGATGAGTCACACGTATATTAATTATGGGATTTTTTTAAATGAAAAATAAATATTTATAAGATTTATGGTGTTGCATTGAAGTTCATGTGGCCCGTTCTAAATTACTTCTTAAAAATAGGTTGTTATCTAAAAAATTCTAAGTAAAATCAGTTAATTTGAGACAACCACATGTTGAACTATTTGAATATAGATTGGAACCTATGGCACCAGTCCCTCCAACGATACTTTATTGTCCAATCTCACGGTCTAGGCCCTAGAAGCTTCTTTGTCGTCCAAAATCTCGATAGTTCCTCCGATCGACCACCTTCGTCAGTTCTCAATCGTTGCCACCACCTTCCCCCAAGATATTGGTTCCTCTAACAAAATCGATGCAATTTATGCCACCCCATCCCCCAAATTTGAGGCCCGCCACTGTTCATCTCTCTCTCTCGAGATCTTAAAAATTTCAAAGTCTGTTTTTTCTATGACACTAGATGTAAAAAATTTAGATCTTTTTCTCAATCTAAAAAATTCTATTTCTTCGAATATTTGTCGTGTTTGCTTGATTTTTGCTATTATTTTATTCAATATTCTTGCAATATTTGTTGTGCCATTGTTAATTTTGTTGTCATTTTTTGTAATTTTTTTCTTTATTTGTGTTGTGTTTTTAAATTGTTTGTTATCAATTGAATTGCTTCTTTGGGTTGTTTGCAACATTTTTGTGCGGGTCCATCTGGTGAGTCTCGTTGACAACTAATGGAGATGAAAAGGGAGATGTCTCTCGAAAGAACCTACAGAGCATGCAACAACTTATCCAAGGATTCATTTTGGGATCACACAAGATTGCTAAATCTCGGGATTACTAGAGATTGAGCATAGTCACCCCCAGCTTGGGCCTTAACCCATTGCTTGGGACCTGTCATCCAATCCCACCAAGATTAGATGACTCATTCAACGAGCATAAATCCCCCAGTCCCACGAATCTTGCAAGGATTACAGGAGGATTGACGAAGATCTTGGGAAGGACTTGTCAAACAAGTCTTCACACCTATAAATACAGGGGGAGTTGTTTACCAAGATCCCGGAAATACTAGCTAAACAAGTCTCTCCACACCTATATATACAAGGGGGACAACGAGACTAAGGTACGCACAATTGAGTAGATAAAATAATGTCAAAATTCATTCAGATAAGAACTCTTCTAATTCTCATACCAAAGGTGCAAAGCGAATTGTTTTGCAGTAACGCTAGTCTAAAGCTATATTCAAGATAAGAGGTGCACTGTATTTTACGATCGAGTTTCAGACATTATCAATGGTGATAACACCAAAAAAATATTTTTATAGTTTTTATTTGCAATTTTGAAATTTTATTTGCAATTTGTATGGAAATGTCTTTGGAAGAGGTGATAGGTAAGGGGTACAGTACCAAAAGATAAATAGAGAGAATATTGAGAGACAATCAAATTGAAATGTCCTCCTTGCTCCTTGTCTAAGTTGTGTTTGATTGAAACACCTAAAAAATAACTTTTGTGGGGAATAATTTAAGTTAAAAATTAAACTAGGGACCAAATTGATAATACAATTAAAGTTCAAGGACCAATAGTTAAATTGATATTAATTTAATAAGACCGAGTCTTTTACTCTTTTAATGAAGGGATCTAAAGACGGAGTCTACCTTAATTGGGAAACCCTATTAGCCCTCAAAAAACGTCCGATTTTTCCTTTTTTACCTGGGTATGTTTGATTAGAAGGATAAAAATAAAAAATAAAAAAATGAGAGGATAATAGTTTTATCCATTGTGAAAGAAAAATTATTTTTCTTAGTGTTGTTTGGTTGAGAAAAAAATGAAAGGAGGAAAAATAATTTACTTTAATATAATTTACTATTTTGCCCTCATACATTACAAAAATAAATTTAAAAAAAATCTATTATTAAGGGTATAATTGTAATTTTGATACATATAACCATTTTCCTTCTATTTTTCTCTCAAATTTGTGAGGAAAAAAATTTATCTAAAAAATTATGTTTTATCCATTTTATTTTCTTTTCTCCTCCATTTTCTATCCAACCAAACATGATTTTTTTTTTTTTTTTCATTTTATTTTTCTTTTCTTTTTCTTTTTCATTCATTTTCCATCCAACTAAACACACCTAAAAAAAATAGTATAATTAAAGGGTGAATAGATACTGTAGAGTGTCAATAGCATTTTTCAATTTAATCTTTTGGGAATATTAAGTATGCAAGGGTGCCTGTTTGGACAGAAACAAAAAGTCGATTTAAAACGTTAAGCAAAATCCTTTTGTTATAGATCATAAAATCTATAGATTACAAAATAATTTAATTGAGAGTTTCCGTCCCCAAAATACATCCATGCTCATGGACGCCCCTTTCCTGACTAATTGGATCACTCATGTGGCAGGTTTTATCAAATTAAATACTGATGTATGCGAAAAGAGTCAAACCGGAGAGTTGAAGGCTATGGAGGACTGCTTCGTGATCATCTAGGAGTATGGCAATTCGGTTACCAAGGATTCATATATCCCGAGACGTGAGAGTCTTGAAGCGGAGATGCTAGGAGTTCACAGAGGGATTCTAATGGCTATCAACCAGGGTTTTCCTATAGTGATTGTGGAAACATATACTACTAAGGTGGTGAAGCTCATTCAAGAGGGTTGCCCAGAAATCCATAACCTCAAGATAGTGATTGAAGACTGTAGAAAATTGTTGGCAGAACAAAATTTCCAAATTGAGCACGTTAAGAGAGAAAACAACAAATGAGTGGATTTCCTTGCTTTAAAAAGCTATGCAGCCAAGATAAACTGTACATTTATCAGCTCTCCTCTGGATTCTATGACAATTTTTTTTTTTTAGAGATGAAATCAGATTTCCTTGAAAATAACTAATTTTTCGTCTAAAATCATCAATAATATTTTTAATTTTATGAGATTGAGATAAATGTAAAAAAAAAAAATGCAATTTGACAAATCCCAAGATCCAAATAGACACCTCCCCTATACTTTGGGGGACCAAAAATGTAATTTCCCCTTTTTTTATTTATTTTTTGGTGTGATAATATTTTTTTGTTAATTGTTCCAAAGAACTTTTAACGTTTAAAGATATATTTACCAAGATAATGTGGCTCAAGAGGTAAGGCACGCTTGAGTTGAATTGTTCGTTGTTAATTCAATTGTTTCTTTGGGCTGTTTGCTGCATTTTTGTGCTGGTCCATCTGGTTAGTCTCATTCACATTTAATGGAGATGATGAGAGAGATGCAAGCATCTCCCAGATGAACCTGCGGAGCATGCAACAGCTTATTCGAGGATTCAGCCTGGGCTGACACGAGAATGCTCAATCGATCTCGGGACTACCAGAGATTGATCATAGTCGCCCCCCCAGCTCAGACCTTAACTCAATGCTTCACACCTATCACCTAATTCCACTATATAATGAAAGGAGATTAGTTGATTTCTTTAACTGACATAAACCCTACAATCCCACGAATCTCGCTAAATTACAAGATGACTAACCAAGATCTTGGAAAAGACTTGTCAAAAAAGTCTTCCCACACTTATAAATATAGGGGGAACTGTTGACCGAGATCTCGAGAAAGACTTGCCAAATTAGTCTTCCAACACCTATACATATAGGAAGAACTGTATCAAAATTCACTTAGACAAAAACTCCACTAATTAATCTCACATCAGAATTGTAATGATGGCAAGTCATCCTGCGTGTGTATTGTTTTGCAATAACACTCTAATGTTGTATTCAAGATCGGAGGTGCACTGTAATTGACGATCCAGTTTTGGACATTATCAATGGTGATAACACCCCCAAAAAAATACTTTCATAGTTTTATTTCAAATTTTGAAATTTTATTTGCAATTTGCATGGAAATATCTTTGGAAGAGCTAATAGGTAGGGGGTACCCTACCAAAAGATAAATAGAGGGAAAATTGAGAGACAATCACGTTGAATTGTCCTCTTTGCTCCTAGTCTAAGTTGTGTTTGATTGAAACACTCAAAAATAACTTTTGGGGAGAACAATTTAAGTTAATTAAAATAGGGTCATTCGATGGGTGCTCTTTTATTTCACCCATAATTTTAAAAACGTCTTAGAGGTAGAAAAAAACTCTGTGTTTTAATCCTGCCTATTTTAAAAAGGTGAAAACTCACTACACATGTCTGTAGACGTGCGATTACATGTAATAACTTTGTGTATAAAAATTTGTTAGATTTAACAAAAATCACGCAAAATACATGTAACTAAATATACACAAATACATGTAACTAATATTAAACTAATTTCTGTGTATAATATTTGTTAAATGTCAAAAATATTACACAAATATATATAATTTGTAACATGTAATTAATATTACATAAATACATGTAACAAAAAATACACATATATGTAAAAATATAACAATTATTAAATTGTAACTAATATCCGTTACATGTAACTAATATTCACTATAAACTGAATTTACTCACCAAGTTCTCCCTACAATATTTGTAATGTAGGACTAAAACTCAAGCGAAATCCAACTTAAGTGACTAAATTATAACTTAGATTTTAGGCGAGACTTTTTTAAAATTAGATCTATTTTTTGGAATTTCCGGCCAATTAACCCTTAAAAATTAAACAAGGGACCAAATTGATAATACAATTAAAGTTCAAGGACCAATAGTTAAATTGATATTAATTTAATTAGACTAGAGTCATTTACTCTTTTTAATGAATGGGGTATGACGACTGAGTCTACCTTAATTAAGAAACCCTATTACCCCTCCAAAAACATCCCATTGTACCTTTTTCCCTAAAAAAAATGCATAATTAGTGTGTGAATGGATATTGTAGAGTGTCAATAGCATTTTTCATTTAATTTTATTTATTTTTTAATGTGAATCATTCAGTGGGAGGTCCTTATTTCATCCTTAATTTTAAAAAAATATTAGAGGCGGAAGTAACTTGTGTTTTAGTCCCGCCTATTTAAAAAATGTGGAAGCTCAATACACGCGTCTGCTCAAGTAGTCAGGTGCGGTTACATGGAACGATTTTGTGTGTAAATTTTTGTTAGATGTAGCAAATGTTAATGTATTTTGTAACATGCAACTAATTTGTGTGTAAAATTTTGTTAGATATAACAAAAATCATACAAAATACATGTAATTAGTTACATGTAACTAAACGTACATAAACTCTTGTAACTAATATTAAATTAATTTTATTTATTTTTTAATGTGACAATATTTTTAATCTAATTTTTCCAAATATTTAATTTACAATAAAAAAAATGAATTATCGATGTGATTTTTTTTTTTTATATTTTTTAATAATAAATCACAAATTATAATTTGAAATTATAATGTGCCAAACAAATAGAGTTCTTTATATATAATATAAAAAATAATAATAATATGTTAAAAGTAGAAGTTAAAAATAAAAGGGAGTGATATGTAAATATTTATAATAGAGTGGTTGAAATGGAATAAACATAAGAGATAAGGGGCTGAAGGGAAATTAATCAAAAATTAAGAAAAGTCTATCATAATATGGGCTGAGAGAAGACGTGTGCCGGCCGCCAACCGCTGCTCCTCCACCTGTCCACTCTCCCGCCGGGTCCACGCGCCTCCACCTAAGGTCCACGCTCACCTATATATACCTCCTTCCCTTCCTCTTTACCTCCATCATCCTCGCCTTCTCATTCTCTCTCATATCTTCAATCCCTGTTGCCTAATCTCTACAAATCCCTCCCTCCTCTCTCTACAATGGCGGCATTCAAGTCTCTGTTTATGTTCGTCTTTGCTGTCGCTGCAATTTTCTCCGCTGTATCGGCACAAGATTTCAGTAGTCCTCCGGCTGCGGCACCGGAGTTGGACCACGGATTGGGATACTCCGTTCCGATCTCCGGCGCAATTGTCATATCCTCGCTGCTCGTCTCTATGATTGCCTTGATCAAGCAGTAGATCGGATCTTTGTGCGATTCGATTCCGATTTTATGCACAGGCGCTGGAAATTCCCTATGTGAAGTTCGATCGATTGCGTGAGCTCTACATACATACATAGATTATATATAGATATATACATATAATACATGATACTGTATTTAATCATTTGGTGATGGATTCGTTTGATAGCAGAGTTGAATAAAATGATCATTTTCTTATGTCTTTATGATTTTTGATATGCACTTCATTCATATTCAAATCAATCTGCCTGGGGTTTTTGCATATGCTTTGAGAGAGTTTCATTTTTTTTTGTTTTATTTGTCTCTCTGTTACTGCGTTAGTTTGATAAAATTGAAAATTAAGTCTAAAATAGGTGGCATTTGGTACTCTTTTTCTCTCTCAACCACCCTCTCCCGTGAACTACTACCTCCGGCGAGCCACAAATTTTTTTCTCTCTTTTTTTCTTCCACACACCGTACAAATCTGCACAAGATTTATGCGGTCTATTGCGGAAGATCGGGGCAGAGAAAGAAGAAGAAGAAAGAGAGGGGAAATTGTGACTCGCCGCAGACAGTAGGGGAAAAAAATATAAAAAACATAAAAAGATTAAGAATTTGTGTTTGTAATTTTAAAGGGTAAAATAATAATTGAATTAAATAATTTTTAGTTATTTAACCTAAATTAATTATATTTTGAAATTATAAATTTAAATTACCTAAATTATTTTTATTAGAATAATATTAAAATGTCCTTGTAGCACGAATAATCTATATTATAAATCAGAATGGAATAATCTATTGTATAAATCAGAATGGTATTTGAATATATGTTTCGACTAATGGTCTTCTGGTGCCAACCTCTTTAGTCTATTGCATATTTATAGCCTGGGAAGAGGGTGCAAGCGGTGTTAGATAAAGGACAACACAAATTACACTTTCTTTTTTTCTTTTACCGGGCTAATTTGACAGTAAAAATGGCAATAGAATCCCTCCACATCTCTCGTTCTCCACCAGTGCTCATTGTTATCCATTTTTGGCTTAATCGGATTTCTTCACGGATCATTCAAGCCTCCAGGAGCACCTCCAATCTACCTCAAGTTCTCCAATATATGATTCGTTTTTTTCATAATTGTACACTGATAATTTTTTTTATGACGAAAACAACAACATGAGTTGAGAAGTTGAAGCTCTTATTTTTATTTTTCATGTCTTTTTCAAGTGTTTATGGTGGTGATATTGGAATGAATTTCAAGGGAAAAAATACCAATGTGATCGAATAGTCGATTTGAAAGTTGTTCAAAGTGAGAGACTTTTATTTTTCAAAAAATTGTATTTTGTGTGTATGTTATTACAATTTTAGCTATATTTTTGGCAATGAAATGAATGTGTAATATTTGAAGTAATGAAATATGAATTATCATCTTTTATCGGTTACCCTATCATCCATGAAGTTAAAAATATACGATCATTTAATACATCTCAAAATGCACAATTTCACCATAATACACCATGTTAATATATCAAAATATCAAAATACATCAATATCTACATTTCACAATGAAGTACCATGGTAATCTAAATTTTTCCATCAAAATACTTCAAAAAACTAAAATTCACTGATAAAAAACTATAAGCTAGTCATTTCTTCTTCAATACATCAATATCGCTTCTTAAACATTGTCCAAACCCTGCAGCAAATTCCAGTGCAAAAACTGTCCAAAACCTGTAACATTATCGAAACCCAAAAAAAAAAAAAAAAAACTGAGCAAGTCGACGTTATTCATCTTCGTCTTTTCTTCTTCGATTCTTTCAGATCTGATGAACAAGAGTTTCTTCTTCAATTCTTCTTCATCGATTCTATTAAAGCGTCTCTCCTCTCTTTCTCCACCTATGACCACCATCAATTATTTGAACAATGTCCAAATATCTTTTTAACATAAACTTTGGAGTATAGGAGATAGACTTTAGGAACTATCTTTTTAACATAAGCTTTGGAGTCCATTGTAAATAAATAAATAGTAATTGTAAATTATGTCATATAATAGAGGGGATTTAAAAATTTGGGGGAGAGGAGGTTGCGTATGCCAACCCCATTAGACATGTGCCGACTTAGTATCTCCAAATGAAGTACGAAATATGAAATTTAAATATAATCTAGGGGGGAGTAGTGGTTGTGTATGCAAATATATGTAGAAGGAAAAAAATATGAAAGATAATATTAGAATAAATATATGAACATGCTTGCTTGAAGTATTTGGTATGAAAATATAATAATTTTAACTTGCTAAAAATTGTTATGGGTTAAAATAATTGGAATTACTTATTATACATGAAATGATTAGCTGTATGTTTATAGAAGAAAAAAGACAAACCACAATGAATCTTTCGATAGTATAGATGTTGCATCAAGTCACTTATGGCTCATAAGAATTTTATTTTTAGGTTATATGGGAACACATACATTTTAAGGGAATGCCAACTCTGATGCATTTGCAAGAAAATTTTATAAACAAGAATGGTGATTTAGGAAGCACGAACACTTGTCGGAAGATCGGCGTATACGTATTGGACATGTCTGATATATAGACACATGATGGACATGCCTATAAAAGTGTCAGAGTGTCCCGGAGAATTGAAAATTTAAATTTCAAATCAGACACGTCTTGGACATGTAAGGGACAAAACGAGCTAATATTTTAAAAATCTATAGGGTAACAAATGTTAATAAATAAAAGCTAAAAATGCAAAGAGATAATACAACTCAGACCCCTTCACACCTAAAACCTATCAGATATACCCCAGTAAAATAAAATTATAAATGTTATCCTTAACTTTTGTTTGATTTTAAAAATTTAAAACAATTATCATTTAATTTAGTGACTTCTTTTTTTTTTGTTAATTATATTATGTCTTGTTTGTCGATGGCCTCCCACCTTAGATAAGTTTTATGCGACTTTTAATTTATGCGATTTAATAGTCAATTTTTTGCATTTTTATTTTCTGTCATTTTGTTATTTGTTAAATTAAGGAGTTCTCCAACTTTTTTTTTTAATTATTATCTTTTTAAATTCATTAGTGCTCTAAATGATGTGAGCACTAATAGAAAATTTAATATATATTTAGAGTATTTTTGTAGCCTAATTATACTCATATTTTTTAATTTTTTAAATTTTATAATATTTTCATGTCGAACATGACAAGTGTCCATGCTTCGTTATATGTAAAAAAAATATAGAACCCACATCCATTGTAGCTAAATCATATATAGTCAATAATCTAACATCATTAACTTTGACTTACCAAACAACACTTTGGATTTTCTAAAAGTGCATGCCACTTCTAGCCCTCCCTTGACTTGCAAAAAACTGCTCTCGAATCTTCTTCAGTGAAGCTACTACATCCTCCATGTTGATTCTTTTTTCAGGGAACTCTTCTGTGCAACACAAAGCCAATTCCAAAATAGATGATATGCATTGTAGTTTAGTAGTATAGTACTCTTCTTCTGGCTGAAGCAAGTAGGAATCTACGACCTCAATTGTTGCATGAGGTACTGAATCATTTACCCAACCCCTCAAGCTTAGATCTCCAGCAAACATGTCATCTGTTGGCTTTTTCCTTGTGAATGTTTCCATCACCATAATGCCATAGCTATAAACATCGGACATCGTCGAAACTATTCCTTCTGATCCATATTCTGTAGGAGAAGATACAATAAAACACAAGAGTCCACATATTCGTGGGGATGAGTAAATTTAAAATTACAAATGTCACCCTTGATGTTTGGGTATGGTTGCGCTCTGTGCTCAATTATTATTTTTACAATGTTTCATTATGTTTCCTTTCTCTTTATATGTCTACTTGGCTCGATCACACTGCTCTAACCTCTTTTCTTGTTGAGTCAATCACGTGACTTGCAAGTTAGTTAGAAAAGTACAACTATACCCAAACTTCAAAGTTGATTGATTCTGGTGATAAAAGTGACCGGAAGTATACAATTGGGCCCATCAAAGACAGCCAAACTTTAGGGAGGGACGTGCAAAAATAAAGATTAGGGGACAAAATACTTGTTAGACAAAAATTACTTTTAGATTATTTTAACTCTAATTATTTACATGTGATTTAATTATTGATTGACATACTTTAATATGTCAATACATTATTTTTAGTGAGAAAACGAATATAAAATATTGATGTGAAATAGTTAAAGTTCAAGTGTCACCTGGTGCGATATACCCAAATGTTGCCAAGGTCTTTGTATGCGTGCTGAACTGTTGCATGCCAAACAACTTTGCAATGCCAAAATCACAAACATGGGCAACCATGTCCTCATCTAGCAGGATATTACTGGGCTTTATATCACAGTGAGCCACTGGCATCAAGTAACCATAGTGAAGATACTCCAATGCGCATGCCACGTCTTGTACTATGTCTAATCTTTGCAAAACATCTAAGAAATAGTTATGAGAATACAACCACTTATCTAGGCTTCCATTAGGCATGTACTCCAGTAGCAAAGATTTGAAGTCTATGTTGGAGCAACAGTTGACGACTTTAGTCAGATTTCGATGACGAAGGTTGCACAATATCTTACATTCTATCTCAAAACTTCGCCATCCGCCATCTACTTGAGTATTGAATACCTTTACGGCCAAAAAAGTTCCATCAATTTTCGCTTTGTAAACCGAACCATAGCTTCCCATGCCTAGCAAGTTGCTTTCGTTGAACCCTTCTATCACTCGGTAAAGTTCATGGTACGAAACTATTTTGTGTGCATTTATTGGATCATGTTGAGTTGAGACTTCTTTCTTAGATCTTTTTCGACTCTTTTTAAAAAAGATAAGGGCAAAGGTTAAGGCGATCACTACTGCGAGTACGACAACGAGTAGAATATACACAATAAAAAGCTTTTTTCTTTTGCCGGATCTGTGCTGAGAATTGTTAGGACATGATGGAACTTGAAACCGCTGAGCACCACATAGTTCTCCATTGAAAGACAAATTGAGATATTCAAGTTTCAGAAGTGTTTCTAAAGACTTGGGTATTACACTAGAGAGATGGTTATGAGATAGGTCCAACATCTCCAAGCTGAGTAATCCACCGAATGAATCAGGAATAGGACCTTCAAAGTTATTTTGAGCCAGAGAAAGGTTAACCAAGCTTTGCAGACCTCTAAATACGTTTGGGAGTTCACCTGAGAGTTCATTCACCGATAGATCTAAGAGTGTTACAACCTTCAAATTTCCAACTTCTGTGGATAGAGAGCCACTTAGAGAATTCAACGATAAGTTCAACTCCAAGAGATCTGTGAGGCTCCACAAGCTTTCTGGTATGGTTGAAGTTAATGAATTGTTACCAAGGTAGAGATATCTGAGAGCAGTCATATTACTTAAGCATGATGAAATCCCACCTGAAAATTGATTTTCGCTTAGATCTAATTCATACAGGGATTTCAAGAGACAAACTTCTTGAGGAATGGATCCACTTATTTCATTGTCAGAAAACCCCAATCGTTGGAGATTCCATAACCCTTTGATTGACGTCGGAATAGATCCGACCAAGTGATTGACATCTAGGCCTAAAAATATCAAGTTGCTTAAATTTCCGATTTCATTGGGAATGTTTCCTTTGATTCCACAATAACTTAAATACAAAATTTGCAGAGAAGTGGAGAAGTTCCCAATCGAAGTTGGAAGGAAGTTGTTAAAAGGAATTTCCCCTAGACCTAATAGCTTTAAATGTCTGCAATTTGTTAAGGAAGTGAGGAAACTCATGTCACTGGTGAAATTATTTGTATATAGGTAAAGGCATTCCAAAAGTCTCAAGTTACCCAGTGAGTTAGGAATTGATCCAGTCAATTTATTTTCGGAGAGGTCGAGATAATTTAGTCTGGAAGCATTTGATAGAGACTCGGGGATGACTCCAGTGAGGTTATTGGCTGCAAGATTGAAGAATTCAAGATTTGGCAGCGTGAGGCCTATATTTGATGGAAGACTACCCACAAAATGATTTGATAGTAATGACAATGTTCTCAATGTAGAAATATTGAAGATCATTACTGGAATATATCCAGTCAAATGGTTCGAACACAATCCTAGCCTCTCCAACTTAAGGTTGGCAATCTCTTGTGGTATTTCACCTGTAAAGTGTAAATTAGAAAAGAAAAATGTAAGAATATCTGGGTTTAATATCATGAAAAGTCTATCACTTTTTGTATTTTGACTGCTCATCAGTATTATCTAATTAAAAATAGATAGAGGGAGGAGGAAGCATACCATAACTCTTCTCTCCCTTTATATAATAACATAGGTGAATGATTTATCTTCAATTTTGATTTTGATTTTTTGTTTTAGTTTTTTTTTTTTTTTTTAATGAAAAACAAGGGTTGGTGGTGAAAAGTGTTATCATTTATGTAATATTTAGGATAGTTTGGTTCGAAAGATGAAAAAGAAAATGAGAGGATAATATTTTTATCCATTGTGAAACAAAAATTATTTTCCTTAATATTGTTTGGTTAAGAAGAAAAATGAAAGGAGAGAAATAATACATTTTAATATAATTTACTATTTTTTCCTCATTTATTAAAAAATAAATTAAAAAATCTACTATTAAGCGTATAATTGTAATTTTATTCATTTTTCATCACTTTTTTCTATTTTTCTCCCAAATTTGTGAGGAAAGAAATTGCCTCGAAATTTGTCTTTTTTTCATCATATTTTAATTTTCCTCTCATTTTCTATCCAACTAAATAAGATTTTTTTTTTCTCATTTCATTTTCTTTTTCATTTATTTTACAGCCAACCAAATGCACCCTTATAGACTTTGAATTTGATTTGATTAACTTAAATATCATTGCAATTTGATACTTTATCGTTGCAACGTCATCACCTCAACCTACCCTCTGTTTTGCAATATTTGTCTATTGGCGAGGAACTGAACGCGAGACTCGAGCTAGTAGTTTACCCTTAATTTTAAAAAAGTTCTATTGGCAATTACAACTTGTGTTTTAGTCCCATCTATTAAAAAAGGCAGAAGACTCAATACACGCGTCTACACTCGCGCAGTTATATGTAACTAATTTGTGTATAAAATGTTCATTAAATGTAATAATCATTATTGTATTTTGTATCTTGTAACTAATTTATGTGTAAAAATGTATATGATACAAGAAATATAACACTAATACATGTAATTTGTAATATGTAATTAAATTTACGTAAATACATGTAACTAATATTAAATTAATTTTTTTGTGTAACAAATATTTCACAAATACATATAATTTGTAAAGTATAACTAATATTACACACGTACATGTAACTAATATTACACAGATATATGTAATATATTTAATTATTAAATTATAACTAAAATTAGTCACATGTGACTGATATTCACCAAAGTTATTCTTACATTTCGCACAACGCGCATGCGGGATTAAAATACAAGCAAAAACCAATTTAAAAGACTAAATCACAACTTATGCTTCAAAAGGAACTAACAGCAGATTACATCCCCTATTTGGGACTAATTACCAATTATCCCATTTTTGTTTCCAGTGGTGAAGGGTTCGTCGTCACCGGAGTAGGAGCAGGTGGGAGTGGGGGAAGCGAGCAGGTTACGAGAAGTGGGTGGGGGAGAGGGGATCGCTTTCCCCGGAGCCGAAGTAGGGGTGGGAATTAGGAGACGAGCAAGTTACACGGGGTGGGGTGTGTGGCGATGGTGGTTCGCCATTTGAGTTGTGGTTGTGCTTGGTTGTTTTGCGGGTGAAGTAGATGGAGAGGGCTTGTTCTTTTGCAGAAGAAAAATAAAGGGGCTTTGATATTTCAAATTGCATTTTGTACTCCAATTTTTAAATGCGTTTCTAAATCATCCTTATAATTCCTTATAAAGATAAAGGGGTTTTGATATTTCAAATTGCATTTCGTATTCCAACTTTTAAATGTGTTTTTATAATTCCTTATAAAAATAATTTATTTTAATTTAGTCAATTCGAGAGTATAAATGTCATTTAATGCGATTTAACAAATTTTTATTGAGTTTTGCCCGTTGGCCGTTAGAGTTAACAGAAAAATTAGCTTTTGTACTTTAGTCTACAACTACTGGGGAGTAAGTGGTGACGTCGATACCATAGGGGGACAAAGTACAAAACAACCTAACTACATGAGAGTAAAATATAATTAATCATGTAGTTTTTAAGAATTTAATTTAGGGTTAATTTCATCTTGCACCCCTATAGTTAGATTTAATTGCACTTTGCACCTATATGATATTTTTGTCACCACTTACACCCCATGTAGTTAAGATTTAAGTGCAACAATTAACATTTTATTTAAAAAATAAGAGTAAATTTTGTCTCACCGGCAACGGAGAATCGACCCACTGATGATGGCTCTCTATATTCTCTCTCTCTCATTTACCAACCTTGAGAGGTAGAGGATTAATTTCAAGTTGACAGAGTCTATCATTTGTGTTTTGGGTTTGGTTTCATATCGATGCTAATATAAACCCTCTTCTCCCTTCCGAGTACATAACTTATCTCAACAATCCCATGGAAATAGTTAATGAAACTGAGAAAACTTCTGAAAAAGATATTTGGAGTTTGATGAAATTTACAGAGAATTTACACCGCCTACAAAGGAAGGAGCCTTATTCGATGGAAATTTTGTTGAAGAAGCCATTTTTATGCTGTCACCGGAGAGAACGAAGGGGATGAGGGATGGGGCTGCACCGGAGATGGGGAGAGAACGATTAAATTGGAGAAAGGAAACCGAAATCGCTGGTGGGTCGACCGGAAAAGGGTAGATCAAGCGACTTCTGGGGGAGGAGGGAGGTTAAGATCGAGATCGATGGTCTTTCTGGCTGAGTTGCTGTCGGAACAGTTGAAATCGACGACGAAGGATGAGTCGGAGTTGCTTTGGGTGCCGCCGGTGAAGTTCTGGTGTAAATCCGGGACTAGACGATGGATCCTGAACATGTTGAGGTGGTGGGTCATAATCTGGGACCGCGACAGTGCGTCGAAGAAGAAGTAGGGACGCGCCTCCGGGAAAGGGCCGGGGAAGTGGGTGGATCTGCCGAGATTGAGCTCGAGTGAAGGCGGAGGAAGGGGAAACGGAAGGGCGGCGGGAGCGGGAACGGGAACGGGGAACGGGAGGGGGAGGAGCGGAGCTGGAAGACTCGATGGTGTTGCTCTGGCTGGGACTCCGGACAACAACACGTTAGTTTTTGGTACCAAAAGCTCATTCGCGGTGGGAAAATTGGTCTTTGCCTTTGCGCCGCGAAACTCCCGTGCGGCCGTATCATACGCACACGCCGCCTCTTCCGCCGTATCAAAAGTTTGCAACCAAACCCGGCTCTTCTTGCCGGGATCCCTGATTTCCACCGCGTAACGTCCCCAAGGCCTTTTCCTCACGCCCCTGTACCTCGATTCCTTGCCGGCGCCAACGCCGACACCATCAACGACGGTTGCTCTCTCTCTCGGAGCCATCTTATGTTTCTCTCTCTCTCTTGTCTGAATATTTTTTTCTTCTACTGGAAAACTTAGGTTGTGTTTGGATGAAGGATTTGTAGGAGGGCTTTCAATTGGTTAGGGGATTTTGAAATCCATTTTTGACAAATCCCTTGTTTGGGGAGTGGAATAATTTTAAGAAAAGGGATTTGTTAAATCCTTTTGGGGTGAAATGAATGATTTCAAAATAACTTTGAGAGAGGCTAAATTTGTGAAATCCTTCCTATCATTGTTCTTCGTTCTTCTGTTGCTTCGTCTCTTCTTCGTTCTTATGTTGGTGTTCATTTTAGGTTCGATTTCATTTTTCGAAATCGAAATCGAACCCTATTTAGGGTTCGAAATCGATTTCGATGTCAAACACGAACACGAACGGCAATTGCGAACACGTTTTCGAACCCTATTTAGTACGGCGAACGATTGCGATTTCGAACACGAACAGCGATTGCGAACACGTTTCCGAACGACGACTGTGAACACGAACACAAACGATTTGGTTTTTCATGTTCGAACGAACGATCCGCTTCTTCTTTGATTTGGTTGAATTTGTTCTTGGATTTTGTTGAATTTGTTTTTGGATTTGGGTTTGGTATGGCGTTTGGCAATGAGTTTCTATTTTTGTTTCCATAAATTCTGTTATGTTCTGTTTTGTTTCTATAATTTGTTGAAATTACACATTCAAATGTTTCGGCTCAAACTATTATCCAAATAAGGGATTTATAAAATGAACGGATTTCAAAATTCAGGATTTTGAAATCTTTTCATTTAAAAAATTGTTTGAATTTGTCAAATCCCTTACCCAAACGCAACCTTATCAATGTTTTCTAATGGGTAACATTTTCTAAAACACAAGAAAAATTTAAATTGGGATTTTACTCAGCTTCCTTTATGTGGATTTGATTGTTGTGCACTTTTTATTTTTTTAGAAATTTATCTTTTTTGGAACACTGACAAGGAATTTACAATTTCAATATTAGATTAATTTTACTTTGCACTAGTTAGATCAAATTGTTGCTTAATACTTAAGTGCAACATTTAAGTTTTTCTTTAACTTTAATGGTCAAAAGATAAAAGTCAACGTTATTCTATTAATTAATGTTAAAACATTTATACCATTCAAATTAATTAAATCATAGTCAATTAATTTAATGGAGATGATTCAAAAAATATTTAAAGAGAGGGGGGCGAGGAGATGAGAGTAGAGAGGGAGAGAAGGGGAGAAAGGGAGAAGGACTGGTATGGTGGGATGTGGTGGTGGTGCTCTTCGCTGTAGGTGTGGCGGCGGGCAATGGTTGCTTGATTCACCGTTGTCGGAGCAAGTAGGGGAGATGAGGGGAATACCCGAACAAAGGAGGGGATAGTTAGAAGAGATGAAGGTCAAAAATATTTTGACCCTTTAAGTTAAAAAAAAAAAATCAACTAGATCCCCTTAAATTAATTGGAACAAAATGATAAAATTACCTTTATTTTAATTGAAATGACAAAAATATCTTTAGTTTTGTTAAATTTTTAATTGTTACACTTAATTCTTAAGCAGAATGGAATTCTTTTTTTTTTTTAATTAATTAATTTATTTGTATCATAGTTGAACATTTTCACCTTTGGTTTAAGCATTATGTAGAATATTATGATCTAGAATATTTTTGGTCAAGTATGTCAGGTGTAATATTTGCATGTGTAGATATCAACTGGTTGGTGATGTACGATAAAAGTTATTGGTATTTCTTTATAAGAGTGTTCAATTCCCTAGCACTTGGTGGTCAAATACTTTTTTAACATAAATTATGATTAGATACCACAATATAAGACTTATAATTCTTTATTTTTCTTTAAATCTTACCATTCATGGTATATTGTATTTTAATTGCAAAATTAAAATACTTGCCTAAAAACACGAGTTATACGTTATTTTATTAATAAATCACGACGAAAAAAATATTTTAAGGGTACAAATTGAAATTTAAAAGTTAAATGGTTAAGAGTGAACTTGTACAATTTCTCAATTCAATAATTTCAAACTTCCTTACACCATTTATCCCTGTAAGACCCTGATTTTCTTATACGCACAATTTGAGTCATATTGGAACAGATTGATCGGAGGCCGCGGTGATGGCGGCCGCCGTGGGCGACCAACCGATGAGAAAGTGGACCAACAGCGTAGCAATAGATAGGAGTAAGGAGGTTATTTTATTCATGATGGGTATGTGAGTGAATATGCGTAGAGCGTAAGCTAGAGGGTAGAGCTAAATATAGACAATATATTTTGTGTCCTCTTCCAAGTCTCCGCCAAAAAACAAACAAACCCCTTTAGCTTTGTGGCATTCCCTTTGAATAATCCTCCCTTCCAACTCATATCACGTGCCTTAGATGGAAAAGTGGTCCCCAATCATTAATTGGGTGTGAATTTTGACAAAAATCCCGCCACAAGTGGTTAAAAATGGAAGAAATGGTAGATATTTGTGACACTGAGACACGGAAACCGCGTCTGTCACGCGGCACCATGACAGGCATGTGAGTGAATATGTATGGAGCGTAGGCTAGAGGCTAGAGCTAAATATAGAGAAGATATTTTGTGATTGGAGATGCTCTTATCGTCAATGCAAACAGGAAGCATATGCATTTACTTCTGTGAAGAGATAATTGTTCTATACAAACAGGTTACTGAATATTGAATTGAAGGGATTAAATTTGGAGAAATACATGAATAAGCATTTGCATAGCTAGAGCAAGAAGGATCAGAAACATGAACTGCATATTCATTATTCACTAAAACAAGAACCCAGGTCCCTCATTTTAGAGAGAGAAAATAGAGAGAGAGGGAGATTTGATGGTAAAGAAGAAATGAGAAGAATTGAACACCCTCTGTGTGCTCCAGTAATAGACTTTGGCCGCGATGTCAGGTTCCGCAGCGTCGTTCGGCGAGTGAGTCCGGCGAGCCAACAACGGCGGTTGAGGTGATGGAAAGGAGGCAGGCGGAGAGTTGCAGGGTTGGGTGGTTTCGCAAGAGACGGAGCAGGGGTGGGGGTTGGGTTGCCGGACATGGGGTGGGGAGGGAAACGAAGAAATGTAATAAAAGAAAAAATACACAATAGACCCTTAAGTTTTAGAAAATATAAAAACAGTTCTTACTAAAATTGAATGCAAAAACAAGGCCTTAAATTGAATTTTAAAGATCAGGTAATCAACGACATTCGGCTTGAGGTATGTAATTAACTCATTTAAAAATCGATATAATGCCTAATTCACGTAGAATCCTTATTAAAAAATAGAAGTTAGAAGTTGAAAAGTTTTAGCTCAAATAAATCACGTTTGACTTCCTACCCCTTGGTGAAAACTAAGAAGTTGGTCAAATTAATGTTGTACACGATGGAAAATTCCAAAACTTGATTTGTTTGGTTAAAAAATTATTAGAGATTTATGGAAAGCTTATGTTAATCAAAGGAATTTTTTTTTAAGGTTTTAATTATTATTTTTTTCAAAAATATGTGTAAAAGTGTGAATTTTCAAAAAGTAAGTGAGGCTTGAGTCCCAGGATAAATATAAAAAATTGAATTCAAGATCCATTTGATTTAAGCGTCCGATGAATTTTACCAAAAAAATCCTAGTTTTTGAACTAAATTTTGACTTCATCAATCCGATACTATGATCACGTAATATTATTTAGCAACTCTCATGATAAAATTAACATGTGCTAAAAAATAGAAGAAATAGGTGATTGTACGTACCTCTCATGTTATTTTTTGATAGCCATATCTCCACAAGAGAAATACAGTTGTCAATTTCTCGAGGAATAGTTCCCGTTATCATATTATCCAATGGAATAGTACCAGACAATTGATTTTGATAAAGATAGAGCAATTTCAAAGAAGAGATGTTATATATTGAAGATGGGATGAGACCGGTGATGTAGTTCCTCGACAAATTCAGGTTTTTCAAGCTATGTAGATTGCCTATCTCTTTTGGGATTTTCCCTGTACATATAAAAAAAAATATATACGGTTCAAATTATATAAATTCTCACATTTTATGATTTTTTTTGTATTTTCAATGACTTAATTTGTATATACTTTTATTTTTATTTATGTATGAATTATAAGGTAATCAATTTGGTTGAAGAAGAAAATAAGTCATTAGCTAATTTGTACAAAACAAAACGTTAATTATCTATTTTGAATAGTTTTTATTTTTGCAATGAACCACTAAAATATGACAAGGCATATGTTGATCAATTATCATTTTCACTCCCCTCTATTTTATACTTATTCTTACTTTATTCAAAATCCTACTTTATTTTTTTTTTTATTTAAACTAACCTAATATATTTAAAAATTGAAGGAATTAAAATTTTCATCGATAAAATAGATAAAATTGTCCTTCTATTTTTCATTTTATCCATTTTTAAGTATAATCCATTAAATTAAACAGGAATTTTTTTTTTTTTATTATGTTCAAAAGTAAAAATAGGTAAATTATATATATATATATATATATATATATATATATATATATATATATATATTTTAAAGTAAAGTGATAATTACACAAAGTAGAGAGGAGTAAAAGACAACTTATATAAACGCAAAGTAAGTTAAATTAAAGGAAAATTGGTGAAAAGTCACTTTTTTTAAGTTTAATTGGTGAAAAATCCTTTTGTGTTATTAAGTTTTGATTTAATCCTTTAAGTTAGATTCCACTTGTGTTTTAGTCCCGCATTGCAGGAATTGTAGGGATATTGCAGGGATTGTAGGGAGTCTTTTAGTGAATACATTCGATTTTTATAGTGAATTCTGTTAGATGTAACTAATATTAGTTATAATTTCATAATTGTTACTTTTCACACATATTTGAATATTTTTAGTTACATGTGTTTATATAATATTAGTTACATGTTACATATATATATATATATATGTATGTATAATATTTTGTGACGTTACTGAAAAAATATCAAACTTTTTAGTTACATATCAGAGAGATGTAACTAAAAAGTTACATATTATTAAAAACATGTAACTGAAAAATATCAAACTTTTTAATCACATATCAGAGACATGTAACTAAAAAAGTTACATATTATTGGAATATGTAACTGAAAAAAATAATAATTAGTTACCTGTAACTAATATAGTGATATTACACAGAAAATAGTTACATGTAACTGACGCGTGATTATCACATGAGTAAGGCTTCCGCGTTTTTAAAAGAGATGGGACTAAATCAAAAGTTTTTACCACATGTAGGACTTTTGACCAATTAGAACTTAAATATAGGACATCCTACCCATTGTTCCTTAAATTAATTTTGTCAAGAATTATATAAGAGATAGTTGGTGATTAGTTCCAAATAGCGGGTGTTCACATACTAGCCCTTATCAAAATATTGTTGCAGGGTTTATACCAAAGACCTTTCTGGTCTCTTGGCTTTATACCAAAGACCTCTCTTGTTATTTGACAAATATTAGTTAAAATCATTTAACTTTAATAAAATGACATAAGGTTAATTTTGTCCTTTTACCCAAACTAATTTGATAGGGTCTATTTGTAAATTATTTTAAACTTAAGGGTAAAAAGTATACTTAATTCATCTTCCTAAAAACAAGAAAAGAAAACCCAGGTCCTCCCATCTCCCACGACTCTCTCTCCTCTCATCTCCTCTCTCTCTCTAATTCTTCTCTTCCCACTACTGAAACAGCTGAAGTAATATTCCATGACCATGAGGAGGAACAAATCCATCATCCTCCCCACCGCCGCTCATACGAGCTCTCTCTCTCCTCTCATCTTTTCTCTCTACTCTCTCTCTAAAACCCACCACCACCGCCACAACAAGGGTTGAGAGGTGTCGTGAGTGGCGATACCGTGAGTTGGAACATGGGAGGTAAATGGCGAAGTGTTTCAGTTGCAGATGTACACAATTCGCTATCAAATCTACACAAATCGTTGTTAGATCTAAACAAATCGAGTTCATATCTAGAGAAATCGAACTTCAATTTTACAAAATCTACTTCTGATTTGGGTTTTAGGTGAGATGACAGGAGGTGGCGGTGGCGGTAATTGCAATGTCGATTTTTCACCAATATATTGCAAGATTAGTATGAGAGAGAGAGAGAGAGGAGAATACTTATCGGGTGAGCATTGATAGCAGAGATGGACCGACAGTGCTTTGGCTAAAGCTCGAGCAACGACGATGATTGGTGGATGGTGATGGCGACTCGGGACGGCCGAGAGGTGGTGATGCATGTGATGCCGATCTAGTTGCAAAAGGAGGCAGCGGTGGTCCAGTTGGCGGAGAGGAGGTGGTGAGAGTCCGAGGCCGGGATGCGGGATTTTAAGACAAGAAGAGCGGATTGATCGGTGGCCGCAGTGGCGGCGGCCACCGTGGGCGACTAACCGATGAGAAAGTGGACCAACAACATAGCAATAGATAGGAGTAAGGAGGTTATTTTATTCATGATGGGTATGCATTTCTCGAGCATATGCATTTACTTCTGTGAAGAGATAATTGTTCTATACAAACAGGGTCCAAAACTTGATTTGTTTGGTTAAAAAATTATTAGAGATTTATGGAAAGCTTATGTTAATTAAAGGAATTTTTTTTAAGGTTTCAATTATTTTATTTTTTAAAAATGTGTAAAAGTGTGAATTTTCTAAAAGTGAGTGAGGTTTGAGTCCCCAGATAAACATAAAAAATTGAATTCAAGACCCATTTGATTTAAGCATCCGATGAATTTTACTAAAAAAATCCTAGTTTTTAACTAAATTTTGACTTCATCAATCAATACTATGATCACATAATATTATTTAGCAACTCCCATGATAAAATTAACATGTGCTAAAAAATAGAAGAAATAGGTGATTGTACATACCTCTCATGTTATTTCCTAGGCCTAAGTCCACAAGAGAAGTACAATTGCCAATTTCTCGAGGAATAGTTCTCGTTATCATATTTTCTGTGATAATAAGATGTTCGAGAAGTGGAAGACGGGAGCAAATATTCAACGGAATAGTACCAGACAATTGATTTTGATAAAGATAGAGCCATCTCAAAGAAGAGATGTTATATATTGAAGATGGGATGAGACCGGTGATATTGTTGCTCCGCAACCACAGGGATTCCAAACTATATAGATTGCCTATCTCTTCTGGGATTTTTTCTATACATAAAAAAAACAACAAAAATAAAATAAAATATATGGTTGAAATTATATAAATTCTCACATTTTATGATTTTTTTTGGTATTTTCAATGACTTAATTTGTATATACTTTTATTTTTATTTATGTATGAATTATAATGTAATCAATTTGGTTGAAGAAGAAAATTAGTCATTAGCTAATTTGTACCAAACAAAACGTTAATTATCTATTTTGAATAGTTTTTCTTTTTGCAATCAACCACTAAAATATAACAATGCATACGTTGATCAATTATCATTTTCACTCTCTTCCATTTTACACTTTACTTGTTCATAACTAATTCTTTTTTTCATTTAAACTAACATAATATATTTAAAAATTGAAGAAATTAAATTTTTCATCGATAAAATAGATAAAATTATCCTTTTATTTTTTATTTCATCCATTTTTAAGCATAGTCTATCAATTTAAATAGAAAAAAAAGTAAATTTTTTATTTTGTTCAAAAATAAAAATAGATAAAGTACATATTTTTTTATTTTTTTTAAGTAAAGTGATAATTAAACAAAGTAAAAAAGAGTAAAAGACAACTTATACAAAATCAAAGTAAGTTAAATTAGTTTTGTCAAGAATAATATAAGGGATAGTTGGTGATTAGTCCCAAATAGCGGGTGTCCCCATATCAGCCCATACCAAAATATTGTAGCGTATTATGTAATATTAATTCAAAATTGAGGGGTAATAGTTGGTAGGATTGTATCTTACCTTTGAGGATGTTATGGTTAAGATATATGTGCTTAAGCTTTGTTAAGTTTCCAATCGTCGGTGGTATGGCTCCGGCCAAATAGTTATGTGACAAGTCTAACAATTGAAGGTTCGAACACCCCCCCAGGCTCCCTGGTACTCCTCCGTGCAACTGATTCCAAGCAATACTCAGCACTTCAAGATTTTTTAGACGGCTGCAGATATTTATATTCGCTGGAAGTTCGCCAGTCAGGCTATTGTTCCGAAGAGACAGCATCTCCAGAGACGAGATGTTGAAAATGGAGGTCGGCACCAAGCCGGTGAGCTGGTTTTTTTCCACGGCGAGCCTCTTGAGGCCACGAAAATTGCCGATCTCCGACGGGATTGGCCCTCTGATGGAATTGGACTGTAAAGACAGCGTCTCTAGGTTCGACAATTGGGAGATCGACGGCGGGATAGGACCTGTGAAATTGTTGTTGTCCAGGACCAAGTGTCGGAGTTCCATCAGGGCCGGGATCCATGGCAGGATTGCGTCGGTGAAGTCGTTGAGGCTGAGATTCAAGACTTTTAGGCTATGTAATTTCGATAGCTCCGCCGATAAGGTTTCGTGGAAAGAGTTGCTACTGAGGTCAAGCGACTCGAGGAAAGAGAGGTTACCCAGGTCAGGGGGGACGGTGCCAGAGAGACCCATGTTGGAGATATTCAGGGCGGCGACTTGGGAAGACCGAGAGGTGGTGATGCATGTGACGCTAATCCAGTTGCAAAAGGAAGTGGCGGTGGTCCAGTTGGCGAAGAGGAGGTGGTGAGGCTTGGAGGCCGGGATGCGGGATTTTAAGACAAGAAGAGCGGATTGATCAGTGGCCGCGGTGGGCGACCAACCGATGAGAAAGTAGACCAACAGCGTAGCAATGGATACGAGTAAGGAGGTTGTTTTATTCATGATAGGTATGTGAGTGAATATGCGTGGAGCATAGGCTAGAGGCTGGAGTTAAATATAGATAAGATATTTTGTGATCGGATAATTCCTCTTACACCCCCTCAACTATTGACCGTGACCACAAAAATCCCCTCAACTTTTAAAACTCCATGGGACACCTTGAATTATTTGATCAAAAGTCACTAAGACTCCCGGTCCATTTTTTCTTTCGAAAATGCCCTTTAAAAAGTAAAATTTTCAACCCACTTTATTCCAATTACCAAATTAACCTCCAATTTCATTTTGAAAAGACAAAAATAACCTTGATTCTCTATCTCAACACTTATCTGTCTCTCATCCTCTCACCATTGTTTTCTCTTTGTCATCCCTCACCATCGACGGACGAACCGCCGAACACCGCAACCAAAACAAACAACAATAACGCCGAACAACACAACCAAAACGAACAAAAATTTCATAACTGTGTGAGTATGAGAGTAAATAAAAAATTTCCTCATAAACTGAATCGCACATGCATAATCATCAAACAATTTCGCCATGGAAGGTACGAGCGATTAAACCGAAACGGAAGAAATATGAATATTGTATAAGCAACGGCAAATGACAATTATTTCAATTCGTCATTTTCTCACCAAGCAAACAGATCGTTGAGAGGAAAACGAAAACTCTCTTTGACGGCTTCAGGAGTAGACGCAGTCATGGCGGCTTGGGAGATTACCGTTCGATCTATCGAATTTCAGGGACTGAGGGACGGAAATCGACGCTTTCATTCGATGCTACTACGCGTTTCTCCATCGGAAATCGACGTTTTTGTTCCTGAATTCGCAGGAGCAGAGAGAACCGGGCAAGGAAATCGATCAAACTCCGTTGAGGCAGGAGCTCCTGCGTCTTCATAAATTGCAAAATCTGCTCCAGATCAAGCCCCAATCGGATCGAATCGGCGTAATTGGGAGGAAGCTGGGACTGAGACGGGTGGAAATTAGGGTTTTGGTGGACGAGAAAATGGTCCTTGTGGTAGAACGGGATCTGTTGCGGTTGCCGTGGCGGAGGAGAAGCTGGATCTGGGATCGGATGAAGTCGACCTTGTGAGTGAGGTCCACGCCACCTAGCTTCGACTGGAGTTGCTGCACGACGGCGTTGAGGGAGGTTAAGGTGGTGTTGTTAGGGTTTAATTCGCGAAGAAGAGAACCCAGAGCTTCTGCTATGTTGGTGTTGTTTCGTTCGGTGGTGGAGCAACATTGATTTGTTCGTCGGTGGTGCAGAGAACAGAGGAGGAGAGGGGTGGGGACTGGGGAAGGAGAGAAAAAAAAAAAAAAGAGAAAAAAAAGAGAAATGACTGAGGGTAGGTTGGTAATTGCACAGCTAATTTTTTATTTTTTATAATTTTTCTGTTTTTTTATTTCAGGGTTATTAAGGGCAAAATGGACAATTCATTAAAAATTACTCCGGAAGGCGGTCGCCGTGATAATTTTAAAAGTTAGAGGAGTATATGCGAAATTTCACTATAATTGAGAGAGTGTAAATAGAATTATCCCATTTTGTGAGTATAGCATGCTAGTGATAACGGAGATGTGAGTGAATATGCGTGAAGCGTAGGCTAGATGCAAGAGCAAAATATAAACAAGATATTTTGTGATTTTGGGGTCCATATAAATTACATGTTAAAATTTGATATTATTATTTCCCTAGGTATACGTCAAGACGCAGATGAAAAAAAAAAAAACTTATTTAATATTATTTTTTATAAATTTAATATTTCAAAATTTTATCATTCTATAATATTTATAAATTTAAAGTCTATATATTATGTTTTTTTTATATAATTTATTTTAATTCAATTAGTATAAATTTATTATTCCAGTATTATTATTAAATTTAATATAGATATATTATAATATACATAAATTTAATATCTATAATTTCAGTATATTATTTTTTCACTTTAATTTTTATAAATTTAATATTTTAATATTATTAGCCCGGCCCATGACTATCCCTAGTGGTGGATGGTGGAAGTTAGGTGATTGTGAAAGGTAATATAATTTTAAAAAAAATTAAGGGTAAAAAATATAATTTTAAAAATATAGGGATGCTAAAGATTTTTTTTTTTAAAAAATAACTTAAGGGCAATTTTGTCCAAAGGGATATAAGTGATATTTGATGGTGGAAGGTGGCGGCCGCCGTGGGCGACCAACCGATGAGAAAGTGGACCAACAACGTAGCAATAGATAGGAGTGAGGAGATTGTTTTATTCATGATGGGTATGTGAGTGAATATGCGTAGAGTGTAGGCTAGAGGGTGGAGCTAAATATAGACAATATATTTTGTGTCCTCTTCCAAGTCTCCGCCAAAAAACAAACAAACCCCTTTAGCTTTATGGCATTCCCTTTGAATAATCCTCCCTTCCAACTCATATCACGTGCCTTAGATGGAAAAGTGGTCCCCAATCATTAATTGGGTGTGAATTTTGACAAAAATCCCGCCACAAGTGGTTAAAAATGGAAGAAATGGTAGATATTTGTGACACTGAGACACGAAAACCGCGTCTGTCACGCGGCACCGTGACAGGCATGGAGCCGCCACTGTTCACGCGGCTTCGCCAGCCGTTTTGGTCGCAGCTCCTGGAGCCGTGCATGTGCCGAGCCGGATGCCTTCGAAGTGCAATTTCTTGTCCGTTTCTTTTCATTTTTGGTCCAAATTAACGTGTTTTTATTCTAATTCCAAAAATCTACAAAAATAAATAAAATATATTATTTTTTTAAATTTAATTTAATCAAACGACTAACAAAACTAAATTTGGTGGTCTTAGATCACACAAAATGTGATGCGATCAATAGTTGAATGAAATTTTTTTACCTAACATGGTATCAAAGACAAGCTTATAAGATGAGAGAGAGGAGGGAGAAAGATGGTGAGAGGTAAATATAAATGTTAAAAAAATCAAGGGTGAAAATATGATTTTAAAAATAAGAAGATGTTAATAAATTTTTGTAAAAATAAAAATAATTTTTTTTTTAATTTTTAAATAAGAAAAAGATACTTATATCTTTTTATCAAATTTTTTTGTATATATAAATTATTTTTAAAGTAAAGTGATAATTACACAAAGTAGAGAGGAGTAAAAGACAACTTATATAAACGCAAAGTAAGTTAAATTAATTTTGTCAAGAATTATATAAGAAATAGTTGGTGATTAGTCCTAAATAGCGGGTGTTCACATACTAGTCCTTATCAAAATATTGTTGCAGGGTTTATACCAAAGACCTTTCTCGTCTCTTGGCCTTATACCAAAGACCTCTCTTGTTATTTGACAAATATCAGTCAAAATCATTTAACTTCAATAAAATGACATAAGGTTAATTTCGTCCTTTTACCCAAACTAATTTGATAGGGTCTATTTGTAAATTATTTTAAACTTAAGGGTAAAAAGTATACTTAATTCATCTTCCTAAAAACAAGAAAAGAAAACCCAGGTCCTCTCATCTCCCATGACTCTCTCTCCTCTCATCTGCTCTCTCTCTAATTCTTCTCTTCCCACTACTGAAACAGCTGAAGTAATATTCCATGACCATGAGGAGGAACAAATCCATCATCCTCTCCACCGCCGCTCATACGAGCTCTCTCTCTCCTCTCATCTTTTCTCTCTACTCTCTCTCTAAAACCCACAACCACCGCCACGACAGGGGTTGAGAGGTGTCGTGAATGGCGATACCGTGAGTTGGAACATGGGAGGTAAATGGCAAAGTGTTTCAGTTGCAGATGTACACAATTCGCTATCAAATCTACACAAATCGTTGTTAGATCTAAACAAATCGAGTTCATATCTAGAGAAATCGAACTTAAATTTTACAAAATCTACTTCTGATTTGGGTTTTAGGTGAGATGACAGGAGGTGGTGGTGGCAGTAATTGCAATGTCGATTTTTCACCAATATACTGCAATATTAGTATGAGAGAGAGAGAGAAATGAGAATACTTATGGGGTGAGCATTGATAGCAGAGACAAACCGACAGTGCTTTGGCAAAAGCTCGAGCAGCGACGACGACTAGTGGATGGTAATGGCGACTCTGGACTGTCACACCCCACCCCAGACACCCTTCGTGTGGGGCCGGCATAACGTCGATATGACATCACCTGACAAACTAACCAACCCTAAATACGACAATATAAAAAAAAAAATCATCTATAACATATACACGATTCCATCAGATACGGATACGCCGTCCCAATTATAAGAACAACCAAACTAGTCTCATGCATCTCACTTAGATTCATCTTTGACACCTCGTCTCAAAATTCCTCTCAAATGACTCTACCGCGGGATCTGCATAACTCTATCTAGCCCCAGTAGGGAACCGACCGACTCCTAATCATTTCACCTGCGAGTGTATTGCCTTCTTAGTAAAATATTTTTATAATAATAATAATTTATTCTACAACATCTAAATGGATCAAACTTAAATATGTAAACATCACGTAACTCGTGAAAGTTTTCCTAATATTAGCAGTGAGAATAAAACACAATATATATATTCCTTGCAAAGTCATTTAGTATAAGAGTCATGCCAATCACCATAATAAATAATAAATCACCCAGTATAAACAAATCACCATATCTCAAAACACCACTCGCAAACACACACACACACACACGCTGGCCAGTCCTAGTGATTGTTTTAACCTCACGATCGGGAGTTGCAACGGTACCGTAACATTCATAGGAATGCCTTCCTACGAAATATCCACACCCCTTTTTGGGGAGAAAAATAATCCACACCCCTTACGGGAAGAAACCCCACCCCTTTCGGGGAGAACAACCATGGCATCGTCAAAATCAAATACAGCCTCATCGAAACACAACTCAATAAATATCGTCTACTCAACATTGTCAAATCACCACACCTACCACTTTTCTTCAAAACCAGTTTTTAAATTCAAAAATCATATATCACACATTCTTTTAAAGAAAACGTTCGATTTTATCAAAACCACTTTTTCATCATTTATTTTTAGAAAACCAGACACTTTTAGAAAAATAGATGTTTCTTATTTTCTTTTAAAAACACCGTCTAATTTCACCAAATCCAGCGGAAATTCATTTCCAACTTCTTTTTGAAATCTATCGAAGTCCAGTTTACCAATTCATTCAAATCCTGCTTGATCTATATCGTTTATAAATTCATACAGTTTAGGTAATCACAAATGTCATCTCATATATATATAGAAAATAGTTTGGTAAGAAGACAGTACACTCACCTTGTTATTCTTTCTCCAAAACTTTTACTGACCATACTCCATCAAGACACCGGTGCCTGTGAACCTAATAGTAACAGAGGCTAAATTAATATCCTATTTAAAATATCTGAATCACGCAATGCAGACCCTATATTCCGAATCGTTATTATTTTATGTACCGCGTAATTAAAATTAATTTATCTTAAGGGAATTATTACGGTTTTAGGATTTGTAGCGCTAAATAAAATTTAATTTAATGAAAATTAATAATCGATTGAAATTTCACCTGTTTCCAAGTCATTTGGTGACCACGAGATGGGTTTTTAATTTTTAACGGGGTGGTTTGCGTAATTTCCCCCTCCTTTTTTTTTTCTTTTCTTTTTCTCTGTTTCCTGATCCGTTCCCAGCCGTCCCCTCTCTCCTCTGTTTCCGGTTTGGATGTTGGCCGGTTGTCTCTCCCTTCCGGAATTTATCGACGGCACACCCCCAAGGCCCACCGATGACAGACCAGCACCCTAACACCCCATCGATTCTCACCCACACAGCCACACAGTTGGCCCACGTCCATGGCCGACCATGCCTACACAGTAAACACACAAGCAACCGTCGCCGTTACGCCCACAACCAACGGACACCATGGATAGGGCCCCCATCACCGGAATAGCACGTAGACACACATACACACACCGTCATCAAGCATAGTACACACATGCACCACGTCGACGATATCGTCGGACCGAACGGAAAACCCACCTACATTGTCACACACACGCACACACTGGCGAACCAAAATCAGACGAACAGAACCGAAAACGCACACACACCGATCACCCCCACACACTGCCGGACAGAGTGAACAGAATGCACACACACACACACACATACATGACGACAATGGTTGAACGACGGACACCCCCCATGCCGGAACACACCACCTCCGGATGATCACACCGCCCTCTCCGATCATTCACCCACTCACAACCACCGCAGAAATCCCCACACAACGCTGTCCACACCCCATCGGCGCCGAACCCGGCTGCTCCCCTCTCTCTCTCTTTCTCTGTTTCCTTCTTTCTTAGATTATTTTTTTCTTTTTCAGATTTGAGGAGATTTTTTTTTTTGATCATTACTCATGAATATATATATATATATATATATATATATATATATATATATAACTTTTTAATTAATTACTCTTTCCTCCCCCAACTTTCTTTAAATCTTAATTTTAAATCAATTTCAACTTTTTAAAAGTTTCTAAGAATTTATGATTTTACCCCTTTAAGTTTCAATTTAAGGTTAAATGTCATTTTACCTCCCTAAGTTGGGATTTAATGTTTCTAGATTTTTAATTTGATCCCATTTCATCCCTAATTTTCATAGTTACTCTAAAATACAACTGAAATGACGTACATGCTACAATTGAGGTCTTACATGGATGGCCGAGAGTTGGTGATGCATGTGATGCCGATCCAGTTGCAAAAGGAGGCGGCGGTGGTCCAGTTAGCGGAGAGAAGGTGGTGAGGGTCTGTTGAAGCAGAAAATAAATAAAGAACGAGTTTACCAAAATTTCTTGGGATGAGTCGCGGACTAGGTCGCTCTCTTTAAGACGTTTCGCGGCTCTGCCCAAGAACGTGCATGCAGTGTAACAGCCCCGTCGTCCCCAGGATAAAACAACCCAGAATCACTTCTGTCTAGAACCTTCTTTGCACAACAGAAGGCCTGAATACTAAACACCCACTCACTGTTTGAACAAACAAACAGACTGCTCGGAAATCAAAGTTTAAAAGAAATAAATTATTTCAGATGAAGAAGAAGACTGAAAGCAATTTTTTTTTGCTGTTTCAGATCAAGATGAAGGCTGTTATGTATTTTAAAACTGAGGAAGAAAGCAGTATTTATAGGGAAAAAAAACTGAACCGTTTTAAAAAAAATAAATTCTTGAAACCGAAATTAAAAAAAACGTTCAAATAATTTAATTATTATTTTAAACGTTAAACGTTTTTATTAAAACGTTAAACGTTTTTTATTAAAACGGTTCAATAGGAAAAAATGTTTTTATTAAAACGTTTCTTCTTTTTTTTTTTTAAATTAAACTGTTTTTAAAAAAAAATATTTTAAATAATTTTTTTTTTAAAAAGTAAATAAGTGCCACCTCATCACACGCGCGACGCGACTCGGCCGGACGGTTGCGGCGCGCGCGTGTGGTAAACCGGTAGGGATGTAACTCCTCTCCCCTCCACAAAATAGGGGTACCCCTTGGGGCACACCCCAAGTGTCTCACATACTTCTAGATATCCTAATTAATTCCACCTCTCCCAACCAATGTGGGATAAAAGGGTTAGAGGAATTTGCACATTTGACACTTTCTATTCTAAAAAACAATTTAAAATTCATTTGTTTCAACAGGGTCCGAGGCCGGGATGCGGGATTTTAAGACAAGAAGAACGGATTGATTGGTGGCCGCGGTGGTGGCGGTCGCCCACAACCGATGAGAAAGTAGACCAACAACGTAGCAATAGATAGGAGTAAGGAGGTTATTTTATTCATGATGGGTATGTGCATGGAGCGTAAGCTAGAGGCTAGAGGATAGAGCTAAATATAGAGAAGATATTTTGTGATTGGAGATGCTCTTATCGTCAATGCAAACAGGAAGCATATGCATTTATTTCTGAGAAGAGATAATTGTTCTATACAAACAGGTTACTGAATATTGAATTGAAGGGATTAAATTTGGAGAAATACAGGAATAAGCATTTGCATATTCATTATTCACTAGAACAAAGACCCCAAGTCCTTCATTTTAGAGAGAGAAAGTAGAGAGAGAGAGGGAGATGGAGATCTGATGGTAAAGAAGAAATGAGAAAAATTGAATTCAAGATCCATTTGATTTAAGCGTCCGATGAATTTTACCAAAAAAATCCTAATTTTTGAACTAAATTTTGACTTCATCAATCAATACTATGATCACATAATATTATTTAGCAACTCCCATGATAAAATTAACATGTGCTAAAAAATAGAAGAAATAGGTGATTGTACGTACCTCTCATGTTATTTCCTTGGCCTAAGTCCACAAGAGAAATACAATTGCCAATTTCTCGAGGAATAGTTCTCGTTATCATATTTTCCGTGATAATAAGATGTTCGAGAAGCGGAAGACGGGAGCAAATATCCAATGGAATAGTACCAGACAATTGATTTTGATAAAGATAGAGTCATCTCAAAGAAGAGATGTTATATATTGAAGATGAGATGAGACTGGTGATATTGTTGCTCCGCAACCACAGGGATTCCAAACTATATAGATTGCCTATCTCTTCTGGGATTTTTCCTATACATAAAAAAAACAACAAAAATAAAATAAAATATATGGTTGAAATTATATAAATTCTCACATTTTATGATTTTTTTTGGTATTTTCAATGACTTAATTTGTATATACTTTTATTTTTATTTATGTATGAATTATAATGTAATCAATTTGGTTGAAGAAGAAAATTAGTCATTAGCTAATTTGTACAAAACAAAACGTTAATTATCTATTTTGAATAATTTTTCTTTTTGCAATCAACCACTAAAATATAACAATGCATACGTTGATCAATTATCATTTTCACTCTCTTCCATTTTACACTTTACTTGTTCATAACTAATTCTTTTTTTAATTTAAACTAACATAATATATTTAAAAATCGAAGGAATTAAATTTTTCATCGATAAAATAGATAAAATTATCCTTTTATTTTTTATTTCATCCATTTTTAAGCATAGTCTATTAATTTAAATAGAAAAAAAAGTAAATTTTTTATTTTGTTCAAAAATAAAAATAGATAAAGTACATATTTTTTTTTTTTTTTTTAAGTAAAGTGATAATTAAACAAAGTAAAAAAGAGTAAAAGACAACTTATACAAAATCAAAGTAAGTTAAATTAGTTTTGTCAAGAATAATATAAGGGATAGTTGGTGATTAGTCCCAAATAGCGGGTGTCCCCATATCAGCCCATACCAAAATATTGTAGCGTATTATGTAATATTAATTCAAAATTAAGGGGTAATAGTTGGTAGGATTGTATCTTACCTTTGAGGATGTTATGGTTAAGATATATGTGCTTAAGCTTTGTTAAGTTTCCAATCGTCGGTGGTATGGCTCCGGCCAAATAGTTATGTGACAAGTCTAACAGTTGAAGGTTCGAACACCCCCCCAGGCTCCTCGGTACTCCTCCGTGCAACTGATTCCAAGCAATACTCAGCACTTCAAGATTTTTTAGACGGCTGCAAATATTTATATTCGCTGGAAGTTCGCCAATCAGGCTATTGTTCCGAAGAGACAGCATCTCCAGAGACGAGATGTTGAAAATGGAGGCCGGCACCAAGCCGGTGAGTTAGTTTTTTTCCACGGCGAGCCTCTTGAGGCCACGAAAATTGCCGATCTCCGGCGGGATTGGCCCTCTGATGGAATTGGACTGTAAAGACAGCGTCTCTAGGTTCGACAATTGGGAGATCGACGGTGGGATAGGACCTGTGAAACTGTTGTTGTCCAGGACCAAGTGTCGGAGTTCCATCAGGGCCGGGATCCATGGCGGGATTGCGTCGGTGAAGTCGTTGAGGCTGAGATTCAAGACTTTTAGGCTCCGTAATTTCGATAGCTCCGCCGGTAAGGTTTCGTGGAAAGAGTTGCTGCTGAGGTCAAGCGACTCGAGGAAAGAGAGGTTACCCAGGTCAGGGGGGACGGTGCCAGAGAGACCCATGTTGGAGATATTCAGGGCGGCGACTCGGGAAGACCGAGAGGTGGTGATGCATGTGACGCTAATCCAGTTGCAAAAGGAAGTGGCGGTGGTCCAGATGGCGAAGAGGAGGTTATGAGGCTCGGAGGCCAGGATGCGGGATTTTAAGACAAGAAGAGCGGATTGATCAGTTGCTGCGGTGGTGGCGGCCGCAGTGGGCAACCAACCGATGAGAAAGTAGACCAACAACGTAGCAATAGATACGAGTAAGGAGGTTGTTTTATTCATGATAGGTATGTGAGTAAATATGCGTGGAGCGTAGGCTAGAGGCTGGAGCTAATATAGACAAGATATTTTGTGATCGGATAATTCCCCTTACACCCCCTCAACTATTGACCGTGACCACAAAAATCCCTCAACTTTTAAAACTCCGTGGGACACCTTGAATTATTTGATCAAAAGTCACTAAGACTCTCAGTCCATTTTTTCTTCCGAAAATGCCCTTTAAAAAGTAAAATTTTCAACCCACTTTATTCCTATTACCAAATTAACCTCCAATTTCATTTTGAAAAGACGAAAATAACCTTGATTCTCTATCTCAACACTTATCTGTCTCTCATCCTCTCACCATTGTTTTCTCTTTCTCATCCCTCACCATCGACGGACGAACCGCCGAACACCGCAACCAAAACAAACAACAATAACGCCGAACAACACAACCAAAACGAACAAAAATTTCATAACTGTGTGAGTATGAGAGTAAATAAAAAATTTCCTCATAAACTGAATCGCACATGCATAATCATCAAACAATTTCGCCATGGAAGGTACGAGCGATTAAACCGAAACGGAAGAAATATGAATATTGTATAAGCAACGGCAAATGACAATTATTTCAATTCGTCATTTTCTCACCAAGCAAACAGATCGTTGAGAGGAAAACGAAAACTCTCTTTGACGGCTTCAGGAGTAGACGCAGTCATGGCGGCTTGGGAGATTACCGTTCGATCTATCGAATTTCAGGGACTGAGGGACGGAAATCGACGCTTTCATTCGATGCTACTACGCGTTTCTCCATCGGAAATCGACGTTTTTGTTCCTGAATTCGCAGGAGCAGAGAGAACCGGGCAAGGAAATCGATCAAACTCCGTTGAGGCAGGAGCTCCTGCGTCTTCATAAATTGCAAAATCTGCTCCAGATCAAGCCCCAATCGGATCGAATCGGCGTAATTGGGAGGAAGCTGGGACTGAGACGGGTGGAAATTAGGGTTTTGGTGGACGAGAAAATGGTCCTTGTGGTAGAACGGGATCTGTTGCGGTTGCCGTGGCGGAGGAGAAGCTGGATCTGGGATCGGATGAAGTCGACCTTGTGAGTGAGGTCCACGCCACCTAGCTTCGACTGGAGTTGCTGCACGACGGCGTTGAGGGAGGTTAAGGTGGTGTTGTTAGGGTTTAATTCGCGAAGAAGAGAACCCAGAGCTTCTGCTATGTTGGTGTTGTTTCGTTCGGTGGTGGAGCAACATTGATTTGTTCGTCGGTGGTGCAGAGAACAGAGGAGGAGAGGGGTGGGGACTGGGGAAGGAGAGAAAAAAAAAAAAAAAGAGAAAAAAAAAGAGAAATGACTGAGGGTAGGTTGGTAATTGCACAGCTAATTTTTTATTTTTTATAATTTTTCTGTTTTTTTATTTCAGGGTTATTAAGGGCAAAATGGACAATTCATTAAAAATTACTCCGGAAGGCGGTCGCCGTGATAATTTTAAAAGTTAGAGGAGTATATGCGAAATTTCACTATAATTGAGAGAGTGTAAATAGAATTATCCCATTTTGTGAGTATAGCATGCTAGTGATAACGTAGATGTGAGTGAATATGCGTGAAGCGTAGGCTAGATGCAAGAGCAAAATATAAACAAGATATTTTGTGATTTTGGGGTCCATATAAATTACATGTTAAAATTTGATATTATTATTTCCCTAGGTATACGTCAAGACGCAGATGAAAAAAAAAAAAACTTATTTAATATTATTTTTTATAAATTTAATATTTCAAAATTTTATCATTCTATAATATTTATAAATTTAAAGTCTATATATTATGTTTTTTTTATATAATTTATTTTAATTCAATTTGTATAAATTTATTATTCCAGTATTATTATTAAATTTAATATAGATATATTATTTATATAATATACATAAATTTAATATCTATAATTTCAGTATATTATTTTTTCACTTTAATTTTTATAAATTTAATATTTTAATATTATTAGCCCGGCCCATGACCATCCCTAGTGGTGGGTGGTGGAAGTTAGGTGATTGTGAAAGGTAAATATAATTTTAAAAAAAATTAAGGGTAAAAAATATAATTTTAAAAATATAGGGATGCTAAAGATTTTTTTAAAAAAAATAACTTAAGGGTAATTTTGTCCAAAGGGAAGTAAGTAATGTTTGATGGTGGAAGGTGGCGGTCGCCGTGGGCGACCAACCGATGAGAAAGTGGACCAACAACGTAGCAATAGATAGGAGTGAGGAGATTGTTTTATTCATGATGGGTATGTGAGTGAATATGCGTAGAGCGTAGGCTAGAGGGTGGAGCTAAATATAGACAATATATTTTGTGTCCTCTTCCAAGTCTCCGGCAAAAAACAAACAAACCCCTTTAGCTTTGTGGCATTCCCTTTGAATAATCCTCCCTTCCAACTCATATCACGTGCCTTAGATGGAAAAGTGGTCCCCAATCATTAATTGGGTGTGAATTTTGACAAAAATCCCACCACAAGTGGTTAAAAATGAAAGAAATGGTAGATATTTGTGACACTGAGACACGGAAACCGCGTCTGTCACGCGGTACCGTGACAGGCATGGGAGCTGCCACTGTTCACGCGGCTTCGCCAGCCGTTTTGGTCACAGCTCTTGGAGCCGTGCATGTGCCGAGCCGGATGCCTTCGAAGTGCAATTTCTTGTCCGTTTCTTTTCCTTTTTGGTCCAAATTAACGTGTTTTTATTCTAATTCCAAAAATCCACAAAAATAAATAAAATATATTATTTTTTTAAATTTAATTTAATCAAACGACTAACAAAACTAAATTTGGTGGTCTTAGATCGCACAAAATGTGATGCGATCAATAGCTGAATGAATTTTTTTTACCTAACATGGTATCAAAGACAAGCTTATAAGATGAGAGAGAGAAGGAGGGAGAAAGATGGTGAGAGGTAAATATAAATGTTAAAAAAAATCAAGGGTGAAAATATGATTTTAAAAATAAGGAGATGTTAATAAATTTTTATAAAAATAAAAATATTTTTTTAATTTTTAAATAAGAAAAAGATACTTATATCTTTTTATCAAAAAAAAAAAAAAGAAGGTCAAAGGGTACCGATATTTGTAAAATGATTAAAAAAATATCTGAGTGCTAAATGGTATAAACTTAAATTAAAAAGTTACTATTTTAATTTAGAATTTGTCGGTGTCGAAAATCGGCGAGCAACCAGCAGTATGGTCCGGAAGGTTAGCACGCCTACGATGGTGGAGAATTGGTGATTCTGAAACTTTTGACGCCTTGGTGATCCTGCAGTCCGACTTGAGCTCCTCGGTTCGACCCAAGATCACTTTTAAACTCCGAGATGAACTCTTATCCGGACTCTTGTCTTGATCTCCAAGCCTGGAGCTAAATATAGACAAGATTTTTTGTACTATAGATTATAGCACATCAGTGATAACGTATATAGGTTTGGGGTCCATACAAAATTCATGTTAAAATCTAATATTATTATTTCCCTAGGTATAGTGGATGAAAAAAAAATAATTCTTATTTAATATTATTTTTTATAAATTTAATATTTTAAAATATTATCGTTAAGTTTAATGTTGATATATTCTATATTTTTTTTTATAAATTTGAAGCCTATAATTTTTCGTATATTATATTTTTATTTTCATATTATTTTTTAATTTGAATTTTATAAATTGAATGTTTTATTGTTATTACATAAATTAATTTTATAATTTTCGTAAATGTAAGGTACATAATTTTTGTATATCATATTTCGTCATATATATATTATTTTCGTAAATTTAATGATTCATTATTATTTTTACAATTTTTATAAATTTAATTGTCATAATTTTTATATATTATTTTTTTTTATATTATTTCTTTTGATTCAATTTGTATAAATTTATTATTTCAGTGTTATTATTATTAAATTTAATATGCATATATTATTTTTATAATATACATAAATTTAATGTCTATAATTTTAGTATATTATTTTTTTTAATTTAATTTTCATAAATTTAATATTTTAATATTATTAGTAAATTTAATGTCCATATATTATTTTCATGAATTTATATTGGTAGGAATAACATATTCTCTCCTCAATTATATATATATATGTGTATATATATATATATATATATATATATATATATATATATATTATCTCTTCTCAATTAGGTATAAATTAAATAAGATAAAATATAAATATATATTTTATATTTATGTTAATTTTTTTGTTTCATTTGAACTGCGTTTTGTGTGGGAAATAAAAAACGATTGAGATTTATGTAAAGGGTTTATATACATCTATGTTTTATTATATAAATTAGAGTATAACCCATACCAGAAAAACTTCACAAAAATCAAATGTGAAAATATCGCAGAATAAACCCATTTTTTAGATGCATCACAAAAATGAGTTGTGAAAAAATATTAACAATTCTCACAAACTACAGTACCTTGAATTGCTTCCATCACATATTCATTACATGCTTGATATATATAAACAAGACATAAGTGTGCTAAATCTAATCAAGGAGATGCATTATCTCTAGTAAGAATGACCCATGAGCTTAGAGGTGCGTTTGGATGTGGAATTTGGTTTGAAAAATGGAAACCTGTGAACTTTGAACAAAAAAAAATCACCTAATAAAGGCAGGCTTATAAGATGAGAGAGAGGGAGGGAGGAAGGGGTGAGAGGTAAAAATAAATGTTAAAAAAGTTAAGGGTAAAAAATATGATTTCAAAAATAAGGAGATGTTAATAAATTTTTATAAAAATAAAAATAATTTTTTTTTTAAAATAAGAAAAAGACACTTATGTCTTTTTATCAAAAAAACAAAATATTAGGTCAACGGGTACCAATATTTATAAAATGATTAAAAAAATATTTAAGTGTTAAATGGTATAAACCTAAATTAAAAATATTACGATTTTAAGTTAGAATTTTCTACCAATTAATCTGTAGAAGTCTAAAATTTAGGAGACCAAAGAGACGACTTTGGTTAGGAGGGTCAGTTGGTTATCAAGGTTGGTTGTGGATAGGGTGGCATTTAAGAGTTGAAAACCATCAAAGTTGCTTGTGGAATAGGGTGGCATTTAAGAGTTGGAAACCATCAAGGTTGGTTGTGGAATAGATTGTGGAATAGGGTGGCATTTAAGAGTTGAAAACTATCATCGTCCACACAAATATCTCCACAAATATGTTTATATCATAATTATTAAAATATTTTTTATCAACATAGTGTGACACAAACAATAATACACACTTGAATTAAAGTAGTTGAAAGATCTCAATAAGGTTAAGAATTCGAACCTGCGAAAAAATACTTGTTAAAAGTAGAAGCCACGGAACTCCGAATGAGATTAATCTCACATCTTGTGTAGGTATAGGGACACTTGTGGCTATAAAAAAAAATAATCTTTTTATTTTTAAAAGTTAAAATGTTTGCTTGATTTTGTTTTATTCTTCGAATTCTATTTTCAACTTTGCTATTTTTTATATTTTTTAAATATACATAAAAACTAAAGAAATCAAAATATATATTAAAAAATAGATCAAATAAAATAAATAATATGGAAAAAAATAAAAAATATAAGAGAAAAAGGAATAAAAACTAAAACTAAAAAAAAATGTATATTATGTTGTAAATGTATTCTTGCATTGAGTCTATTAAAATTACAGTTTACTTCCATATATTTTTATCAACTCACACTTTACCTTTACCGTACTATTTCGGATTAAACTAAATCCTCATGGCCTTTATAATTGTCATTGTTATATTTTTTGTCTCCTTTAATGATTTTTAGTGACACGAGTTTGACCATTTTTCAGCTATTTGTTTGTGACCTAAATAACCCCACTTTCGTCATGTAAGTATAAACTAATTCTAAACCTTTTGGTTTTCATTTTTAAAATTCTAAAGAAAAAATAAATAAATTGTTTGCATATAATTATTTTTATATTTGTTATTATATGTTTATGGATCTTGGCCCACTAAATTAAATCATAATCTCATTAAGAAAATTTTAGTCACTCTTTATATACAGACTCATTATATATCTCTATAAATTTCATATTTCTTATATATCAATATAATTCTTTCATATTTTTTAAATATTTTGTCTTTCAATAATTCTAATATGGTATTAGAGCTAATTTTAAACCCAGATTGGGCCTAGAGAAATTGAGAGTGTCCAGATTCGACCACCGCCATCAAGATCCGACCAAGTTGAACTTAGATCTGGCAAATTAAACTCAGATTTGGCCAATCCAAACTCAGATACGGCCGAATCAACGGCGACAGCTACTGTGATAGATCAAAAATATGATGATTGTAATACTCGAAAATTTATATTTTTGAAAAATATTATTTTATATAAATTTAATATTTTGGGAACTGTTTTGCAAATTTATTATATAAATAAATATTTGATAATTTTGGAGAGATAAGTATAATTATTTAATTTAATATGAATTATTTTATAATTATAAGGTATAGAGTGTAATTTTTGAATCCTTAACCTTTAAGGAATAATTCTTGACCATGAACTTAACAATATATATATATATATAGGAAAAGAAAAAATGGATGGCCATTATTCCTCTTAATGTCAACACGTGTGAATCATGTAAATGTTGGAGAACTTTTAACAATATAATAATAATAATAAGAGGAAAAGTGATCAAAACCAATAACTTAAAGACCAAAGAGAATAGATAAAAAAATAAATAGAAAAAAAGACGCAACTGGTAAAAAAAAAGAAAGGAAAATGATCATAACATCATTCTTTATATATATACTAGTGTATAACCCGTGCATGAAGGCACGGGTGTAAAATAACCAAACCCAAAAAAAAAATGATATAATTTTATCTATTATACAACATTCTACATCTATTACATTTGAATATTAATAATAAAATAATCAAGACCAACATAATAGACCTATTAATTTGAACATCGATAATAATTAACAATCGAACATCAATTGTAATTAACAATCGAGACTAAAACTTGTACTGATGTAAAAAAATTCAACAATATAAAAAATCTAATGATATTCTACAGTTTTATATATAATTTAATCTTCAAAGTAAGTTATAAACCAATTGAAATAAAAATAATGACAATTATGAAATTATCTAATCAAAATAATGGTACCGAACAATTAGTGCATAACGCGTGCCTAAAAGTACTATTATGCTTCATTAAGAAAGCCCAAAAGCACTATTATGCTTCATTACGAAACAATCTTATTACAAATATAAACATTTAAAAAACATTTTTAAGAAAAATCCTAGCCAAATAAAAAAACCCCCATAAAATGCATTCAAAAATTAATTTCTTACGACAATAATTAATTTCGTAAAATGAATCTCAAATGAACATACACATTGCAAGGGAAACCAATAATAATATGACCTTACCTCCTATTTGAATAGAATCAGGGTATAACTTAAAAAAATAAAGAATAACGTGTAAACTTGACAAACTATTTACGCTGGAATTAAAATAAAATAAGCTCACAAAAAAAATCATATTTTTCTGAAATCTCAATATATATTATCTTATATATGTGAGTGTGGATGTGTGCGCACGCATGTATGTGTGTGTAGTGCACGGACCTTCAAGCAATGACTAAAAATGATGACAAAACAACGTATTTAAAGAGATTTTCTTTATTCTTTGTGCTAAAAATGATAAATAATTCGATGAACATGCGATTATGATTTTTAAATATGATAGGTTTAATTAATATTTTAAAATATGATTTTAAAAGTTAACTGACAATCACATGAAATGAATATTTCAGGTTTAATGAACACATAACGAACTAAAATTTAGCAAAATAAAGAGGTAGAGACAAAAGATTTCAAAGTCAGAATAAATTACAAAATATGAACATTTTTAATAGTAAATAGTTGATCACGTGCTCACAAATAGGATGTATTCTTTAATAACTTAGGGTGAGTAGCTGCAGAAAAGAGAGAAAAGCGCACTGCAATTGGGAAGAAAGAGAGCTGAAAGAAGGGTTAATTAAATTAAATTCTAATTAGTAGTTTAATTAATAAAAATTGGATGAATCAATGTCTAAATTAATTAATTAATTAGTAATTTAATTAGAGAAAAATGGATAAATCGTTACCTAAAATAATATTAATGGCTAAACTTTTGGCTCTAAACTTAATATGTTAATTTTGACCCTAAAATTAATTAATTAGAAATTTAATGTGATTAAGACAAAAAATTTAGTTATTAATGTTATTTTAGGCATTATCTTTACTAATTAATGTTAATTTAGGGCCATATATGTATCCCAACATTTTTTGCCCCAAATTAAATTACAATTTCCTTTTATGGCCCTAAACTTATATCTCGAAAATATCCTAGTCAGCAAATTTGTTTGTCCTAGTCAGCATTTGTCTAATTAATTAATCAATACTATATTAATTTGATTTCCATTTACATCAATCCGATTTCCTATTTGACAAATCTAGTTTCCTTACACGTCCTCAACTTATATCTTAAAATGTCTTAGTTAGCATTTAGTTTGTCCTAGTCATAAGTTTATCCTAGTCAGCTAAAAAACCGTCCTATTTTATATAATTAATATATATATATATATATATATATATATATATATATATATATATATATATATATATACACACAAATATGTTGAGAAAGATAATCTGGCTCGGATTTCGATTTCGGATATCAGGTAGAATTTCTAACTCTTCTAATATTTGTATTTAATATGTCTATTGAGTGATTTACGTTATTATTGTCGGTAAATTATAGTTGTTAGTTCACATGAAATAATTATGACTATGTGAAAATTATGAGAGAGTGTAAATAGAATTATCCCATTTTGTGATTATAGCATGCCAGTGATAACGTAGATGTGAGTGAATATGCGTGGAACGTAGGCTAGAGGCAAGAGCAAAATATAAACAAAATATTTTGTGATTTTGGGGTCCATACAAATTACATGTTAAAATCTAATATTATTATTTCCCTAGGTATACCCTAAGACCCAGATGAAAAATAAAAAATCTTATTTAATATTATTTTTTATAAATTTAATATTTCAAAATATTATCATTAAGTTTAATGTTGATATATTCTATAATTTTTACAAATTTAAAGTCTATATATTATGTTTTTTTTTTATTATTTCTTTTGATTCAATTTGTATAAATTTATTATTTCAGTATTATTATTAAATTTAATATGCATATTTTGTTTTTATAATATACATAAATTTAATATATATAATTTCAGTATATTATTTTTTATATTATTTTTTAATTTAATTTTTATAAATTTAATATTTTAATATTATTAGTAAATGTAATATGGATACTTTCATAAATTTATATAGGTAGGAATAACATATTCTCTCCTCAATTAAATATATATATATATATATATTATCTCTCCTCAAATAGGTATAAATTAAATAAGATAAAATATAAATATATATTTTATATTTATGTTAATTTTTTGGTTTCATTTGAACTGCGTTTTATATGGGAAATAAAAAACGATTGAGATTTATATAATGAGTTTATGTACATCATGTTTTATTATATAGACTAGAGTATAATCCTTGCCTAAAAAACCTCACAAAAATCGAATGTGAAAATCTTACAGAATAAACCCATTTTTTAGATGGCTCACAAAAATGGGTTGTGAAAAAATATTAACAATCCTCACAAGCTACAGTATCTTAGATTGCTTCCATCACATATTCATTACATGCTTTATATATATAAATTCCAAGACAAAAGTGTGCTAAATCTAATCAAGGAGATGCATTATCTCCAATAAGAATGACCCACGATCTTAGAGGTGCGTTTGGATGTGAAATTTGATTTAAAAAATGGAAACCTACAAAATTTGAACCCAAAAAATAAAATAAAAAATCAAACCCAAATCAGAATTACAGTAGGCATGATTCAACAACACTTCTTAAATTACACTGTTGTTGGAGTTTGAAATAGGTAGAGTCTCTGAGAACATAACTGCGAAAATCTCATCAACATAAAATCTGATGTGGGTAAAGTCGGGCTCTCTCCATGTGTCTGCCACCTAGAACAGATCTGCCACGTTACCAGCTCCACTTCACATCAACCTGGGGCGACCCGGTGAATAGACAGCCCGAGTGACGGCCCAGGTCGGTGGATACGAAGGACTCGAGATCTCCAAGCAGCGGCCTCCCAGAAGGATCATCGCTGAGGGCAGGTCGACGAGCCCAGACCGACCTGCGTCCAGTTTGTATTTTCTGGAAATAAAATAAAATAAGTTTGCATAAGTTTTAACGTAATGTTGTAAATAACTTTGAGTTAATTAACGGTGTTATATCGGTATTTTGAATAAATTCATTTTTTTTTTATGTATAACTTTGTTTTTTAAATTGGTTTTCTTTTATTTTATTTCTAAAAAAAATAAAGAAAATAAAAAAATTTGAAATAAAAGAAATGAGACGAAATAGAAAAAAGAAGAATAATGGGAATAAAAATGTAATAAGAGAAAGAGTATAAGTGGGGTGTGGGTCTCCCGTGTGATCAATTTAATAAGAGAGAAAATAGGAGAAAGAGAAAGAACAGAAAGAAAGGATGGAGAGAGGAGAGAGGCGATGAGGAGAAAAGGGAGTGGCCCCCCCACCCCCACTTTTTTTTTTTGTGTGTGTGTGTGTGTGTGTTTGATGTTAGGTGTACTCGGGTACAAGATTAAAAAAATAAAAAAATAAATCGTATACCCGGTGTTGCGAACACCGAGTATACGAAATTAATTTTTTTGGAATTCGGTGTTCAGAACACCGAGTTCCAGAACCCGGGGATCACAATCCCGAATAACACTATTTTGATAAATAAGTTGAAAACACCGGGTTTTAGAATCCGGGAATCACAATCCCGGATAACATTATTTTAGTAAATAAGTTGAAAAAGTCACATTTTCAGTAAATAAGTTTTAAAAATATATTATTTTGGCAACAGAGTCTAGTAAATGCCCTAGAATTTGTTTCATGCAAGAGAGAAAGAGACCTTTTTGTGAATGCACTGTAGAAAGAGAAGATATTTCCTCCAGTGAGAGAGATAAGAGAGAAGAGAGTTGGGTTTGTGGCACAAACACTTTTGCAGCTACTATACATGACATGGAAATACAAGAGAGAGAGAGGGAGAGAGATGAGAAAAAGAACTGGGTTTGAGAGAGAGAGAATAATCTGTGTATATTTGTCTTTTATTTCAGAGGTAGGGGTAGGTGGTGGATTGTGGCGGTGGGAGGTAGTTTTGGGTGGGTGGTGACGATGGGAGGTGGCGGAGGGTGGTGGGTGGTGGGAGTTAGGTGGTTGTGAGAGGTAAATATAATTATTTAAAAAATTAAGGGTACAAAATATAATTTTAAAAATATAGGAGTGTTAAGAATTTTTTTTTAAAAATAACTTAAGGGTAATTTTGTCTAAAGGAAGAGAAGTGATGTTTGGCAGTAAGAGGTAGCTGAGAGTGATGGCGGCCGCCGTGGGCGACCAACCAATGAGAAAGTGGACCAACAACGTAGCAATAGATAGGAGTGAGGAGGTTGTTTTATTCATGATGGGTATTTGAGTGAATATGCATGGAGCGTAGGGAGGTTGTTTTATTCATGATGGGTATGTGACTGAATATACATGGAACGTAGGCTAGAGGCTGGAGCTAAATATAGACAATATATTTTGTGTCCTCTTCGAAGTCTCGGTGAAAAAAAAAAAAAACCCTTTAGCTTTGTGTCCTTTCCTATAAATAATCTTCCCTTCCAACTCATATCACGTGCCTTAAAAATGGAAAAGTGGTCCCCAATCATTAGTTGGGTGTGAATTTTGACAAAAATCCCGCCACAAGTGGTCAAAAATAGAAGAAACCGCATCTGTCACGCGGCACCGTGATAGGCACGGGAGCCACCACTGTTCACGCGGCTCTGCGAGCCGTTTTGGTCGCTGCTCCAGGAGCCGTGTATGTGCCGAGCCAGGTGCTTTCGAAGTGCCATTTCTTGTCGGTTTCTTTTCCTTTTTGGTCCAAATTAACGTGTTTTTATTCCAATTCCAAAAACTTACAAAAATAAATAAAATATATTAATTTTTGATAATTTAATTTAATCAAACGACTAACAAAACTAAATTTGGTGGTCTTAGATTGCACAAAATATGATGCGATCAATAGCTAACAAAAAAAATCACCTAACATGGTATCAAAGGCAAACTTATAAGATGAGAGAGAGAAGGTGAGAGAAGGAGGGTGAGAGGTAAATATAAATGTTAAAAAAATTAAGGGTGAAAAATATGATTTTAAAAATAAGGAGATGTTAATAAATTTTTATAAAAATAAAAATATAAAATTTTTAATTTTTAAATAAGAAAAAGATACTAAAAAAAAAAAAATAGGTCAAAGGGTACTGATATTTGTAAAATGATTAAAACAATATCTGAGTGTTAAATGGTATAAACCTAAATTAAAAAGTTACGATTTTAATTTAGAATTTGTTGGTGTCGAAAATCGGCGAGCAACCAGCAGTATGGTCCAAAAAAGTTAGCACGCCTACAATGGTGAAGAATTGGTGATTCCGAAACTTTTGATGCCTTGGTGATCCTGCAGTCCGACTTGAGCTCCTCGGTTCGACTCGAGATCACTTTCAGACTTCGAGATGAACTCTTCTCCGAACTCTGTCTTAATCTCCAAGCCTGGAGCTAAATATAGGCAATATTTTTTGTGATTATAGCACGTCAGTGATAACGTATACAGGTTTGCGGTCCACACAAATTTCATGTTAAAATCTAATATTATTATTTCCCTAGGTATAGCGGATGAAAAAAAAAATCTTATTTAATATTTTAAAATATTATCGTTAAGTTTAATGTTGATATATTTTATATATATATTTGAAGCCTATAATTTTTGTATATTATATTTTTGAGAAGTGAGCATTAAAAATCTCACATTTTTTAGATAAAAGACAACAGGAAAGAGGGAACTTTGCAGCAAAAAGATACAAAAATGTTGAGAGATGGACATACCTTGCAGCTGAAAGGAATGAAATGAGGAAACCGTTTCTACCTGGACCGCTGACTGGACGGTGACGATGGTGGTGCTTGCATCAAAAGTTGTACACGACGGCGATGTACGGTTGGTTCTCCGGCCGTACACGACGGCGATGTAGGGTTGGGACTTTGGGAACAACCAATTCGCTCTTAGATCTAAACAAACCGAACATAAATTGATTTCAAAAAATTGAATAAAAAACCTAAACTAATCAAAAGTAATAATAAACCTAAATAAAATTGAAAATCAGAGAGGGATGGGGAGGGAAGGAGGGAGGGAGGGAGGGGGAGAGAGAGAGATGAACCTGGAACGGAAGCGCGGTGATGGTGATGCACGGCAATGGAACGACGATGACGGCACCTTCGGTGATGGTGATGCACGGTAGGGATGGTCATGGGCCGGGCCGGGCCGGGTTCGGGCCGGGTTTTGACTAGGGTATTACACAAAAATGTTAGGCCCTAGCCCGGCCCGGCCCTATGATCGGGCCCTAATTTTATGCCCAAGCCCGGCCCTACAAAAAAAAATTAAGCCCAAGCCCGGCCCTAGCTCGGCCCTATAATTTATTTTTTTAAAAATTTAAAAACTAAATACTAAAATTATAAAATGACCCCTCAATTCTCTCTCTATGAGAGAAATGAAAGTAAGATTTGCTAAATTATCTAACCAAAATTATAAATTACAAAATGCCCCTCAACTCTTTCTCTATGGATATATATAAAATATTTTTTTTTTATATTTTAAAATAGTTTCGGGCCGGGCCGGGCCGGCCCTGAACAAAAATGATCAAGCCTTAGCCCGGCCCTAAAAATGAATGGGCCTTAGTCTTTAGGCCCTAGCCCGGCCCATGAGCTTAAACATCAAACCCAAGCCCTAAAAAAATAGGGCCGGGCAGGGCGGGCCGATCGGGCCTCCGGGCCCATGACCATCCCTAATGCACGGCGATGGATCGACGATGAGAGACGCTGCTAGGGTTTTGATGGAAAGGTGAGATCGGTGGTGGCTGCGTGGAGATCAAAGGCTGGTGATGGAAACCGCCAGAGGTAGTGCGTAGATGAGGAGGCAGGAGGTAGAGAGATGAGGGAAATGGAACGGGGTGGAGTAGAGGTGACCGTGGCGTGGGTATGGTGGAGGAGTGAGAGAAAGAGGGCCGAAGCCTAAAGCAGAATGAGGTGAGCGAGAGGCATTACTAGCCGGCTGGAACCCTAATTGTGAAGTTATTTTTGATCTAACGGTTACCAATATCTAGAGACATCTAACATTCTCTTACAAATTAGTAAAAAGAAGAAGGAAAAAAAAAGATATAGTTGTCAAGCCATATGGACAAGATTGAGAAAAATATAACTTTATGGATTAAAATGAAACTATCATATGCATAAATGATTGACAGCGTGTAATTTGGAGCTGATGGTAGGTTTTGACCAAGTATAAGATTTTGTCCGCCTTCGCCATTATTGTCTAGACGGTTATGATTTGCAATCAAACTCTAAAGGAACTAATTTGCTCCTAAAGTTTATGGAAGTTTGACACTTTATGCACTTGAAGTTTGACAAAAACTCGCTTTGGTCCCTTTGGTTTCAATTTGATCATATTAACATGTTAAAATTAAAATTGACTTGACAAATTGGGACTAGATATTAAGTTATACTTTGTAATATTTGTATAAACCGTTGTTGTAAAAATTATTCAATTAATTGATAAATTTCTTGGATTCTTATAAACGAAATATGGAGCATTTGATTTGGTATTAATATGTGATAGTGGACAAATTTCTAATATGTGGTGGTTTGACATATTGCACCCATGTATTGTTACCAATATTTCACTTGGGTCGCTACAGTTTCAATTTGAACATATTAACATTTTAGGTGGCGTTTGATTAATGTAATTTACCAATAGTAAGTTAAATAAGTCTGGGTGAGTGCCGTATTAGCCGTGGACCATAGAAATTGTCATTGAATTGGAAGTATTAATTTAAAGGTGTTTACTGTCTTCTATATAAATCGTCAAATTATATTTTCGTATTAAATTGTGGAAAAAAAAAATTGATGGAATTGACCATTTTACGATGATTAATGGATCAAGTAAAATTTTAAAGGTGAAAAATATTTTTTTATTATCGTGCTATACCATAGTTGTCTTCTCGTCAGGAGGGCATGTCCTGCGAGATGTGGATTACCTGTCAGGCAAGTCTTGCAGGGTGGATATATTACATATACTATTACATGTTAAGCATGTCCTGCAGGGTGGATATATTATATATGTTGTTACCTGTTAGGCAAATCCTGCAGGGTGGATATATTATATATATTATTAACGGATAACCCGTGCTTAGAGGCAAGGACTAAAACATATACCTTAATTTAAAAAAAAAGACTTTCAAATGGAGTAACTTTAATAACATATTTTAGAGTAAAAAAAATAAATAAATTGCATAATAATAAAATTGGAGTTAAATAATAAAATAAAGGGAAAAGTACAATTTAGACCCTCTAACTATTGACATATTTCTAAGTGGTCCCTCTAAGTTTAAACGTTTCATTTCAAACCCTCTACGTATCATAACGTTTCAAATTCGTCCCTCCGTTAAAACTAACAGAATCTGAGGGGCAAAATGGTCTTTTCACCTTTTTAAAATTTTTTAATCATTTTTAATTAATTTTTTTTTCTCTCTCTCTTCCTCCCCTTCCTCTCTCTCTCTCTCTCCCGCCACCTCCCCTCTCCCCGCTACCTCCCTCTCCCTCTCCCTCTCCTTTTTCCTCCCCTTCCCCTCTCTCCCTCCCACCCCACCCCTGCACAGGGGGCGATTTCACCCTCTGTTTCAGGGGGTGGTTGCGCCCCCTGTTTCAGGGGGGTGAAAACACCCCCTGTTGCAGGGGTTGGGGTGGGAGGGAGAGAGGGGAAGGAGATGGAGAGGGAGAGGGAGAGGGAGAGGGAGGTGGTGGGGAGAGCGAAGGAGGGAGAGGGAGGTGGCGGGAGAGAGAGAGATAAAAAAAAAAAAATAAATAAAAATCATTAAAAAATTAAAAAAACGTGAAAAGACCATTTTGCCCCTATATTCCGTCAGTTTTAACTGATTTTTTAACGGAATGACAAATTTGAAATGTTATGATACGTAGAGGGTTTGAAATGAAACGTTTAAACTTAGAGAGACCACTTAGAAATGTGTCAATAGTTAGAGGGTCTAAATTGAACTTTTCCCTAAAATAAATAAACCATCAAATTGTTAGATTTTTTTTTTTTTTTTTTACTTGTCAAATAATTTTAATAAACCACAATTAGATACAAATTAATAATACATACACAATATTAAAAAAATGGCACTCCAATTATTTATATAACATATTGAAAGTCCGACTGTTGATAATTCAATAAAACTTCGCCAATAATTAAAAAAAAATGACAAAACACCATTTGTTTCCCAAAATCTCAACTCCGGTCTTCCAAGTAGACACAACCATAACCAACATTTAAAAAAAATAACACAACTTAATTTATTTATGCAACATTCCCAAACACTCCGGTTTTTTAACCAACATAAAAATAATTAGTAATTTAAAGTTATCTAATTTTTTCAAAAGAGAAGACATTCTTTCTTTATACAACATTTTCGTCAATTTCAACATTTAAAACGCTTGTTGTGCACAAAAATCTAATGCAAATAGAATTATATCAATTGAACCCGATTGAACGCAAAAAAATGCAAATAATCACTCGAACCTGATTTGAAACAAAAATTAGAAAAAAGAGATGCGAGAGGATAAGTAGATTAACATAAAGAGAAATTATTGCTCTAATTGTAGATATATAACTCCTCATAGTTGGTATTTCATGCCTAAAAATCTCTTTGGAAATGGGGCAGAAAAAGAACTTCAAGAAAAAGAAAAAAAAATGAAAGGGGAAATATATATATATCAAGAACAATGTGTTGGATTACCGGAGCAAAAAAGCCTCCAACACCAATCACACGAACCAATAACAACACAATCTGTTCATTCTGAAAAAGTGTCTAACAAATACAAATTATGCAGTTTATAAACTTGAAAAAAGTCACGAATTCATCACGACTATTAAAAAAATCTTTGCAATTTTGAATCAATGGTATGAAATAGAACCAAGTAAAGCTTGTGACAAAAACTACAATAATTTGTTCATATGCTAATCCATGAAATTTGTTCTACAAATCTAGAAAAAAAAAAAAGTACATTTTGTTTATTCCATGTCTTCTAAGAATGAAATAATAAAAAAATAAAAAATAAAAAAAATAAAAAATAAAATTGGCTAAAGTCCCATTCTCAGTGTTTATGTTCCCAGATTGTTTCTTTTTCCAGAATACTGAGAATTAAAACAAAAATATTGAAACAAACAGAGAAATTTTTCTTGCGTTGTTCTAAAGTTTCTACATATTAAAACAAAAGTAGGAACAAAATGCTGACAAACGCACCTTATAACTTACAAATATAGAAAAGAGATTAAGGGATGAGTTTTCATCATCTTTCTTCGACAAAACCTGCATCCAACAAAACAAAGTAAAATAAAACAAATAAAAAAACTGCAATATACAAGAAATTCAAAATCTTAAAAACATGACAATATTTATCATGAAAAAAAAAATTGCAAAATTTAATCTGCACACAAAATTAATTCGACAAAAAAATTTGCACATTTTCACCACCTAAGCGATCATGCGATTTCTTACTCTCTGTTCTTTTACCGCCTAAGCGAACTTTCACCGCCTAAGCGATCATGCGATTTCTTGCTCTTTGTTCTTTTACCACCTAAGCGATCCTTGTTTCGTCCCTAACAGAACAGAACAGAACAGACCAGTCCTTTACCCCTTCTCGTCACCAGCTCCGACCCTTAAATTCCTCACTCCACCTCCACGATGAACCATCCCAAATTTACAACTGATACTACCAACCTCATTCCCTTCACTCCAACTAAAACACCCACTAAAACAACACCCCAAACCATTGGTTACAACTCCAAACAGCAAAACAGAGCACACACCCTTCACACACACATACCTGTTTCCATATGACCCCAGAAAATGTCACACTTGCATACTCCTACAGCCCAGACGATCCTCAACCCTGAGAAAACACCCTGAACCAGCACTAGTGATCTCCGGCAGCTTCTTCCATGGCTTCTCCTCAAAGTCGGTCTCAAAGTCAGTGTCGCAAGCAGCGCTGCTGTCTGCCCAACCTCTAATTTAACTCGCATCGATCTCAGCTCGGCATACAGATTAGTACGAACTATCCGAATATGTGCGATCGAACCCGCTGATTTCCGGCTCAACTCATCTGCTACAATATTAGCTTTTCCTGGGTGATAGTGGATGACGCAATCATAATATTTAATCAACTCTATCCAACGCCTTTGTCTCAAATTTAGCTCTTTTTGAGTAAACAAGTATTTTAAACTCTGATGATCGGTGTATATCTCGTAGGTTTCGCCATACAAATAGTGTCTCCAAATCTTTAGGGCAAACACAATTGCCGCCAACTCCAAATCATGCGTCGGATAATTACGCTCATGATTCTTCAATTTTTGAGATGCATAGGCAATTACATGACCATGCTGCATCAGTACACATCCCAGCCCTTGGTGGGACGCATCACTATAAATCACAAAACCACCCCCTTCAGTCGGGAGGGACAGTATTGGTGCCGATATCAATCTATTCTTTAGCTCCTGAAAACTTTGTTCGCATTTGTCTGTCCATTCAAACTTAGATTCCTTACGGGTTAATCGAGTTAATGGGGCAGCTATCACAAAAAAACCTTGCACGAACCGTCGATAATAACCCTCAAAACCTAAAAAGCTCCGCACTTCCGTCACATTCCTTGGTCTTTCCCATTAAACAACAGCTTCAACTTTCTATGGATCTATCTGAATACCATCTCCCGAAATGACGTGCCCCAAAAATATCACATGATCTAACCAAAATTCACATTTGCTAAATTTCGCATATAACTTCTTTTCCCGTAACGTTTGTAACATGATTCGAAGATACTCTGAATGCTCTTCTCGGCTTGGAGAATAGATCAAGATATCGTCTATGAATACGATAATAAATTGATCCAAATAAGGTTGAAAAATTCGATTCATCAAGTCCATGAAAGCAGCAGGGGCATTTGTCAGACCGAAGGGCATAACCAGGAATTCATAGTGTCCATATCTAGTACGGAATGTTGTTTTTGCTACGTCACTATCTCTGACCTTTAATTGGTGATACCCCGATCGAAGATCTATCTTAGAGAAGACTCTAGCTTCCTGAAGCTGGTCAAACAGATCGTCGATCCTAGGTAACGGATATTTATTTCGAATCGTCACTTTATTCAACTGCCGATAGTCGATACACATCCTCATCGTGCCATCCTTCTTTTTTACGAACAGCACTGGGGCACCCCACGGGAAAATACTGGGCCTGATAAGCCCACGCTCCAATAAATCTTGCAGCTGCACCTTCAATTCCTTCAACTCACTAGGCGCCATACGATAAAGTGGAATTGATATAAGAACCATTCCTGGAAGTAGCTCAATCATAAACTCCATTTCTCTATCTATTGGTAGCCCTGGCAATTCATCCGAAAACACATCGTGAAAGTCTTTGACCACAGGAATATCTACCATTGTGACTTCTCTCTAGTTAGTATCAATCACGTGTGCCAGATAGCCCTGACATCCTTTCTGCAACAATTTCCTAGCTTCAAGGACTGAGATTAAACTAACAGGTGTAATAATTCTATTTCCCGCAAAAACGAACTCTGGCTCGCCTGAGATTTGGAATCTCACTTCCTTCTTAAAACAATCCATGGTGGCATGATATTTAGATAATACGTCCATACCCAATATTACATCGAAATCAGAAATACGCAGGGGTAATAAATCTGCCACCAGCTCCCTATCACCGATCCAAAGCGGACAGTCTTTGAACACACTATCTATCCAGACTGACTCACCCACCGGAGTGGAAATAACAATACGATATGATAAAGGAATAGGAAACTTGTCTATTTGCATCATAAATGTTGATGAGACAAAAGAATGCGTAGGACCAGGATCAATGAGTATACGAGCATTACTAGCATATAATGCAATGATACCTGTGACAACATCGGGTGCAGCCTGAGCATCCTGCCGAGTGGTAGCAAAAACACGACCTCGTGTCGGAGGTCTTCCAGCCGATCCTCGTCCGCGCCCTTGGACAGTGCTAGAATCAGCACTATCCACGCCACCCGTAGATAATACAGATGTAGAAACAAATTCTAGATAATTTGTTGCTATATGACCCTGCTCCTTACAACGAAAACACACTGGAACAACCCTAGTACAGTCTCTGGCAAAGTGATCCGGTGCCCCACACCGATAACATCTATCTCCCCCGATTCGATTTAGCGACTGACTTCTCCCCTGCCTCTGCGGACCTACACTAGACTCAGATGTATTCTTCTGTCGCCCAGAATATAAGTGCCGAGGGCCACGACCCCTGATAAGTTGACCAAAGGATAATGTCCGAACAACTGGCGGTCGAGATATCGCTCCACGTGAAACACCTCTCGGAAAACCACGGGGTGACTTGAATCGGCTCTTTTTGGACTGCTCATGACTCTCCATAGCTTCCTGAACATCTCGCTCCACTAACTTCGCTGTATTCACTAGTTCTGCATAATTTTTTATTTGTCGGCTCGTCAAACTGGTACGAATTTCTAGGTTAAGCCCCTTTTGAAAGCGTCGGCACCTTGCCTCTTCAGTTCTAACTAAGTCCGGAGCAAAACGAGACAAAGCATCAAATCGAACTTCATATTGTTGCACCTCCATTTCTCCTTGCTTCAACGTTATGAATTCCTCTTCCATCTGATATTGATACGACTCGGGAAAATACTTTTTATTAAATTCAGCAACAAAACGATCCCAAGAGATCTCCTCACCAGCACCAGAAATCAACCTTTTCATTTCTTCCACTAGTGTTCCACCTCTTCTCTTAACTGGAAAGTGGCAAGGGAAACTCGACTATCGTCGACAATCCCCATCACCTCAAACACATGGCCTACGCCTCTAAGCCAATTTTCAGCATCAGCTGGTCCTGCTATCCCGGTGAAGACCAGAGGGTCCAATTCTTTGAATCTCTTCAAACGCATTGCCTGAGGTGTGGCAATCTCACTCTGAGCCCTTTGCCCTTCCATTATCCTTGCTTTCCATTCAATCAACTGGGCAGCAGCCTGCAAAATCCTCTCAATAGCATCTAGGCTCCCTTGAAGCCTATCTCCTTGTCCTTGAGGTTCTACTTGCCTCAAGGATTCGAGCTGCCCCTGAGGTCTTACGCTCCCAGAGTTTTCATCATCCTGTTCCATACCTATTTTCAGCCATAAAATGCGACTCAACCACTAACTAAACCAACTGAAAACAATTTCCAGTATTAAACATACCTAAATTAACTATTATCCGACTAATAAGATCACTCCCAGACACTTTAGCTAAATGTCCCCTACTGACTAATGATCGATACGTCTTCCTATTTCAGGATCCCTTCTATACTAATAATTATTGACAATTCTACAGAACCTATAACCTAGGCTCTGATACTAAAATTGTCACAACCCACCCCGGTTACCCGATCCACGAGGGCCGGTGTGACAACGATACAACTCATCCGAAAATGACTAACACTAATTAAAATATCTTACACAAAACCAATATTATTTACTAAGGTCAACAAAATACATATACCCCCTTCTATTGGGAACTCTCTTGATCTTACAACAAAAGTATTAGTTCATTTTAACCAACCAACATATACAACCAAAAGCAAAAAATCACTGTCAAGATACTCCTCGCTATGGCCCTTCCAGATTCGACCTACTGCCAATAGGGGACTTTCTCTACAGCACATGCGAGTGTACTGCCTTCTTAGTAATTTAAAAACATATTTTTGAAATAATAATACATTCTCAATACCTTTTAAAAGGGATCAAGCGTAATTATACGAATACCATAATATAAACATCTCTTCTTAAAACAAACAGTGAAAATAAATAAACGAATATATATATATATATATATATATATATATATATATATATATATATATATATATATATATATAATCCATTCAGTGTAAAACCATACCAATCACTATATGTAATAAATCGCCAATCTTAGTAAAAACACCCCCATTTCAAGTTTACTTATCACTCACATACACACCGATTAAACCATAGTGATCGTTTTAACCTCACGATCGGGAGTTGTAACGGTACCATAACCATCCGCAGGATATGCCTTCCTAGCGGACCTAACTGCGCAGATCACCGCTTACCGGACGTCTCCGGAGGCCAATAATATAAATCACCAAATATATCAATCACCATAATAAATATCCATCTGCCGGACCACCCTCCGAACAGACCATAATATGAATCACCACCTGCCGGACCACCCTCCGGACAGGACATAAACTATGGCATAGTCTAACTAACAACACAAATCAAAGTAACAACACCATCGTCAAATAAATTACCGTCAATTTCCAACAAAATTATTTATGATATCCTTCTTTTTAAAACCCTAACAATTCCACGGAAATTCATTTTACCAACTCACACAAAATCTGCTCGATCCACCACATTTATAAAATCATGTAGTTTAAGTAAACATTTAGGTCATCATATATGTACATAGAAAAATATTTTAGTAAGAAGACAGTGTACTCACCTGAAAATTCGTACTTGCAAGCTCCCCTGACTCCCTGCTACTAAGTCTCTGAAAATTGTGAACCTATTTGTGACAGGATCTAAATTAATAATGTAGCGAAAAACAACCTAATCGTGTGATGCAAACCCTACATTTATTAATTTCCTAACCCCACATTTTGTTATTTGATATGTTAAGGCTATAAAACTAATTCAGTGAATCATAAAACTAATAAGAGACGTTACTTACTTCAGAACGGTTGTCAATTTTCTTAGAAATTCCTTAGAATATGCTTCTGCTCCCCACCGCCTAAGCGGAAATACACCGCCTAGGCGATCATGCGATTTCTTGCTTTCTGTTCTTTTAACACCTAAGCGAACTTTCACCGCCTAAGCGATCATGCGATTTCTTACTCTCTGTTCTTTTACCGCCTAAGCGAACTTTCACCGCCTAAGCGATCATGCGATTTCTTGCTCTCTGTTCTTTTACCGCCTAAGCGAACTTTCACTGCCTAAGCGATCATGCGATTTTTTGCTCTCTGTTCTTTTACCGCCTAAGCGAACTTTCACTGCCTAAGTGATCTTTGCTTCATCCCTAACAGAACAGAACAGAATTAACCAGCCCTTTACCCCTTCTCGTCACCAGCTCCTGCCCTTAAATTCCTTACTCCACCTCCACGATCAACCATCCCAAATTTATAACTGATACTACCAACCTCATTCCCTTCACTCCAACTAAAACACCCACTAAAACAACACCCCAAACCATCGGTTGCAACTCCAAACAGCAAAACAGAGCACACACCCTTCACACACACATACTTGCTTCCATATAACCCCAGAAAATGTCACACTTGCATACTCCTACAGCCCAGACGACCCTCAACCTTGAGAAAACACCCTGAACCAGCACCAGTGATCTACAGCAGCTTCTCCCATGGCTTCTCCTCCTTCGCTTTTCTCTCTCTCTCTCTCGCTCTCTCTTGGTTTTTCTTCTAGAATGATGGTGATCCTTGATGACCATGATTATGCATATATATATATATATATATATATATATATATATATATATATATATATATAGATTTGTGGAGTAAACCAATGCCATGTTGCCCTCATCCCCTCTCTCTCTCCCATTCCTCCCGGCGTGGTCTCAAGGCACAAACACACATGCACACTTATATATATATATATCCAAAATATCTTTAGTCAAAATACTCTTTCCTCCCCCAAACTTCTAATTTTTTTATTTTTATTTTTTTATATTTGTCTCTCCTTTTTTTTTTTTTTTTTTTTAAAAAAAAAAAAGCACGTAAAATGGCGCACAACATGAAATCGGGGTCTTACATACAATAACAAACAAACAAGAGAATTGAATAATGATTTCATTTATAAATCTATTTTCTTCCACTCTAATCCCATTCATCCAACCAAATTAGAATTTACCTAAATAAAATCTAAAATAAAAACTCTCTCTTCTTTTCCACATTCTATTTATATTATCATTACGTTGGGTGTAGAGTGACCTTGAGCTTCTCTCACTTGAAGAACTAACTTATGAGGTGAGACATTCCCTTACACTTATAACCTCACTGCCAGCTGCTTTTATATTCGATGTAGGATAAATCCAACAATTTCCTCCTCACACATTGAGCCTTTGGCTGATTAACTCTCAACCAATCTCTCCCTTTGTGGTTATTGGGTCAGAGTTGTTGTAATATGGACTTTGATATCAGTGTAGGGTAGTCTTGGATCTCTCTCGCTCCAAAAACTAGCCCATGAAGTGAGAATTTTCTTCACACTTATAATCTAACTATCGGTCCCTTTCACATTCGATGTGGAATATACCAACATTGGGTTATCCTTGGTTTTCCTATATTATCATTATATTTTCAAAATTATTTTTTAATATTATAATTTTAATAAATGCAGGCATTAAACAAATCATTTTGGGAGTTAAAATGATGATGATTTAGAGGTCTCTCTCAAACTCACCAAGGAAGTTGTGATTAAAAGTGGCCTTTGAATGATTCCACCAAACATGACAAATAATTAATCATTTTCCCCTCATTTTTTTTCTAATTTTTTTAGGGGCACAAGAGGAAAGTGATTAAAAATGCCCTTATAAAATTAATTATTATTGAACTAAAAGTAACAAATATTCAACGCCATTGGGACATTGTGTTAGTTTTTTAGTTGACTATAACTGAAATTAAATTTCTGTTTATAGTTGAAGGTAACTAATATTGAACACATTATAAACACACACAGTAATATATATTTTTATATGTATTTTAAATTGTGATTTTAGTTGCACAATAATTTTGTTACTCTATAAGTAAATGTAATTAATATGAAACACAATCAGAAAATTATGCGTTTTTTGTAGGGTGATCTTGTACCTCTCTCAAACCCAAAAGTTAGCTCTCGAGATGAGACTTTTCTTCACACTTATAACTTGACCACCAGACTTTTCCACATCCGATGTGGGAAAAACCAAACTATCTTCCCTCACATAATAGGTTTTTGGTTGGTTAACTCTCGACCAATCTCTCTCTTTGTGATTGTTGGGCCAGAGTGGTTGTAAGCTCTGATAACAGTATAGGGTGATCTTGGACCTCTCTTAATCCCAAAAATTAGTTCATGATGTGAGGTTTTCCATCACGCTTACAACTTGACTACCATCCCTTTCGAGTTCTTAACCAAATAATTGTTTATTAAAAAAATAATTTCTGAAAACGGTATACTTCAAACTTATTTACGGGAGTAGTGTAAAACGCAATACCGAAATGCGTTTTTCAAAAAACGCATTTTCAAAATGCGTGTCTGAATAGGGAGTTTGAAGGGTTAAAAACGCAATACCGATTTGCATTTTTAAAAAACGCAAATCGGTTTTGCGTTTTTCAAAGCCAAAAAAAAAAAAAAAAAAAAAAAAAAATTAAAAACGAAAAATAAAAAAGGAAAAACGCAAAACCGATTTGCGTTTTTTAAGAAACGCAAATCGGTTTTGCGTTTCTTAAAGCCCAAAAAAAAAAAAAAAAAAAAAGTAAAAACGCAAAAATAAAAAAAGAAAAACGCAAAACCGATTTGCGTTTTTTAAGAAACGCAAATCGGTTTTGCGTTTCTTAAAACCAAAAAAAAAAAAAAAAAGGCTGTGGAAAAGGAAAAACGCAGAAGTGCTCTACGTTTTTAAAAACGCAGAACACTTATGCGTTTTTCAATTACCCTAACCCCACCACCGACAGCTTCTTCTTCCTCACTTTGTCACTGCCGTTTTCACCCGTTTTCACTGCTACGGTAAAAACACAGAAGAAGAAGAAGAAGAAGAAGAAGGGAACTGCAGCCGATCAGCCGCCGCCGCCGTCGCCGTCGCCGTTTTCGTCGTCTGTCGGGTATGTGACACGTACACGATATATTTATTTTTTTTTGTTCGGTTGTTTTTTTTTAATTTTTTTTCCCGAAAATATAGATATATCGGCCCTCCGTCGCCGTCACCCACTCTTTCGCCGCCGATCTAACTCCTTCAAGGTTGTTCGTCTCATTTTGGTGAGTAAACTAATTTTTATTTTTATTTTCGGTTTTTTCATAATGTAGATCTAGATTTATATAATTTGAAAATAGTTTTTTGGTAATGTAAATCTAGATCTGTAGATGTAAAACAATTTTTTTCTTTTAGTGGTTTCGGTTTTTTTTTTTTTTTTTTCCCGATTTTTTTGGTTTTATTTTGTGTGTATGTGTGTGTGTATATATATATAAGTATTTCGGTTTTTATGAGGTAGATTAGATAATTTAATTTTTTTTAGTAATATAATTGATAATCATAATAATACGTTACATGTTTTATTTTGATTTGTGAAATTGTAGTTGTTTGAAATGGAGAATGTTACATTATATTTGTATTGGGGTGGAAAGATATTGGAAGGAACTGAGTTTGGAGTGTCATATAGCATGTCTACGGTCAAATCGTTGGATGTTTGTCGAGGGATTACGTTAAACGAATTAATTGCGATGTTACGACCATATATCTTCGAGGATGGAGTTGATGGAACTTTAAAGTTACAATGTAGGTTGCCGATAGCTACTATTGGTCCTGGAAATTATAGACACATGTTGTATTCAATCGGTGACGATGCGGCATTAGACCATGTGCTTCAATTACCTCTTAGGGTGCCTTCACTACTTGGTGTTGAGGTGTATGTGGAGGTAGAACGAGCTTTTAATCACGCTCCAATATTTTCTTCTCAACCTGGTCTTTTTACCCAATTTTTAAGTCAAAATTCCAATCCTCATGTTACCGCGTTATCTCCTATGTTTGACCCTCAAGTTGTTCAATCCAGTTACACTCACCGGTCGCCTTACATTCCTGAAGAATATCATCCCCATATAGTGACTGATCATGATTCAGGCACCAGTTCTGCCGCTCCACCGCACGAGAATGTGGAGGGTGGGACGAATACAGTCGATAGTTTTCACGATGTTGAACAAACAGAGTTAGATGGTGCTTTTGCGTTAGAGGAAGATGAGAATGGTGGGGATGAAGATGAAGATGAAGATATGGATGTCGAGCCGACAATGGATGGGAGTGAACAATTACCGTTACACAAGGTTCCTTCATTCTATAATCAGTTGGAATGGGGTGATGATGATGATATGGCAAAGTATGAGCCAAAGTTGCGAAAGAATTTTTGGACCCCGGAAATGGACGAATTTAATTGTGGCATGGTCTTTAAGGACAAGAAACATATTCAGAATGCCGTGAAATATTATCATGTTATGAAAAATAAAGAGTATCGTGTGGTAGAGACGAACCAGAAAATTTGGTCGATTAAATGCAAGCATGGTTGTGGGTGGCGGATACGGGCGACTCTAAAACAGAGTCACGGAATGTTCCAAATTACGCAGTACAATGGGCGACACACGTGTTTCTATAATCATACGGCATTGGATCATGGAAACTTGGATTCGGGTGTCATTTCTGACATGATACTTGGACAGGTCGAAGAGGATCCAGAAGTGAAGATGGGTGTTATCGTTGCGTCCGTGAAAGAGTCTCGGGGATTCACTATCTCCTACCGAAAGGCTTGGTTGGCTAGATCTAAAGCCATCGAGACCTTGTTCGGCGATTGGGATGAATCGTATCGAAAGTTGCCGAAATTCATGTCGGCATTGCAGCACTTTAATCCTGGGACAATTGTCGAATGGAGTATTGTTCCGACTACTGCAGTTGGTTATTCGACATTCGACATGGTCTTTTGGGCATTCGAACCTTCTGTGGTCGGATGGAGATATTGTCGACCTGTCCTCACGATTGACGAGACCCATCTGTATGGTAAGTACGAAGGAAAGATCTTGATCGCTATTGGGATGACACCGTCCAATAAGTGTTATCCTATAGCGTTCGCGATGGTACCGACGGAGGACCACCGCTGTTGGTCCTGGTTTATTTTGATGTTGAAGCGTCATATTGTTAAAGACCGGCCGGAGGTCACGTTGATATCTGACAGACAGACTGGCATTCTTAGTGCAGTAAGAACTTTATAGCTTAATCAACCGAACGAGCCCGCTCGGTATCATCGATTTTGTTTGCGGCATCTTTGTAGTAATTTTAATAACATCTTTAAAAATCAACAACTAAAAGATCTTGCGTGGAATGCGGGTGCTGCAATACAAGTTCGAAAGTACAACGCTATCATGGAAGAGATTGCGAAAATAAAAATGGGGGCGTATACATGGTTGGATAACGTAGCCAAAGATAAATGGACCAGGTCACATGATAATGGTAAACGTTAGGGCGTGTTGACAACCAATTATGCCGAAGTATTCAACAACTGTTTGAAAGGTGCAAGGAATGTCCCAATTACAGCTGCCGTTTCAATAACTTTCTATAGGTTGGTCAAATACTTTGATCTCGGTCGACAGGAAGCTCTAAAGGATATGGGCATGGGTTTGGGATACGTAAAACATGTTGTTGAGAAAATTCAGAAATCCCAAGCGAAGTCTAAAACATACGACGTCCAAATATTCAATCGGTAAGGTTTTCTAACTTGCAATTTATTAATTAGTAATATATATTTTTTAACTGATCATCTAATTTGATTTATAAATATATTTAATAATAGGAAAAATGCACGTTACCACGTGAAAACGAGAAAGACGTTGTCCGGTGGTATTGTTACACACAAAGTTACGTTAGGTGATAACCCTGATTGTACTTGTGGGAAATATAAGACTTTCAGATATCCATGCTCACACATGCTTGCGGTGACGGAGTATTGTGGCACAGATGCGTTTCGCTACATCGCTGATGAGTACACAATAGCAAACTTGCTGAAAGTTTGGGAGTCATCATTTGAACCGATCATTCACGAGGACTATTGGCCGATGGTTAACTTTCCGATCCTTCTTCCTAACAAGAATAGACTTCGAGTTGTGAAGCGCGGACGACCTAAATCCACTCGCATTCGAAACGAAATGGATGTGTCGCAGCGGACAATGACAAATCGGTGTGGGTTGTGTTCTCAAATTGGCCATGATAGGCGAACATGTCCATCCCGACCCCAATGAGATAACAATTGTAATGGAGACAACAATTTTTATTTTTTATTTTTAATTTACTTTATGGTTGGAACAACTTTAGTATATTGTGTTGTATTATATTGTCGTTTAGTATATTGTTGTTTAGTATATTGTCGTTTAGTATATTGTCGTTTAATATATTTCGTATATTACTACTTCATATTTTAGTTTCAGATTATTGCTGCTATGGCTGAGCCTGGTCCCGTCGATCAGTCGTTGCTTTATTTGCAGAGAGACCACAGATCTGGGACTGTCTGGGAAGAACGCGGAGTGCAGGTCATATTAAAAAAATATTTACCCAGTCTATTCAATTTTTTTTTTTATTTAGTAATTTTTAAATTAATTGTCTTTTAATTTATATTTCAGCATTCTTCTCGGCTTGACTGCTCTGGAGCCGGACGGTTTCCAGGGGAATGGACGAACCATGTACCTGGTCGTGTGGTACAATTAATAGAAGCCGTCGGACTTTATGGAACCTTTCGGTTAAAGAAAAAGCAGTTAGACCACGCATTGATTACGGCGTTGGTTGAGAGATGGCGTCAAGAGACGCATACATTTTATCTGCCGATTGGTGAGATGACAGTGACACTGCAAGACGTAGCAGTGTTATTTGGGCTGCCCGTGAATGGACGACCAGTTACCGGGTCTGATGACACATTACCGACCGTACGTTGGCAGGAACTTTGCCAAATCCTACTTGGTCACGCACCGCCGGAGGACAAAATCAAAGGAGGTTGTCTGAAACTGAAATGGTTACAGTCCACTTTCGATCAAGTACCCGCCGACGCCGATGAGGACATTATGCAGTGTTACGCTAGGGCGTACTGCCTGATATTGATCGGGACAATATTGATGCCTGATAAATCTAATAATTTGGTTAAGTTAGCGTACTTACCACTGTTGCGTGATATGTCTAGGTCGCATCAGTATAGTTGGGGCAGTGCAACTTTAGCGATACTGTATCGAGAGCTGTGCAAGAGATGTCGTAAGGAGACGAAGAAAATTTCAGGGCCCTTATTTTTATTACAGTGTTGGGCATGGGAACGACTCCCGAGACTACGGCACGTGTCTCTCTCTACTACCGGCGATTGGATGGGTGACCTACAAATAGGGGACATGAGGTTCCCAGGCGCCCCTTGGGAGTCTCGGTACGTTATTATATAATAAAATGTTTACGCAATTCAAATATTTCATTTCATGTAGTAATAATTAATTTTTATGGCTGCATACAATTGGAAAGTATCATTCAACTTAGATAGCGAGCCGATACACGTATTGATTGTGTATCGTGATCAATTAAATCGTCTACAAGATTATGAGGTCAGTTACAGATTTACGTAAGATGTTACTAATGTTTTATATATGATTATATTTATTATTTAATTAATTTATTTGTATGTTCTTTGCAAGGTTATTTGGATGCCGTATCCAACTGATCTCTTAAACCAATTACCACAATATTGTCGTGATGGTGAAGAAATTTGGATGGCGTCTGTGCCCCTGATATGCTACGAAATTGTAGAGTATCATTACCCCCATCGCACACTACGACAGTTTGGTTTTTGCCAAGGAATTCCCTGGCTGAGCGACACATATAAAGATATGCATTTCAATAGCCGGAGGGGAAAATTTGGCACAAACTGGTCGATAGTGCACGGGGCACATATACGAGCATGGGATAGCCGGCGACCACCAGATTTAAGTAACCTTCAGGTTGGTACAGATGTATTTGATGATTACATGCCTTGGTATTAGGGAGTCACAAGGCGGTTCATAGTGAACCCATCTTACCGACCGAACTTCGGCTATCATGCAGTAGGAGGTCGTCCGACGATAGAGGTATAATTTAATTAGAACATATATTTATTATTTTGTATAATGTTCATTTACTTAGGTGTAATTAACTTTGTGTTGCAGGAACCCAATATTTCAAACCTGATGCGAATGAGTGAACTTGCAATTGAAACAAGACAACCAGGGGATTTTGAACGGGTTACATACTTATCGCGCGACATTTGTTCCCGTGCCTATCGTCGGCAGTTGCCACACCAGATACCTAGTCCGGGACACCAGATGCCGAGTCCGGGACACCAGATGCCGAGTCCGGGACACCTGATGCCGAGTCCGCCGTTGAATACGCGAGATCAGCCGTTGGATGACGACGCCAGTGCCGGACCATCTACCTACGGGATGGATAATTTCTTTTCAGATTATGGTACCGAACTGGGCGTCAGTTCCGGATGGTCAGTGGGTAACACATTTGTCACCCCGATGATGGATGTTCCATCATCGAGCTCAGTATCTGTTCCTCGTGTGACACATGGTGTACCCAGAGGAATTGGAAGACGCGTGTCACCAGTCCCATGGGAGCGAAATGATGAATATTTGTTGCCCATCGTGGAAGAACCAACATTTCCATCTACTATGGACTTGGGACACATTACTCAAGTTGATCATCTCCAGACGGAGGACACCGAAGAACTTCCATTTCCTTTACGGCGGCAACGGAGAAACATCAGACGTAGGGGGTGTGGTACATAGAAAGTCAATGACGACATGTATTATAAATTTGTAAAAATATATTATATATTCACATGTAATTTTATTTTAATTTCAATTAGTGTAATTTTTTTTTAAAAAAACGCATATATTATTTTTGTTTTTTTTGGAATCATTTCATACTAATCAAAAAATTGTTCTTCTAAGCCAAATATGAATGAGGAAAACGGTGGGAAAATGGCGAAAAAAAACAAAACATTCTTGAAAAAAAAAAAAAAACAAGCTCTTGAAAAAAAAAAAAAAAAAAAAAAGAAAAGCTTTCAAAACAGGATTTGCACACTGCCGAAGAAAAATAAAACGCACTGATCGTTCCGTTACTCTCTTTTATCTTTTTTTTTTTTTTTTTTGAAAAACGCAGAAGCTTTATGCGTTTTTCGAACGGTTTTTTTTTTTTTTTTGGGCTTTAAGAAACGCAAAACCGATTTGCGTTTCTTAAAAAACGCAAATCGGTTTTGCGTTTTTCCTTTTTTATTTTCCGTTTTTAACTTTTTTTTTTTTTTTTTTTTTTTGGGCTTTGAAAAATGCAAAACCGATTTGCGTTTTTAACCCTTCAAACTCCCTATTTAGACACGCATTTTGAAAATGCGTTTTTTTAAAAACGCATTTCGGTATTGCGTTTTACACTACTCCCGTAAATAAGTTTGAAGTATACCGTTTTCAGAAATTATTTTTTTAATAAACAATTATTTGGTTAAGAACTCCATCCCTTTCTATTGTGGAATAAACTCAACACTTTGTTAATTGAATTTTAGTTGAATGTAAATAAAAGTGATTTCAAATAACTTTATCATAATTAGGAGTTTCAAATAATTACTACTAAAAACTAATATGTAGGTCTTTAAAATTTTTATTTATTATCCCTGATCTTTACATTATAGAAAATAAACTTTATTGCTATTTAATTTGTAGCACTAGTGTATATAGATATACTTAATTGTTTTTTATTGTGTATTTGTGATTATTATATTCTCACATTTACTTGGCATTCATTTGGGATTTAACATGATATGAAAATATATTTATTCATTAATTATTGATTTTCAATTAAAAACATTAATGGGTAAATAATACTAAGCACCCCACAAATTTAATTAAGGGAAAAAAATGAGGTTTTTGCACTTTCCATTAAGTTTTTGAGAAAAATCACTTTAACCCTGGTACTTTTAATTTAAACACATTAAACTTCGAAGTATTTAAATCGTGTTAAGTCAGTCTTATCAGTTTTTATGACAAAAGTTAGCTAATTGTCAAACAAGTAATCACCTACGTAGGTGAATTTTGTCATAAAAATGTCAGAATGACTTATTTGACATGATTTGAATATTCCATGACTTAATGTGTTCAAGTTGAAATAGAAACAAAGACACTAAAGTTAAATTTCTCTAAAATTTTAGTTGTGCAAAGTGTAAAAAGCTAAAAAAAAATAAAATACAAAAAATAATAAAAGTAAACTAAAATAACAAATTTGAATGTGGAATTGATTTTTTTTTTTGGGATGACACATGTAATTCACAATTTATCTAATTCACTTAGTATAATATTTTTTTTAGAAATAGATTAATTTTATCAAAAGTTCAAAGTCATTGCATGCTATAAAAGTTATTGTAATTTTTTACATGAAAAAATTATAGTGATTTTTATGTGATATAGTAATTTTGGATTTTTTCAAAATATTATTGTATCGCACGTACTGTATAAGAAAAAAAATAATTTTATGAGTTGTTCACCAAAAGTCCCTAAATTTTAACTATCAAAATATATTTTTTAGAGTTTTTTTTTTTTTTAAATTAATTGTGAAATTACTTTAGTAACATCTTCACATTTGTTTTAGAGATACCGATGTCAACCAATAATTCAATATTTATATTTTAAATAAAATATATTTAAAAAATTCAACGTAATTAAAATAGTCTTATTGTGTGTTAATTCTTAGTTTCAACTACGCAAAAATATAAATTATTACTAATTTAAAATGTCAACACAAATTATAATATTTCATTAAAAAATATATATCAATATAAATAAATAAAAACTGATAAATATATTTTTAAAAAATCCTATTATTTATTGATCCACATATTTAATTATATATATATAACAAAAATTGTAAAAGTAAAATATTGAGAAAAATATCACTCATAATCTTCGACCCTAAAAATTATTAATATGTTATGTGCTAAAATAATTATTTAAGAATATTAAAATAGTCTTATGTGTTAATTTAACTTAATTTATGTTTTTTTTTATTTGTAGAATATTGATAAACAACATATTTTTAAAAAAAGTTTAAAAATTAATAAATTGAATTATTAATTAAAATTTAAGTAGAATGTAATTTAAAATTGAGGGTCCTATTGTCATGTTTAAATATATAGGAGTATAATTTGTAAAAAAGGGAACTATAAGGACTTTATTGCAAATATAAAAATGGGCCAGTCGTCTCTCTCTATATATACGGAGAGCGGGAAAGGAGGGGGAGAGACAGACAACAAAAACAAAAGCGCTTGAATCATTTCTCGACTTTGATCTTTCGGACCTTCTTAGTTCTTATCAATGGCGATACTCACGAATTACGACGAAGAGAGTCCAATTACGGCGACTAAGCCGTCTTCGTCGTCATCGGCGGCGACGAAACAGTTCAGTGCCGCACTTGATCCATCGAATCCTGTAGGATTTCTTGAGACGGTTTTCGAATTTCTCGACCGCGAGTCTGGTTTCTTCCAGAGCGACTCCGCGTTGAAGGATGTGAATGGATTGGTTCGTGCAGTGAAGGAGAAGACGGACAAGAGGAAGGAAATGGCGGCAGCTAATGGAAAAAAGGAGAAGACGAAAGTGGAGGATGCAAAGGGAAAGGCCTCGGTGGAGCAGGAAATCAGCAAGGCACCGGAGAAGGATGGGACGATGAGTGACGCGAAAGAAGAAGAGGAGGAGAAGAATGGACCTCGAGGTTAATTTTTCTGCTTGATTTATGAAATTATTTGCTATTATGTGCACATATATGCTTCGATTTTGCTTCTATTATCCATTAATGTCTACTTCTGCATTAAATGTTTCTGGTGTTTAAAATTTGTTCCATCTACTGGTAGTGCACCCTAACATCAGTAGCAAGAGTTAGGACTTGTTTGGCTCTTTAAATCATCATATTTTATGAATTATATTATTGTTGATGAATTGATTTATATATATATATTTCTACATTTATCTATGATTTAATCAAATTTTCATATTGTTTGTTAGAAGATAGAAATAAACAGTTGCTTTAGTTTGATTAAGGTTTTTTTAGATATATTGCATTCCAATTACATGACAAAATATTATCTAAAATAAAACGAAAATGGCTAGCATGCCAATTCCTAAATTGATTACTCAAAAAATTGTAAAATTTGAAGGACAACCAAACAGCCACTTATGGAATTAATTTAGGATTCAACACTCACCCTGATGCGGAACTTGGAGTAAACTTCACCAAAAGAGTATGAAATAGAATAGGGAGGTTTCTTAAAATTCAGAGTGTAGTCCATTCAAGGTATAAGTTGAAATTGTCACCGTGTAATTTGGAGGTCACGGGTTCGAGTTGTGGAAACACCATCTTACAAAGCAAGATAAGGCTGTGTACAATAGACCCAAGTGGTCCGACCCTTCCTTGGACCCTGTGCATAGCGGGAGTTTCGTAGTACCACCGGACCACCCTTTTTAGTCCATTCAAGGTATACACTACTTTGGGTTTGTTTTTAGCTCAGATGACTTTTCTTCTTTATTTATAAAATCAGTTATGATTTATTTTCAGTATGCAGATTGAAGATGTGTGTTGTGCCAATCTTATGCATCTTGCATGATGCCATTATTGAAATATTCTACGTTACATTATTGTTCAATTCTTAGTTTGCCTCTGTTTCAATTTCTTAAAAAAGGATAATTTAGACAACCAAATGGACGCTAAGGTGATTGTTGGTTGTTCTAACTAGTATTTTTTCTGCTTTTCTCCTTCTGTTATCGTTGCATGAGCAGCTCCAAATAAAGGGAACGGCCTTGATCTGGACAATTATTCATGGGGTCAATCTCTACAAGAAGTGACTATCAACGTCCCTGTTCCTCCTGGAACAAAATCGAGGTTAATTGTTTGTGAAATCAAGAAGAACCATCTTAAAGTTGGGCTCAAGGGTCAACCTCCAATAATCGACGTAAGCTATCTCGACTTGGCTAGGTTTGGGTGTTTTTTTTTTTTTTTTTTTTAAATAATTTTTTTCGTGTGCCCGCATTTATTTATTGGCGCTCTTAGTGTATAGTCGTCTATTTTTGGGTTTCTATTTTTTTTTATCCAATTTATATTTTAGTCCTTTGTTAATATTAGCTATGATATTGAATTCAAATTCACCTAAAAGATATTAGTTCGGTTGGCAAGAGAAGATGTTCAATTTTCTTGTCAGTCCTCTCCTGGAGAGTACTCAAGGAATTAAATCTTGAATTTAATCCTAAATGTACCAGGCAAATGTGGAGGAGTGTGCCCTTATGATCGTCTGGTGAGGTGATTAGTCAAGATGTCCGTAAGTTGACCCAGACACATCTTATGATAAAAACCAAATTCTATATCTAGTTATTATCTTGATAGATTTAACGTGGTTCATGTTAACGGAAGGACTAGAAATTTTATTCAAAGGATTAAAAAAATGAAGAGAAAAAACTGAGGATAAAATAAATTAAAGGACAACATATTAATTTTCCCCGTATTTATTTGATCAAGTTTTAAAAAATTCTATTCAGCCTATAATCTCCATTTACTTAATTGCAGGGTGAGTTTTTTCTACCTGTCAAGCCGGATGATTGCTATTGGAGCTTAGGTATGTTCCCGTCATTTGTAAATTTGTTCTTCGGGTATATTGTTTGAAATTTAAATATTATTGATGCAACTTCACTTCGAAATGGAGAGGTATACCTCATTCAAAAAGATTTATCCCCCCAAAAAAAGAGGAAGAAAAGAAAGCTTTTTGAGGTATTCGGAGATGTCGTTTTTCCTGTTCTGAAATTCCTTAAAATTTTACATGTTGAATTCCACATCGCTCGTGTTACCTGATCCTGAGACATATATGTGTCTTTTGAGAGTTAGTTAGGGAAATTGGGTTCCTATACAGTATCAGAGTCAGATTTTTTGTTTTTTTTGTTTGATGTTGGTGTATTGAATCCCACATTGATGTCGGACTCCCTCGATATCCGTTTGCAGTGGCTAATCAAAGTCCACCAGGGGGCGTTCTCCTCTTTGAAGACATCTCTAGTACTTTGTTTTTTATTTGGACAATTTGAATTCCTGTTTATTGAAACTTGGCCCCCTTTTTTTTCCGTGTGTGTAGAGGACAATAAAATGGTCTCTGTGCTACTGACGAAGATGAACCAAATGGAATGGTGGAAGTGCATGGTGAAGGGTGAACCCGAAATCGATACCCAGAAAGTAGAACCAGAGAACAGCAAGCTATCTGATCTCGACCTAGAAACAAGAACAACTGTAGAAAAGATAATGGTAAGCCTCTTTCTCTTCCTTTGAATTCTTTAGGGTGCGTTTGGTTGCCCTATTTGAAAAAGGGTTTTGAAAAAATCGGATTTCAAATCAAATTCCATGTTCAAACACTCCACCCAAACGCCTCATTATCAGTTGCAAAGCTTCATCGTCCTTTATGAATATTTCTTTATCCTGATTTATGCTTTCAAATGCTTGCGCGCAGTTCGATCAGCGCCAGAAATCTATGGGCCTTCCGACTAGTGATGAGATGCAGAAACAAGAGCTTATGAAGACATTCATGACCGAGGTAATCACTTCTCTCTCTCTCACTCTCTCTCTCTCTCTCTCTCTCTCTCTCTCTATATATATATATATATATGTCCGCGTGTATATGTATCCTAGCAAGCATCCGTGCCTAAACCTAAATAGAAGAGGACTCACATATACACACACACAAATACATGCACGCATATATCAAATTGCCAAATATCAAGGACACTTTTTTTTTTGGTTAGAGGGTCTTTTATCTTTTCAGTGTGGTTGCATGGGACACTCATTATATATTTTATTGACAAAAATATTATTTTGACATAATATTTTTTGTTCTATTTTATATTTTTAATTTTTAATTTTTAGTTTTTCTCTCTCTCCCGTTTTCTATTTTTTATACGATTTTTTTTTATTTTCTAAACAATAAAAAAGAAAAATCAAATTAAAAACCTCGAAAATAAAGTAGGAGAAAAAAGACAAAAAAAAAAATCAAACATAAAAACAAAAAATAGGAATTCAAAAACAAAAACAAAAATAAAAAATTTAAATTGGAAAAAAAAAGGAATTTTGTTTAGATATAAAGTAAGCACCATAAAAACTAAAGAAATAAAATAAAATAATTAAAAATACTTAAAAAAAAAAAGTAGAAAAGACAGAGGAGTCGAAACTAGAAAATAAAAATAAAATAAAATATTATGTCGCAAGAGCATTTTTTTTAATAAAATGTGACAAGGAGTGTCATATATATATATATATATATACACACACTATATGATTTACTTGTTTTAACTGGGGATTTTTTTTATGCAGCATCCTGAATGGACTTCTCAAAGGCAATAAACTGAAGTGATATGTGAATGCAATTGGAATAACATTATGAGTTTTTATTAGGCTATAATTTTGGTTCACCTCTTTTTTGTCAAAATATAAACAATAGTCCTCTTTGTGGGTGTGTTTATTATAGTTGTCTCAATTATCTTATTTTATGAAATTTTTTTTATTTTTTTTTTCATGATTTTGTATGTATTTTTTTTTATGATTTAATTTGAAAAATAAGTTATGTTTTGGTTAGTCATCTATTAGGGCATGGAAACACTAAATCGCAATTAAGGTTTGCGTCGTCATTTGTCGCTCCATTGTTGCTGGTCGCTATACTCAGTTCATCGGATTTTAACCACTGCTTGTTGTTGGTTATTGAAACTCGGCAATTATGACCGCGGATGGTCGGACTTAGGTGATCGGAGGCTTAAAGTATAACGATGGCGATGGAGGGTAATGTTAGCGGTGGTGATGGAGGGTGACGTCAGTGTAACTTTATGGAAGCTTTCGAGATATAAGTGAACATTAATCAGAAGGGTAAAACACGAAGTAAAACGCAAATTAAATTAAAAAATTAATACTAAATTTGAAATTAAAATAGAATAAATTGTAGATTGGACACTATTCATCAATTTTGCTTACAATAATTCATGAATTGGCCTATTAAAAAATAGTATGCATTAAATTATTTTAATTTAATTAAAGTTTGAACTTATATTTTTCTCTTATTAGGTGAAAAAATTACATCTATATTAGAACTAAAAAAGTATGTTGGTTTGTTTTTACTCTTATAACTAAATATCAAATTATAAAAAGAAGGGAAGTAAGAGAATCCGGCGATGGTGATGACAACAGACAGTGCTAACGGTGGTAGAAAAGAAGAGGAAGGAGGTGGAAAATGTAAAAACAAAAAATAGTATATGTATTACATTGCAGTTTTTTTCTTATTTTTGTGCTACTGTAATTTTTTGATAATTTTGCTGTAAATTTTAGTAATGCAACGATTTTTTTTTTAATAATATTTATTATATTTCAAGATCCAATCTGTAAATACTGGGTAACCCATAGTTCTCATTAGTCCAACTTGCACATTGTTGGACAATCCACGATTTAAGCTAGTAAATCCCTACACTTCAACCTGTCCCAATCCGCACATTATTAGGTGTTCCATGATTCAAATTAGCTCAACTCATATAGTATTGATTTGATCCATGATTTTGGTTCAAACTATCTCAATCCGTCCGCTGTCCACTCCTAGTCAAGGTATTAATCTATTGAGATGTATTGTTTTGAGTACTATTTGCACCCAAAATTGCCATTTGTCCACGTCAATGGGTCACATTTTGTGCTAGGAGTGTCTCCATTGTGGGTGTTATTTGAGCCCTATAAAGGAAGGGTAAAACGGACAAAATACTTGGCTTGTTCATGGATTTGTTTACCAAAAAAATATTAATTAGAAATTTTAATTCTAAAAAATGTGTAGATCTAATTTAATTACAAAACTGACGTTAGCCGGTGTTGGGAATACCGGGTAACCATAGTCGGTGTTTTTAATACCGGAATTAAAAAAATAAATCGAAATTCGGTGTTCCTAATACTGGGTATACTGTTTCTTTGAATAATATATATTATTTTTTTTATTAGGTGAAGCCAGTGATGAGATCACCGGGAGTTCTTAACCAAATAAATGTATATTAAAAAAATAATTTCTGAAAACAGTGTAGTCCAAACTTATTTACTTGACCAGTGTAAAACGCAAAAGCGAAATGCATTTTTCGAAAAATGCATTTTGAAAATGCGTTTTTAAACGAGCTGTCCTATTGGTTAAAAACGCAAAACCGATTTGCGTTTTTTCAAAACGCAAATCGGTTTTGCGTTTTTCAAAACCCAAAAAAAAAAAAAAAAAAAGTAAAAAACGCAAAAAAAAAAAAAAGTAAAAACGCAAAACCGATTTGCATTTTTAAAGAAACGCAAATCGGTTTTGCGTTTTTCAAAACAGAAATAAAAAAAAATTGTTTGAAAAACGCAGAAGCTTTCTGCGTTTTTCCAAAAAAAAAAAAACGTTTGAAAAACGTAGAAAGCTTCTGCATTTTTCAAAAAAAAAAAAAGAAAAGAAAAAAGAGAGTAACGATCAGCAGTGTGGGTTTTGTTTTTCTTCAGCAGAGTTGTAATTTTTTTTTCCTGTTTTGAAAGCATTTTTTTTTTTTTTCAAGAGCTTGTTTTTTTTTTTTTTTTCAAGAGCGTTTTGTTTTTTTTTCGCTATTTTCCCACCATTTTCCTCATTCATATTTGGCTTAGAAGAACCATTTTGTGATTAGTATGAAATGATTCCAAAAAAAACGAAAATAATATATGCGTTTTTTTAAAAAAAAATTACACTAATTAAAATTAAAATAAAATTACATGTGAATATATAATATATTTTTACAAATTATAATACATGTCGTCATTGAGTTTCTATGTACCACACCCCCTACGTCTGATGTTTCTCCGTTGCCGCCGTAAAGGAAGTGGAAGTTCTTCGGTGTCCTCTGTCTGGAGATGATCAACTTGAGTAATGTGTCCCAAGTCCATAGTAGATGGATATGTTGGTTCCTCCACGATGGGCAACAAATATTCATCATTTCGCTCCCATGGGACTGGTGACACGCGTCTTCCAATTCCTCTGGGTACACCATGTGTCACACGAGGAACAGATACTGAGCTCGATGATGGAACATTCATCATCAGGGTGACAAATGTGTTACCCACTGACCATCCGGAACTGACGCCCAGTTCGGTACCATAATCTGAAAAGAAATTATCCATCTCGTAGGTAGATGGTCCGGCACTAGCGTCGTTATCCAACGGCGGATCTCGCATATCCAACGGCGGACTCGGCATCTGGTGTCTCGGACTCGACATCTAGTGTCCCGGACTAGGCATCTGGTGTGGCAACTGCCGACGATAGGCACGGGAACAAATGTCGCGCGATAAGTATGTAACCCGTTCAAAATCTCCTGGTTGTCTTGTTTGAATTGCAAGTTCACTCATTCGCATCAGGTTTGAAATATCGGATTCCTGCAACATAAAGTTAATTACACCTAAGTAAATGAACATTATACAAAATAATAAATATATGTTCTAATTAAGTTATACCTCTATCGTCGGACGACCTCCTACTGCATGATAGCCGAAGTTTGGTCGGTAAGATGGGTTCACTATGAACCGCCTTGTGACTCCCCAATACCAAGGCATGTAATCATCAAATACATCTGTACCAACCTAAAGGTTACTTAAATCTGGTGGTCGTCGGCTATCCCATGCTCGTATATGTGCCCCGTGCACTATCGACCAGTCTGTGCCAAATTTTTCCCTCCGGCTATTGAAATGCATATCTTTATATGTGTCGCTCAGCCAGGGAATTCCTTGGCAAAAACCAAACTGTCATAGTGTGCGATGGGGGTAATGATACTCTACAATTTCGTAACATATCAGGGGCACAGACGCCATCCAAATTTCTTCGTCATCACGACAATATTGTGGTAATTGGTCCAAGAGGTCAGTTGGATACGGCATCCAAATAACCTTGCAAACAACATACAAATAAATTAATTAAATAATAAATATAATCATATATAAAACATTAGTAACATCTTACGTAAATCTATAACTGACCTCATAATCTTATAGACGATCTAACTAATCACGATACACAATCAATACGTGCATCGGCTCGCTATCTAAGTTGAATGATACTTTCCAATTGTATGCAGCCATAAAAATTAATTATTACTACATGAAATGAAATATTTGAATTGCGTAAATATTTATTATATAATAACGTACCGAGACCCCCAAGGGGCGCCTGGGAACCTCATGTCCCCTATCTGTAGGTCACTCATCCAATCGCCGGTAGTAGAGAGAGACACGTGCCGTAGTCTCGGGAGTCGTTCCCATGCCCAACACTGTAATAAAAATAAGGGGCCTGAATTTTTTTTCGTCTCCTTACGACATCCCTTGCACAACTCTCGATACAGTACCGCTAAAGTTGCACTGCTCCAACTATACTGATGCGACCCAGACATATCGCGCAACAGTGGTAAGTACGCTAACTTAACCAAATTATTAGATTTATCAGGCATCAATATTGTCCCGATCAATATCAGGCAGTACGCCCTAGCGTAACACTGCATAATGTCCTCATCGGCGTCGGCGGGTACTCGATCGAAAGTGGACTATAACCATTTCAGTTTCAGACAACCTCCCTTGATTTTGTCCTCCGGCGGTGTGTGACCGAGTAGGATTTGGCAAAGTTCCTGCCAACGTACGGTCGGTAATGTGTCATCAGACCCGGTAACTGGTCTTCCGTTCACGGGCAGCCCAAATAACACTGCTACGTCTTGCAGTGTCACTGTCATCTCACCAATCGGCAGATGAAACGTATGCGTCTCTTGACGCCATCTCTCAACCAACGTCGTAATCAATGCGTGGTCTAACTGCTTTTTCTTTAACCGAAAGGCTCCATAAAGTCCGACGGCTTCTATTAATTGTACCACACGACCAGGTACATGGTTCGTCCATTCCCCTGGAAACCGTCCGGCTCCGGAGCAGTCAAGCCGAGAAGAATAATGAAATATAAATTAAAAGACAATTAATTTAAAAATTACTAAATAAAAAAAAATTGAATAGACTGGGTAAATATTTTTTTAATATGACCTGCACTCCGCGTTCTTCCCAGACAGTCCCAGATCTGTGGTCTCTCTGCAAATAAAACAACGACTGATCGACGGGACTAGACTCAGCCATAGCAGCAATAATCTGAAACTAAAATATGAAGTAGTAATATACGAAATATATTACAACACAATATACTAAACGACAATATACTAAACGACAATATAATACAACACAATATACTAAAGTTGTTCCAACCATAAAGTAAATTAAAAATAAAAAATAAAAATTGTTGTCTCCATTACAATTGTTATCTCATTGGGGTCGGGATGGACATGTTCGCCTATCATGGCCAGTTTGAGAACACAACCCACACCGATTTGTCATTGTCCGCTGCGACACATCCATTTCGTTTCGAATGCGAGTGGATTTAGGTCGTCCGCGCTTCACAACTCGAAGTCTATTCTTGTTAGGAAGAAGGATCGGAAAGTTAACCATCGGCCAATAGTCCTCGTGAATGATCGGTTCAAATGATGACTCCTAAACTTCCAGCAAGTTTGCTATTGTGTACTCATCAGCGATGTAGCGAAACACATCTGTGCCACAATACTCCGTCACCGCAAGCATGTGTGAGCATGGATATCTGAAAGTCTTATATTTCCCACAAGTACAATCAGGGTTATCACCTAAAGTAACTTTGTGTGTAACAATACCACTGGACAACGTCTTTCTTGTTTTCACGTGGTAACGTGCATTCTCCCTATTATTAAATATATTTATAAATCAAATTAGATGATTAGTTAAAAAATATATATTACTAATTAATAAATTGCAAGTTAAAAAACCTTACCGATTGAATATTTGGACGTCGTATGTTTTAGACTTCGCTTGGGATTTCTGAATTTTCTCAACAACATGTTTTACGTATCCCAAACCCATGCCCATATCCTTTAGAGCTTCCTGTCGACCGAGATCAAAGTATTTGACCAACCTATAGAAAGTTATTGAAACGGCAGCTGTAATTGGGACATTCCTTGCACCTTTCAAACAGTTGTTGAATACTTCGGCATAATTGGTTATCAACACGCCCCAACGTTTACCATTATCGTGTGACCTGATCCATTTATCTTTGGCTACGTTATCCAACCATGTATACGCCCCCATTTTTATTTTCGCAATCTCTTCCATGATAGCGTTGTACTTTCGAACTTGTATTGCAGTACCCGCATTCCACGCAAGATCTTTTAGTTGTTGATTTTTAAAGATGTTATTAAAATTACTACAAAGATGCCGCAAACAAAATCGATGATATCGAGCGGGCTCGTTCGATTGATTAAGCCATAAAGTTCTTACTGCACTAAGAATGCCAGTCTGTCTGTCAGATATCAACGTGACCTCCGGCCGGTCTTTAACAATATGGCGCTTCAGCATAAAAATAAACCAGGACCAACAGCGGTGGTCCTCCGTCGGTACCACCGCGAACGCCATAGGATAACACTTATCGGACGGTGTCATCCCAATAGAGATCAAGATCTTTCCTTCGTACTTACCATACAGATGGGTCCCCTTCAATCGTGAGGACAGGTCGACAATATCTCCATCCGACCACAGAAGGTTCGAATGCCCAAAAGACCATGTCGAATGTCGAATAACCAACTGCAGTAGTCGGAACAATACTCCATTCGACAATTGTCCCAGGATTAAAGTGCTGCAATGCCGACATGAATTTCGGCAACTTTCAATACGATTTATCCCAATCGCCGAACAAGGTCTCGATGGCTTTAGATCTAGCCAACCAAGCCTTTCGGTAGGAGATAGTGAATCCCCGAGACTCTTTCACGGACGCAACGATAACACCCATCTTCACTTCTGGATCCTCTTCGACCTGTCCAAGTATCATGTCAGAAATGACACCCGAATCCAAGTTTCCATGATCCAATGCCGTATGATTATAGAAACACGTGTGTCGCCCGTTGTACTGCATAATTTGGAACATTCCGTGACTCTGTTTTAGAGTCGCCCGCATCCGCCACCCACAACCATGCTTGCATTTAATCGACCAAATTTTCTGGTTCGTCTTTACCACACGATACTCTTTATTTTTCATGACATGATAATATTTCACGGCATTCTGAATATGTTTCTTGTCCTTAAAGACCATGCCACAATTAAATTCGTCCATTTCCGAGGTCCAAAAATTCTTTCGCAACTTGGCTCATACTTTGCCATATCATCATCATCACCCCATTCCAACTGATTATAGAATGAAGGAACCTTATGTAACGGTAATTGTTCACTCCCATCCATTGTCGACTCGACATCCATATCTTCATCTTCATCTTCATCCCCACCATTCTCATCTTCCTCTAACGCAAAAGCACCATCTAACTCTGTTTGTTCAACATCGTGAAAACTATCGACTGTATTCGTCCCACCCTCCACATTCTCGTGCGGTGGAGCGGCAGAACTGGTGCCTGAATCATGATCAGTCACTATATGGGGATGATATTCTTCAGGAATGTAAGGCGACCGGTGAGTGTAACTGGATTGAACAACTTGAGGGTCAAACATAGGAGATAACGCGGTAACATGAGGATTGGAATTTTGACTTAAAAATTGGGTAAAAAAACCAGGTTGAGAAGAAAATATTGGAGCGTGATTAAAAGCTCGTTCTACCTCCACATACACCTCAACACCAAGTAGTGAGGGCAACCTAAGAGGTAATTGAAGCACATGGTCTAATGCCGCATCGTCACCGATTGAATACAACATGTGTCTATAATTCCCAGGATCAATAGTAGCTATCGGCAACCTACATTGTAACTTTAAAGTTCCATCAACTCCATCCTCGAAGATATATGGTCGTAACATCACAATTAATTCGTTTAACGTAATCCCCCGACAAACATCCAACGATTTGACCGTAGACATGTTATATGATACTCCAAACTCAGTTCCTTCCAATATCTTTCCACCCCAATACAAATATAATGTAACATTTTCCATTTCAAACAACTACAATTTCACAAATCAAAATAAAACATGTAACGTATTATTATGATTATCAATTATATTACTAAAAAAAATTAAATTGTCCAATCTACCTCATAAAAACCGAAATACTTATATATATATATATATATATATATATATATATATATATATATATATATATATATATATATGTATGTATACACACACACACATACACACAAAATAAAACCAAAAAAAATAAAAATCGAAACCCCTAAAAGAAAAAAATTGTTTTACATCTACATTTCTAGATCTAGATTTACATTACCAAAAAACTATTTTCAAATTATATAAATCTAGATCTACATTACGAAAAAACCGAAAAAATAAAAATAAAAATTGGTTTACTCACCAAAATGAGACGAACAGCCTTGAAGGAGCTAGATCGGCGGCGGAAGAGTGGGTGACGGCGACGGAAGGCCGATATATCTACATTTTCGAAAAAATAAAATAAAAAAAAAAAGCAACCGAACAAAAAAATATATATATCTCGTATACACACACATACCCGACAGACGACGACCGGACGGCCGGAGAAGCGATGGCGGCAGATCGGCTGACGGCAGTTCACACTGTTTTCCCTTCTTCTTCTTTTTCTTCTTCTTCTGTGTTTTTACCCGTAGCGGTGAAAACGGCAATGAAAAGTGAGGAAGAAGAAGTTGTCGGTGGGAGCAAAACGGTAAGTGAAAAACGCAGAACACTTCTGCGTTTTTACTTTTCAGACCTTTTTTTTTTTTTTTTTTGGTTTTAAGAAACGCAAAACCGATTTGCGTTTCTTTAAAAACGCAAATCGGTTTTGCGTTTTTACTTTTTTTTTTTTTTTTTTGGGTTTTGAAAAACGCAAAACCGATTTGCTTTTTTAAAAAATGCAAATCGGTTTTGCGTTTTTAACCGATAGGATAGCTCGTTTAAAAACGCATTTCGCTTTTGCGTTTTACACTGGTCAAGTAAATAAGTTTGGATTACACTGTTTTCAGAAATTATTTTTTTAATATACATTTATTTGGTTAAGAACTCAGATCACCGGCTTCACGCTTTTTTTTTTTTTTTTTTTTCTAATTTTTGTGGTAGCCGGTGATGAGAGATCATCGGCTACAAGGTGATCTCAATATAAATTTTTGATTGATTATATATTGTGTAATTGCTAAACTTTATTCATTAAAGTATTATTCATTTTTTATATCTTATTATTGTGTAATTGGTAAACTTTAATTAATTTTTTACTATGTTTAAATATTAAATTTAATAAAAAAATTATTTATTTATTTATTCAATGAAATGTGAGTTTTTCACTTTAATTTAGGTTGTGTTTGGATAAAGAATTTATAGGAGGGATTTCAATTGGTTAGGGGATTTTGAAATTCATTTTTGACAAATTTCTTGTTTGGGTAATAGAAGAAAGGATTTGTAAATTTTTTTTTTGGGTGAATAGATGGATTTAGAAATGAATTTGAGAGAGGTGTAATTTGTGAAATCCTTCCATCGTTCTTCTGCCTCTTCTTCCTCTCTTCTTTGCGACGAACACTTTGTGATCATAGAGCAGAGCTTCGTGACGGCGACTGGAGCTTCATTTGATGGCGAACGGCGAACGGCGAACGGCGAACGGCGAACGATCTTCCTCAATGAATCGTTTGTTTTTTAACGGCGAAATCAAAATCGATTTCTATGTGGAAATCGAAAGCGAATGACGAAATAGGGTTCAAAATCGATTTCGAACCCCGAAATCGAAATCGAATCGATTTCGATTTTAGGGTTCGAAATCGATTTCTATGTGAAAATCGAAATCGCAATCGCAATCATTCTTTGTTTTGATTTGCTTCTTGGCTTCTGGTTCTTCGGTTGCTTCGTCACTTCTTCGTGATCTTCTTCGGTTGCTTTTGGTTCATCGCTCAAGCATTTGGTTTTTCTTTTTTTTTTCTTCAGAATTGAGATCAGAAATAGAAAAAAAAAATCCAAATAATTCAATTCAAATAATTATCTAAATAGGGAATTTTTGAAATGAAAGGATTTCAAAATCTAAAATTTTGAAATTTCTTCATTTCAGAAATCCCTTGAATTTATCAAATCCCTTACCCAAATGCAACCTTAGAGTAGAAGACGACAATGTGTATGTTTTTAGAGTTAAGAGGTTAAAAATACAATGAGTAAAAAGACAATTAACCCTAAATGAATCATTTTAAAAATATCACTACAATTCATCTTAGTATTTTGCTTAAAAGATATTATCAAACGTTTATCAAATTTTATTGCTCACAGCCTAAATTATTAAGTTTTGATAAACGTAATGATTTAATCCAATGGACAAATCAAACCCAATTAGTCTTTTAAAAAATTCTAAAGTTCTCCATAGTTTATTGTCAGATAAATTTTTAAAAGTTTGCTAGATATTATACATAATTCTTTGTATATAATATTTATTATATTTGTTTTTGTAGTAATTATAAAGCTATTTGAAATAAATCACATTTATCTACATTCAACTAAAATTCAATTAACAAACTGATGTAAGTGAAAATCAACCGGTCTCCAAATGGTTCCACCTAGACTTACCACGTAGACCAGCAGAGGACACGTCATCAAACGACCTAATCAGCCCGGGGGTTCATTAGCCTGACATCGCATTAGGTCGGTCATCTTGAAGGACGGACAATCACCGGCCAAAAATTCTCAACATTCACAATGGATATAACCAACGAGGGTCAGGTCGGAATGGCCACTACAGAGTCCATACCGATGTCTAGGCCGGCTCATTAATCGTAATGATGCGGCACATGGACTTCTCCATCAACGGTCAAAGGTCCACGCCCATAACTCTAATCTTTCACGCGTCCTCCACTCGTCTTGTTAAGGTCGATAACTGAGCTTAAGGTCTCAATTACCAAAACGCTAATTAGGTTCTCGCCTATAAAAGGAAAGGTGAACAGTATTTTTGCCAAGTGGAAAGAGGTAACCGCTTTTAGTATATTAAAAAGTTCCCTTAAATTCTTCCTCCCAAGCTCTTACTCTCACGCCGGAAAGGACACGCCAGACCAACCCTGGCAAATCCTGTGTACAGGTATCGACCTGAAGGCCAGGCCGAACAACGCAACCCAACTTGATCCGGTACAGATTCCAAGGTTAGGAGGTTTTAGGGATCCAACTATACCAAAGATAATCTTCAGATCACCAGCAATACTCCACGTGGAAGCTGACCAAACCATACTATTAGTCTGTCCGTTTTCTGACACCAACAATTTGGCGCCATTTGTGGGAAAGTATACAAAACTTTCTCGGATCATCAACTCCCAGCTTAACTAAGACTTGATGATTACAAGGTATGGTCAAATCGTTCAGCAAAGAGATCGGAACGTCACAGTGAATAACAACCCAACCCAAGAAATGTCTAGAGTCCCCAGGCCGGATAATAGGGTCTCAACCCATATCCCGGTTGAAGAAGAGAACGTTCCAGTAGGCCAAAATGGTCCATCAGCTCTACCCTCAGGGGTCATGGTAGGCCAGACCTCTATGGCCTTTGAAGCATTAAGAATTGATAGTTTGGAATGCCAGTTTGGCGAGTTCCAAAATTATTTCCAAGTCTTTCTTTCTCACCTGCCTCCGCCCCCGTGCAAAGGGGACTGGATGTCCAGACCGTAGGGGGAGAAGAGCAACCTTGGGAGTCCGGAGGTTGAGTAATTTACTCATACACTTGCCTAAGGCCCGACCTCGGCCCTATGACCGGGCGATCGGGAAAAAGGATCTGGCCCCCCTGCTGTCTCAAGGATATCATCTCAGCCCTCGCATGGATGTCGAGTTGAGGATGAATGAGAATCCCTTAGAGAGCCCAACCACATTGCTCAATCTGAACTCCGAGTCCACCGGGCTCATGAGGAAGATTCTCATTCCCTGCCAGCACAGAAGCATGGTGCCCGGGCAGCTGCCAGCAAGGCCGTGGTACCGCCTAAAAGAAAAGCAATTATAGAATGTCACATTGCCGAGATGGAGGCCGCATTCCAACAGATATGGGGCGTTTGGGTTGCAGTCAAGCTCCCTGCTGAGGTAAGATCCCCATTTATTGATTACATCGTAAATGAGTATATGCCGTACAGGTTCCCCAATCCCCCGATAACCCTATATGACAGGACCAACAATCATGTGGATCATCTCTCATTTTTTTGTATCTTCCATGGACATGCACACGGTCTCCATGGCTGTGAGGTACGAGTTCTTTCTGCTCACTCTGACTGGTCCAGCTCGCACCTGGTTTAACGATCTAGCCCCAGCCTCAATATTTACCGTCATTTAGCTTGAGCGGCTATTCTTAACCTGGTTCAACCGTTCATAGCGTAGGCCGAAGACCGTGACCCATATCCTTTTGCCCTCCGGCAGGAGGTCGAGAAGAATTTTGGTAATGACGTGGACAAATTCTGGAAGAAGACCCTTGGCTGTGAAGATTTCTCAAATGTCGTAGCCCTAAATGTCTTCGTTGTCAGGCTTAGGCACAGAAGGTTATCTTACGACCTATATTTACGACTTGCACCGAATCTATGTGCTACCCTAGACCGTGGCACCAGCTTCTACAAAGCCTACCAGATAGACATGGTGAAGAAAGATCGTGAAGGGATTCAAAAGAAGAAAAGTCAGGCAGAAGAAGGATTGGGCAGATCTCAAGGCTCACGAGTGCTTCAAGCTGAAGGGCAGTTGGGACTTCTGTTCGAGGATCGAAGATCTCTTCCACCCCCAGGGCCTTGACAGCACGAGTTCACCCCTCCTGACAGCTTCGGTTGCAACTATTTTGGCAGAAAACGCCGAGAAAGAAATTTTCTTGTTTGCCCTTCTCTTGAGGGGGAAACCCATGGGCAAGTCAGTCAACAAATACTGTGAATTTCACTGAGATTGTGGTCATTCCACTGATGAATGCTTTCAACTCAAGGGAGAAATAAAGACGCTGATTAAAATGAGGTACCTTGGAAATTATATGCGCATAACGAACAAGGAGCCCCAGTTCGAGAAAAATGATCGCCAAGAGGAGCACAAAAGTTAGCGAATGAGGAGAAACAATAGCCGACCTTCACCTCGAGATAACAACCTCAGTGATGACGACGACCAACGAGTGGACGGAGAAATCGATGTCATCCACGGAGAGCTTGGTTTCGAAGGGGCAACATTTTTTTCCTGAAAGAGGTATGAACATAAGGAAAAGAGGAAGGTCGACCAAGGCATGTACAAGGTAAGCACGGTTAATTCTGTAAGACCCCGACTTTTGACCTACATAAAATTCAAGCCGCGTTTTAATATTTCAAAAAAATAAAAAATAAATAAAAAATAAATAAATAAAATAATAATAAATAAATAAAAATATATCGGGGTAGATTTCGATATTTATTTTATGAATTGAAATTTTAGGGGGTTGTATTGAAATTTTGTATAAACATTAAAACATAGTTTGGGTTTAATTGCTACCCAACATAATATAAGAGGAGGTTTGTGTAATATTACAAAAAAATATCTTCATTTTATAGAGAGAGAGAGAGAAGGGGAGTTGGTGAAGTGTTAAGGGGGTGGCATGGGCTTTGTGCGGCCGGTGAGCTCATGCATACACACACACACATATAGAGAGAAAGAGAGAAATCGGGAGAATGATTGAAGAAGGATCGCCAAGAAGAGAGAGAAAAGGAACGGGGAAGAGAGAGGAGAGCCGAAGATAAGAGAAGAAAAAGAAGAGAGAGAGAGAGGTTGGGTCAGCAGTTTGGTTCGCCGGTAGGGAGGTGCTACTGTTGTGTGTGTGTGTGTGTCCCTGTTTCTCTGTTTCTGTTGGGGGGATGAGGTATGTGCCGTGTGTGTGTATGTTGTTCCATTTTTCGGCAGTGTGTGTTGTGTGTATATGCTCTATTTTGCCTGCAGCGGGTCGTTACCGTCCATCCGTCAGGGGTGCTGTTGTGTATGTGTGTGTGCTGCGTGCATGTGTGTGGGTGTATTTCTTCATTTGCTTGGCCGTGCAGGTGTGTATGTGTGTGTTTTCTGGTTTGGATTGGTGTTGTCGTCGGTGTGTGTGTGTATTTGATCAAACGTGTGTGTGTGTGTGTGTGTTCCAAATCGATTGTTCTTGGTGCGTGCGTGAGCTGCTGTATGTGTATGTGTGTTTTTGTGTGTATGTGTGGGTGATCGTTGCAATTGGTGGTGGTGACTGCCGGAGTTAGTGAGAAGAGAGCGAGTGGTCGGTTGGACAATTGACAAAACAGAGCAGAAGGGAGGAGGAGCGTCCGCTTAGGCGGTGGTAGATCAATGTGTAGAATGAGAGAAAGTTCGCCTAGGCGGAAGTTTCTCGCCTAGGCGGTGGGTCTTCAGTGTGTAACTCAGAATTGTAAAAGAGCTCGTTCGCCTAGGCGGTGGATCGTCCGCTTAGGCGGTGGGCAGCAGTAAGCAAAAATCAAGGAATTCGTGTTGAGGTCGACAACCGATTGGGAGCAGGTAACGTTTCTCGTTAAAATTACATGATTTGTCAATTTAATTATTAAAGTCGAAGTTTTCGAAATGACGAAAAACAAATAATGAGATCGTTTATAGGAACAAAGTTTATATATAGTAAAACGTAACGGAACGATGCTAACTAAAGGAAAATATTCCTAAAGAAAATACGAGTAACAGGAAAATTTCAGAAATTAGGATTTCATGGCATGGTCAGGATATTTCTACATAAATTATTAATTTATGTTCTGTCACAAATAGGTTCAAAATTATCGGGAGTTCAGTAGCGATTAGTCGGAGGAGCTTTTGAAAAGCAGAATATCAGGTGAGTGTACTGTCTTCTTGCCAAACTATACATATGATGAAATATGTGTTTACTTCCACTGTATGTTTTCAAAATGATAATGAATCAAGTAGGTTTTTGGAATGAGTTGGTGAAACGAATTTTTGAAGAATTGTATTGGTTTCAGAAAATAAGGATATTTATAAATTTCCTTTGGATTTTGGGTGAGTTGGCGGAAATGGATTTTCATTAAAATATGGTGGTTTTAAAAGAGGATAGAAAATATTTGGTTTTCATAAAAATAGAGAGGGAGAAAAGGGTTCTGTTAAAATTAGACGGTTTTCAATCAAAAGTGAAAGATATGATTTTTGAATTTAAAAGTTGGTTTTGCGAAAAAGAGATGGACGTTGGTGATTTTTTACGGTATTAATGTGGTGGTGATTTATATTATGGTCTGTCCGGAGGGTGGTCCGAAAAATGAATATTTATTTGTGATTTGGTGATGATATTATTGAGTTGATTATGCCATAGTTTATGATGTCATGTCCGGAGGATGGTCCGACAGGTAGTGATTCATATTATGGTCTGTCCAGAAGGTGGTCCGACAAATGGATATTTATTATGATAATTGACATTATGTGGTGATTTATATTATTAGCCTCCGGAGACGTCCGGTAGGCGGTGATCTGCGTAGTTAGGTCCTCTAGGAAGGCATATCTTACGGATGGTTACAGTACCATTGTAACTCCCGATCGTGAGGTTAAACGATCACTATGGCTAGCCGATGGTGTAGTGATATGGTGTTTTAATTTAGTATTTGGTGATTTATTATATATATGGTGATTGTCTTATTTTAAACTGAATGGAACTTATTTATATCGCTTTATTTTCACTGCTTATAAACTGGAGATTTTGCCAGCTGTGTGGTGTTTATATATTTACACTTGATCCATTTAAATGTTGTATTATTTAGAAGGTATTATTATTATGTAGAAAATGATTTTTACTAAGAAGGCAGTACACTCGCAGGTGAAACAGTTAGGAGTCGGTCTTCTACTGGTGCTAGGTAGAACTATGTGATGGAGTCATATGGGCGATTGAGAGAAGTTGTCAAAGGCGAACCTATAAAAGGTTCATGGATAAATATTTTTAGTTAGGAAAAATCTCGGGACGGGTGTGTCCCCCATAATAGATGTTTGTATTATTAAATGTGTGTATATTGTCATTCATTAGTTATTTGGGTTTTTTTTTTTGTGATGTCATGTTGTAGTCACGCCAGTCTCGGGATGACGGGTGTCCGAGACAGGTTGTGACAAATTCCACCACGCACAACGTCATCTCCTTCAGTGAGGGCGACCTCAAAGGGGTGTAGATCCCCCATAACGACGCGTTAGTGGTCACGACCCTAATCAACCACTTCAAGAGGGGGAGAATCCTGGTTACGGGGAGGAGCTCCGTTGACATAATCTTCAAATGGGCTTTCAACAAGATGAAGGTAGATCTAAGTGTAGTGTAGCCCATGAAGTCTCCACTTTTCGGCTTCAGTGAAGATGTCGTCAGCTCAGCTGGATGGGTTTCCTTACCGGTCACGGTAGGGTCGAAGCCCAGGTTGGCTACGGTCTAGACTAAATTCTTTGTCGTAGACTAGCCCTTACCCTATAAAGTAATCATGGAACGACCCACAGTAGCCGCCCTGAAGGCCGTATGCTCCCCGTATCATCAGATAATGAAGTTCCCTATAGATCAAGAAGTAGGAGAAGTCCGAGGAGACCAAGAGTTAGCCTTGGCGTATGCTAGGAAAGCACTAGACAAAAAAAAATAGAAATTAATGGTTGGTCCTAGGCTCATTGAAGATTAGCCTGGATGTTCTGTGCTCATAGCCCTTGACGGCGAAACTAGGCTCATCCCAATCGATGATCCCCTAGATGAAGAGCCCGGTCCCCGCCTCCATGAGGATCTCCTAGAAATGTCCATTCACCCATCCATCGAAGGAATAACTGTAAGAATATGAGCTAGGCTTAGCCCTGAGCAGCATGTTAAGCTTACCGACCTACTATGGAAGAAGTACGACGTCTTTGCATGGTCACACAACAAGCTTCCAGGGATTGACCCCAGTGTGGCCATGCACCAGCTACACGCCGATGTGCACCACCCTCCTATTCGGTAGAAGCGAAGTAAATTCCACCGCGATCGACAGAAAATCATTGAAAAGAAGATGGATAAGCTAATTAAGTCAGACGTCGTTGAGGGAGTTAAATTCCCGGATTGATTGGCCAACGTGGTTCTCGCACCTAAGGCCAGTAACAAATGGTGACTCTGCGTGGATTTCAAAGATTTTGTTGGCCCAGTGAGCTACCCAAGAGGGGGGTGAAATGGGTAATGATAAAAATTATTAAATAAATAACACTTGAAAATTCAAATAATTAATTTTAACCTAAATTAATTATTATCTTTATAGCAGCAGATAAGTGTTAAGTAAACTAGATGCACATCCAAACAGTTGAAAATAAATAAAGTAAAATCACAGCACACCAAGATTTATACTGGTTCCCCAAACTACTCTTGGCTAATCCAGTCCTTTGAGCCCCACGAAAAGTTGCACCAACTAAACCACTAAGATTCCTTTAAAAAGGTAGGAACCAAACATTTACATAATGATTCTTTTCACAGACTCAGAATCAACTTTTACAATTTCCTTTTCCCAAACTCAAGAATAACCATTACAATCCCTTTTCACAGGCTCAGGAATAACCTTATCTTTTTTTCAGGCTCAAGATTAACCTAATCCTTTTACAGGCTAAGTATCAAACCTAATTATTTTTATACCTTAGGCTCAAGAATTAAACCTCACAATCACTCCAAATATTATTTTCACCAGTAAGGATTGAACCGTTACAATTCATATAATCTAATTCTAATCAGGAAGAATTATGCCTATCTCTTTTCACGGAAAAAGAATAACCTAATCTTTTTATGCACTAGGTAAAGATCAAACCTCAATTTCTTTACCGGAAGAGATTAAAACCAGTTACCCCTGATTAGATACTCCCAATAGTATCTAATCCGCATACAACTCACCAATTACAAAATTGATAAGCTTTTTCTCACACGGAGCTTTTACCACCCTAAATTAATTAAACTCAATTAATATCCCGATACTAGTGATAGAAATAAAGTGAAAATTTCAAAATCTGATTTTAATAAAAATGGGTAGCACACAATTTAGTACGTAATCAGATTTTCACAAGAAAAGAATAATCTCACAATACACTCAGTATAAATTCACAACGATCACTTTCAGAAAACTCAGGAACTGAATAGCTCTTTAAATTTGATTGATTGGGATTATTGAAATCTTAAAAACGCATGTCTATTTATTGGGAATTGAAACAAGCCCTCCAACGGCTAATTCCCACATATCATGATAATTAATTGCATTTATAGACCCATTATATTATTATGACTCAATCCTAATTTAAGTCACTCAATTATATCTTTTAAAATATTCAATTTAGTCCCTCAAATATTTTTTTCAAACTCAATTAGATAAAATAGAAAGTATTACATGCACCAATTTGAGAAATAATTAAATTATATGAACCATATCTATAGGGATAACAAAATATTAATGACATATCTCAAATAACATCAAATCCCTAAGATATCTCTCTGATCTTAACCATAAAACGGCTAATAATAACTACTTTTTGGAAAAATCAACAAAATCCTCTAAACTTGAAACCGAACCATCGGTTGACCGATCAATCACCACAGGTCGATCGATTGATTCAAGTTGTAGCCCAAGACAAAATTTATAGCCCGTCGGTCAACCGATATTCCATGGTCTGTCGACCAAACGATTCAGAGAGTTCCCCAAGCCAAAATCCAGTTATAGTAGGTCGACCGCTCCACTTTGGTCTGTCGACCTAACGATTCAGAGACTTTCACTTTTGGCCATAGGTCGACCTAGCTATCAACCGAATGATTCAGAGACTGAACCGTTTCCCAGCTCCTTCTTATCGGTTGACCGAACCATGTTGGTCGGTTGACCGATCTTGCTGGAACTCCTCTTCCTTAATCAATTTTTAACTCAATTATTCAACGTTTTTTGCCCCTTTAACTGATTTCTTTTTTCAGTTAACTTAATTAAAACTTTAAATCAATTTTAATTACTATTTTTTCTTAAATCAATATTTTTTCATCAATTTCACATAAGAGCGAATATGTTTAACTAATTAAAATCCTAATAAAAACACACATAAACATTAAATCATTTTTGTGTCGTATGTGATCTTAATTGGGATACATTAAGAGTTAAAATTAACCTGAGTTGTTTTCTCCTTAATTCTTTAAAATCTTCGGTCTCTTTGTCAGTCTCTTGAATCCTTAATCATCTTCAATCATTTCTTTATGATAAAATCATCAATGGAACTTTTACACTGAAACACTCAATAAACTCGTTAATTCTACCAAAAATATCAATATTTAATTGTCCATAAAAAACTTAGGATCAACATATTTGAATAAGGCCTGCCCAAATGACTTCTTTCTACTACCGAGGATGGACATCGTGATCGACGCCACTGTTAGGTACAAGCAACTGAGCTTCCTCGACGCATATTGATCGCTAAAAAATAATACCCTTAATTGGTACCGCGATACTGATATAGTATGGTGTTCGAGTAGGGTGTCGAACAACAAGAATCGATTTTGTAATTATGAATTTTTAATTATTTTTCTTTCTTTAACAAAAAAAAAGTTTTGGTTTTCAGTTTGGGTTTTTAAATGCACGAAAAGAAAATAGTAAATCTAGACAATGAATATAGGGAACCGAGTTAGGAATTGTGGAGTTCGTATTTTGGAATTATGTTTTTTTCGTATCTTCTTTTTAATTTAGATTTGTGTAAACGAGCGTTTCTAACTATAAGCCAGAACTACTTAGAAAGATTCGATTTATTATTCTTCGGTATGGTATATCTTCGGGATGCAATTCCTATGTTACTCTAATCTATGGTGAATTACAATCTAGGCGTAAATCATCCAAACAAATAATTAGATCCTAATAATACAATTATATGATCGTTAGATCTAGATCACCGAACGAGATCTAACGTTCTAGTAATAATTGATTCTAAAATCGAAATCTCTACAAGAACATCTCGAGATTAAATTCAATCACAATTTAAACTATATTTTGAGCACAAAATTCATCATCATATAATTGTTTACACATAAACTAAAATTAATCCAACAATACAATATTATATAAACCAAAATACATACCACAATCCTAACCCGGTTAGGAGAAGATTAGCCGTTCATTGTGATTTGTTCCTCTTCAAAATGATGTTACACATAAATCCTATTGAAGACTTATCACCACAAATTCAATAGTAGAAGAAGCAAAATCCAGCAGGTTGAGGTCGAAAGTAGAAAAAAATTACAATAAAATATAAAGTAAACTAATAATAGTGGTTCCCCGCCCAAAACTCAAGCTCACTGTCGATAAATATAAGAAAAGAAAAAGGTAAAAAAAATATATCCCCCTTGTGATCAACCAAAAAAAGAAAAGGTAATGGAAAAAATAATGAGAAAATGTGATCTCTTCCCCAATTGTTGTAATCACCTCGTCATTTCCTTTTCTTTGGTTCAATATCTCAGTCATGGACATTTCCTTTTCTTTGGTTCAATCTCTCATTCATTTCCATAAATAGCAACATTTTGATTAAAAAAAATCCACTCTCTCCATGCATTCATTCATTTTCTCTCAAGACCATTTAATGTGGTCATTAATGGCCACAATTCGCCACAAGTGATCACTTGACTCCCATAATATTAGTAACAATTCTTAATTCCAATTGAGAATGGTTCCGAGTTGCCGGTGTGACCCAGTGGACCTCAAATTTGGTTCGCGGGCAGAGTCGGATTGATTTGCGGGTTAGACCACTTTTTATTTCTCTTTTTGCTCATTTTCAGTTCCTTTTCACTTCGAATTACAGTGTTTTTGCTCCAATTCTAAGAATCTACAAAAAGAAATAAAATATATAATTTATTTTATTCAAAGAATAATAAAATATAGATTAGTGATATTAGATCGCGTAAAATGTAGCGTGATCACATATGCCGGCTACAACTAGATCCTTATGTACCCACCTGATAAAAGTAAGACCTCGTTCATTACAGACCGAGGCACTTATTGCTACAAGGTCATGTCGTTTGGGCTGCGCAACGTCGAAATGACTTATGAACGGTTAGTCAATAAGATGTTCAAGGAAGAGAACGGGGAGACCATAGAGGTGTATATCGATGACATGTTGGTCAAGAGCAGCCAAGCTCAAGATCACTTTGGACACCTCCAGGCCTGCTTCGACAAACTTTGGGCTCACCACATGAAGCTCAACCCAAGCAAATGCATATTCGAGGTGTCTGCGGGCAAGTTCCTCAGCTTCATGGTGTTACAGCGCGGTAACGACGCCAACCCCAACCAAATTGGTACCGTGCTCTGGATGGCTTTGCCCCGCAACAAGAAAGAGATTCAAATGCTCACATGTCAATTGGCGGCTCTCAATCAATTTATTTCCCGGTCTTCCAAGAAGTCTCTCTCATTTTTCAAAATCCTCCGAGGAAACAAAGCATTTGAGTGGACCGATGAGTGCGACAAGACATTTCAAGAGCTAAAAAAATATCTCTCCTCAACTCCGCTGCTCAGCACGTCGAAGAGAGGTGAAACATTGTTCATGTACATTGCAGCGTATACCACAGAAGTAAGTGCAGCCTTGGTGAGGGAAGAAAATGACGTGCAGAGGCCGGTATACTACACCAGCCGAGTCTTCATCGACGCCGAGACAAGATATTCACGATTTGAAAAATTGGCCTACGCCCTGCTGATCGCATCGAGGAAATTAAGGCAGTATTTTCAAGCTCATACCATTATCGTTCTGACCGACCAACCTCTGTGGCAGATCCTCCATTTTCCCGATGTCTCTGAGCGGTTAATGAAATATAGCCTCGAGCTGGGCCAATTTCACGTTAAATACCATCCCAAGGCAGCGATCAAGGGGCAACTCCTAGCCAATTTCATTGCAGAGCTGACCTTCCCGGAAGAAAGGCCAAGCGTCGACCTGGAAACCGTCAAGAAGACCTCTCAAGATGACAACGATGTCAGTGAGATACCCAACCAAGGGATCCGACCTGGGACTGGATTCCTGGCAGCTCTTTACCGATGGATCCTCCAACCAGAACAGTTGTGGGGTTGGGATGGTTCTTATAGCCCCAGACAAAGAAGAGATAGAGTATGCACTTCGGTTGGGATTGCAGGCTACTAACAACGAAGAAGAGTATGAGGCCTTTCTTGCAGGGCTGAGGTTCGCTCAAGAATTCAATGTGAGTACTCTCTAGGTCCTGTGTGACTCTTAGCTCGTAGCCAACCAAGTAAATGGTGATTACCTAGCTAGGGACCCGAGCATGATTGCCTACTTAGAGAAGGTGAAATTTTGATGAATAACTTCAAGAGGGTGCAATTCAAACAAATTCCCCGTGAAGAGAACAATCATGCTAACACGTTGGCTAACCTTATCTCCGCAGTGGAATACACCCTCAAGTGGACTGTACTAGTGGAGTACCTGGTTGAGCTAAGCATAACTGCTTTTGATGTGGTCACAATTGTCTGCGAGCTTGGTTCTGGGCTATCCTAGATGGACTTGATAAAAAATTACCTTGAAGGTAGAACGTTGCCTAAAAACTGAGCTGAGGTTAGGAGGATGCGTTACCGAGCTGCGAGGTACATCCTCCTTGATGGTGTAATGTACCGTAAATCCTTCTCGGGCCTCTATTCTCGATGTCTCTGACCTAAGGAGGCCAACTACATTATATGAGAAGTCCACGAAATGATCTGCGGCAATCACTCTAGGGACAGATCCCTAGCTCGGAAGTTGTTTCGACATGGATACTACTGGCCGAGAATGCTAGAAGATGAATGTGAGTTCATGAAGAAGTATGACAAGTGCCAAAGGCTTTCCGCTCACCCTCACGCACTGCCAACCGAACTGGTACCCATGACTAGTCCCTAGCCCTTTGCCCAATGGGGGCATTGACAACGGAAGTTCCTGGTTGTGGAAATCGACTACTTTACGAAGTGGGTGGAGGCCGAGCCCTTAGCCAAGATCACCAAGGAAAAAATCAAGGAGTTTATATGGAAAAGCATGATCTGCCAGTTCGGCATCCCCAAGGCAATCGTCTCAAACAACGGGAAGCAGTTTGAGAATGATTCGTTTGTCGATCTCCGCTCGGGATTAGGGATTAGCACACACTTCTCCTCCCCAGGCCACCCCCAAGCGAATGGTCAGGTCGAGGTCACCAACATAACCATTTTGCAAAACTTGAAAACGAGGCTGGACAAATCTAAGGGTTTGTGGTTGGAAGACCTGCACCTCGTTCTCTAGGTTTACCACACAATAGTCAGGACCCCAACTGATGAAACACCATTTACAATGACCTTCGAGTCTGAGGTCGTTATCCCTGTTGAGATTGGTATGCCCTCACCCCGGACCATGACTTCCTTCAACCAAGCTGATAACGAAGCAAATCAAGCATTAAGCCAAGACCTTCTGGAAGAAAGAAGAAAAATAGCCCGATTGCACCAAGCCACTTACCAGCAAAGAGCAGCCCAGTATTACAAAAGATGGGTTCGACCTCACTCATTCAATGTTGGGGACCTTGTTCTCATAAAGGTCGCACTGGCCACCAAGGATCAAAATATCGGGAAGCTCGCTCCCACCTGGGAAGGACCTTACTGGGTCACACGCGTAGCTCAGTCCGGTACATATGACTTGGAAACTGAAGAAGGGGTACCCCTAAAACACCCCTAGAACGCCGAACACCTCAAGCGCTACTACCCAAGAGAGGAAGCATCTTTGCAAACTTGTAGAAATCTCAATTTCAAAGTTTGTAATAAAATTCTCATTCAATGAAAGAAGTGTTCGGTTCACTGCATTCTCAAATCTCCAAAATCTATAGAAGAGTAGTAGCGGAGCGGAGCAGTCCTCATTCTCACCATAGACAAGTACGGGCATCCCTCCAGCCCATCTACAAAAAGAAGTACACCCCGGCCCATAACACCGAGGGTGAAAACCAGACCCCCTATACAGGTCGGTAGTGTTTGCCCGAGGACTAACCTCTGTCATCCACCGATGGCGTGGCACCGATCAGGTTTGAGGACCTACAATTAAGTATCCACTCCTTTACAGTTGAGCCAAGCTTAGGCGACATAAAATAATGATGCCCCTGCAAGGACGAACTTGAGATAACCCAAAAAGGCTCAAGTACGAGTCTGACTACGGAAAACTCACCTATGATTGGCCACAGGAATCCACCAAGATGTTGAGGTCCATAGACCAAGAGGTCAAAACTCAAGTTGGACAACTTTACCAGATAAACCCACCACGCGAGCAAAACCAAGCTCGTATATTCGGTTGGGGGATAGAATGACTGAGGAAGAGTAAAGGGCTAAAAGACCGACCTAATCACTCAACGCTTGAGTGAGACGATGTTCTCCTTAGTGTGGCATGCGAATGAAGATTAAAATCTTTTCGGTGTCTCACTTAATTGAGGTGTAACCTCTCGGTGTTGCGATGATGATCTGGATGGTCCAAGTCCAATTTGTAATTGAAAATGGCTCGGCACTAAAATTAAGGCCAGTGTGAAATTCTACCCAGTTCTTAAATTTTTATACGCGATTGAATGAAAAAATTTGTTGATCGAGCTGATTTAAATATCCGGTTAAGTGGCCTACCAACCTTAGTTCAGACGATGACGTCGACTTCACAAAGTCACTCAGTCAAAAGGTGCCTAGATTCAGATATTCTCAGAAGAAAGGCCGTGAGGTCAGTAGATTACAATCCATTCCTTGAGCATTGGTTCTTAAAGTGCAAAAAGGACCAAGTGGCTGGGAATCATCAGGCTGTTTGAAACGTTGAGCTCGGGTACTTGAGGCCGACATGTTCGCTCTAACATAGTCACCAACCTAATTGATTGTCCGGTTCCTAGAGTACGAGGGTGAATCATCTTATAATTTACCAAGTTTCATAATTGCCAAGTTGTGCCCAAGATGGTGAGCTTAGTTATTTAAGGCCGGTCAGTTAAGCTATGTTACAAACTTTTCTAGAAAAACCAAGTGTGTGAATATGTCCGAGCTGAATTGTGGTTATAAGGGTGATTGATTAAGGTCGATTAAATTGGACAGTTACGGAGCAGACTATAAGTGTACAAAATAAGCCGACCAGAAACTGTTACGGAGCAGACAAGAAGCTACCAAGAAAGATTTCGTTCATTCATCAATATAAGTTTTTACAACTAAGGGACCAAAGCCCAGCGTTACAAAACCCGAGCTGGGCTAAAACGAAAAAAAAAAAAAAAAAAAAAAAAAAAATCTACAAAGTTAGATGGTTGGTTGGTTGATTGGTTGACCTTCATGGAGTCGCCCCGGCCTGACCTTTTCCGGTACCTTTATCAGTACTGGGCCCGACATTACCGCCTTGGCCTCCACCGACCTCCTCCTCTGGAAATTCCATCTGGATGCTCTTGTAGTTGACGTTGGGGTACTGACGGTGGAAGGATCAGATGGCGACGTCAAACCCTTCTTGCATTATCTCGGCGCTGATCTTTGATCTCAAGATCCTTGTAATCTTGACTCTTCATCCAGACCTCTATAGCTCCTCTCTCGGCTCTTGTACTTCTCAGGCAGGCTTATCAGAGTTCCCTTATCCTTCCTCAATTGTCGATTTGGGCCTGATGCTTCTGACCTGCCTCTTCCAGCTCTTGCATCCTCTCAAGGGCTTCGTTCTGGCCCTTCAAGGCCTCGAATTTCTCTTCCTCTAGGGTTCTGATCTTCTCACCAGCCCGGTGTAGAAGTTGGCCCATCTCCGCGACTTTGAAGAGGCTTTGCATTGGCAAAGAAAGAACGATCAGGAAGAGAGTAAAAATTTTACAAGTCATAAAATAATACCGAGAATAAGACTTACCGACGCGACGTCCTTATAGACCTCTGTGGACAGCCTGACGTCGGTTTTGGAAGCTATCTTATTCTGGTCGTCGGTAGGGGTGATTCTATGAATGAAGCTTGGGAGGTTTTCGGGCTGGTCAAGAATGCGACGAAGGCCAGTGTTAGCGACGAAGGTCTTGGCCTGGTTGGGTTGACTATCTTTCTTACTCTTTTTTTGCAGCTCGGCCTTCACCTCCACTGTGGTCACCTTTCTCTTGCCCTTGTCCCTCCTCTTGAAGGGGGTCGAACTCTCCTCCTCAATAAGAATAGGCGCAACGAGGGTTGAGGCCCTCCCCTCCGGGGCCAACCTTGTCGGGGTTCCGTGAGGGGTTAGCCGGGCCAGGGTGTGCTCCACCTCTTGGCTTCTCCCACCGGGCTGGGAACTAGAGTCAGACTGTTCAGCAATCTCTCCCTAGGTCTGCTTCTCCATCGTCAATCGTCGCATAGTAGCCTTATCCATGACTGCGCACAGAGAACGTTATGGGTTAGAGTAGGGATTTAAGTAAATTTTTTCCGAGCCGAGGTAAGGGAGCTTACTGTTTTTCAGATTATTATTCAAGACTGGCACAAAGAGGAATGGATCACTCCAAAATATAGATTGTAAGTTACAACGACAGATCGAAGATTCAACAACCGTCAGAGGGTGATGAACGCATATCCAAATCGACGCTTCAAATTTATTTAGAGGTATAGATCTGGAACGAGAGAGAGCAAGATCGAAGAAGAAGATCTAAAAGGGGGTTGTGAGCTTGAAGCAGGCAGGGGAGGCGACAGTGGAGAAATTCCAAAGAACACCGCCTCCATCGCCTGGGGTTTTTAGAGAGAGAGAGGGTCTCACGTTTTAGAGAGAGAAAGTCTCAAGTTACCCCCCACAAGCCATTGATGAATTGGAAGAGAAAAAAAAAAAAAAAACTAACTAGAGGAAGGAAAACCTTCTGATATCATATTACAAAATGAAGTAAGAGAAGAATGGAATGGAATGAAAAAAATAAACATTCTCATTAATCTTGAATAGAAACAAGGCTACAATATATAGAAGAGAAAATAATCAACTAACAACTATCAATAACAAAGAGAGATGAGAGAATAGAAGATTCTAATCTAAAATCTAACATTTTAGGTCATGAGATTGAAGGTGGCAGCCATTAAAGCAGCTGAAGCAACCAACCACCACCTCCATTGAAATGGCCTATTTTCAAGATCAGCAGAGCTGGTTTCATTTCCTACTGATGTTGATGCAGTGGGGCTGTGGGCAATCGCAATAGCCTCTGGTTGATTACATACACCAAAAGTCACATTTTCCTGCAAGTTTTAAAATTAGAGATTAAGGAACACTGTTTTCGGTTTTCAAAAACACAAAATACGATTATTATTATTATTATTATTCTTTTAACAACAAATTCGAAAACGGTTTTACAAAATATTTTTTTCAAAATACTTAATATAACACATCACCTACATTTAACATGTAGAGTGGTCTTGGATCTCTCTCAACCCCACATGCTAACTCATAAGATTATGTTTTCCTCATACTTATAACTTGATCACCAGTCCATTTTATATCCGATGTGAGATAAACCTAACATAATATTATATTTTTATTTTTTATAGTACATCTCTTCCAAAATATTTATTATTTTACTATAGTGTCCATGTTGCAAAATGTGTTAACGTATCGATTTTTTTTTAAAATTTGAATGAGTAGTTGGGGAAAATGTTAATTTGAAAAAAGTGGTACATATATTTGTTAAAAAGGAAAGTGGACAATTATTTTGGAACATTCTAAAAATGAAAGTTTGACAAGATTAATCATTTTGGGCCACGTGGATCCGGTCTAAAAATATACTAGACCAGTGAGCTACATAGGTTTGTTACAAATGGTATCAAAGCTCACCCTGGTCTGGAAATGCACCATGATGGTGTTGATAGAGAAGTAAAAACTCCAGAGAGGATAGAGACCCCGAAGTAGGTACCTTGTGTTTGCTTATGGGTTGCTATCTACACCACCAACTAAAAGGACAAACTGGGTCAAAGCAATAAGGAAGTCGCGTCTCTGAGTGGGGGATATTGTGAGATCCCACATCAGAAGTATAAAAAAAATTTGTCTAATACATAAAGTACCATATAAACTGCTACTAGCATCTTGACTTCCAAAAACGGGCAATTCAGTGTTCTAAAGCTTAATCAAAATTCGTATATGAATATGGAAAACCAAGGTTTCATTGGCATATTTGCATACCTTGCAATAGTCGATCCTTGTGCATCCACAAACTAATTGACCATTAGCCAAATCTACAGCTTCTGGGGCTCCCCCGCCATCACTCCTCTTCAAAAACAAGGTAAACATAATTAGGCACCATTTGGTAATGCATTTAAAAATGAAAATAACTAACATTTTGTTTTGATCTTAAAAAAATGCATTGAAGATTTTAGAATGTAAAACATGATGATAACTCAATATATATATAGTTGCTTTTTTTTGTTTTAGAAACCTCAGTGCTGCGAGGAAAGTTTTATTGATAAATGCTTAGAATACAAAATTCAGAAAGGGGCGAGGTCTAACTTTTGAAAAGAATCAAACAGCAAAATAAAATAACAAAAATACAAAAAATTCAATCATTAAAACATGACTTAAGAAATGCCTTTGATTTTCCGAATATTAGGGAAACGAAGCATATCCAATCTTGAGCATCTACTAATATTATAAAAAGTAAACATTTTTTTTAAGAGTTTGACTGATTAGAAGATCTCAACAAAATTTTTCTCAATCATCTACAAAATTCCTTTAGATTAAAAGATCGCTTATAACGATAGCACCAAGATATCCTCTCTACACACGCTGCTACCAGAAGCACTAATTAGAAAAAAAAAGTTTATCAAATTGTGTTGTAACTCGTAACTAATATGCAATTTGTGGGCAAGGACATGAAATGACTTGGGTAATTTGTTTGTACCTTGTAAAAATCAACTGCAATGAAATTAGGCCACCGTTTTCCGGCTGCCTCATAGCAAGTATTCACCATTCCAAGCAATGGAGCTGAATTATACTTGCAAGCTTCGATCGGATCCGGGTTATCTGGGAAATAATTCATCAAGACGAGCGATCTTGATTTCGTGTTCATCGGAGATGATTCTCCACGGTTGGTGCATGAACCAACTCTCATCCCACCATTTCCATCTGCAAATTCATAGTCAATTAGAAATGTCTCGTGCTATTAAGTGTCCGTTTGATGGTCAAAGGCCCCGTTTGGAACTGTTTCTGTCCCCTGATTTCTATTCCTGTCTCCAAAATTTTGGGATTAATGTACAGAAACGCATCTGTTAAACACATTTACGTTCTCAAATTTTTGGAGTAATTCCTAAATTTCTTAAAAATTTGAGGAACAAAAAAAAATATTGATTCCTTTTACTCCCACAAAACTATTCCCACTACCGCCCCGCCGGCCACCATACATTTAAAGAAAAAAAAAAAGAGAAAACAGATGTTGCAACTAAACGTGTTTCTTATTTTAGTTCTCATAAATTTAAAGAAACAATTTTAGGACAATGTCGCTACCAAACATGTTTCTATTCCCGGAATACTCGAGAACGAAAACTAAATTATAACAATTCATAAAATAACTAATTTAAAAAATAGTTCAATTTGAGAATTGAATGAAAAGTGAGAGAAAAACTTACATTGATTTTCCAGCAAGTATCTCCACTCATAAGCAATGCCTTCAGATGCCTCTTTGGAGGATTTAGAAGTGAAAACCACCAGCCTCTGATTTTTCATGACCATGTCGTCCAATGTAGGCCAATCCTGGCCATTTTTTGGCATTCTAGACACCGGAAACCAGTATTTTCTAAGGCCGGCGGCATTGAAAACCTTGGTCAAACCGTTCGGAGAGGTAACGTAGTCCTCGATGATAATGGTGACTACTTCGTTAGGGTTTTCTTCTAGAAATACTTGTACCTCTCTCAAGACGTTAATGGCGGGTTGCTGGTTAGAAAAAAAAAACAAAACATTTTTACACCTAAAACTGTAGAACTAATCATTGCGTTTCGATATAGATGTTAAAGAATCAAAACTTGAATGGAATAATTTTTAGGTTGCGTTTGGATGGAAGGATTTGATATGAACGGATTTAGAATAATAATTTTTAGGTTGCGTTTGGATGGAAGGATTTGATATGAACGGATTTAGAATAAAAGAAATTACGACTTAAGTCTAGAAACTGTACAAGAGATGGATATCGACAAATCAGGAACATAAATCGAAGGATTTGAAATGACTCAATGAAATAAATTATTTGAAATTCATTCAACTAACTAGTATCTTATAGGGTTTGGGTTTGTTTTGTTTAATTTTCGAAATCAATTTTCGAGAATTTTGAAAACAATTTTTTAAAATTGTGAGTAGCTTGGTTTAGTTTTAAAAAAAATATATATGAAAGAAGTAAAGGTTAAGTTATTAATTCGAATATGTGTTGAAAAAAAGAGAATAATAATGTTTATTTGGTGAATATGTGGTCGAGAAAAATTTCTACAAAAATAAAAAGTAAAGATAAAAATTCTTTAAATTAAATTTATAAAAATAAGTGACGTGATAAATTGAGCATTGTAAAAATTAATTTGTGAAACTGTTTTGAGTTATGTTGCAAAAAGAGTAGTACTTGTATTTTTGAAAATCAAAAAAAAATTCAGATTGTCAACCGTACACCACCATAATAATTTTAACTCCAATTTTCCTTTTGGAATCCCACATTATACTATTTAATTTGAAGCGCAATATTTCTCTTGAAATAAAAATACTTAAATTCCTCGATTTCAAATCTATCCATCCAAACGGAGGCTTAAATTTGTATTTTCAAATAGTATTCAAAAGTTTTTAAGAACAAGAAAGTCAAGGTCATGATGTTAATTTCAAGTGGTATGTAACTACTACTATATGAGGTAGTGATATACTTACGAAAGCAGTGATGTTGTAGCATTTGCCACCAAAGGAGTGACATAGCCATATGTCATTTTCAAAATCATACATATCAAGCATCAACCCTCTAACACCATTCTGCAAAAATAACCAATTTCAAAATCCATAATACAATCATCATTATAAAAAAATATTTTAAATTAAATTATTTTTTTTTTGTTGGTTCAATATTGATCGTAGCGTTGAGATCGAATATTATTTTAAAGCCTTATAAGAATATAATATTATATAATATCTCTAACAAACCAACAACGTATCTCAAAATACCTCACAAATCTATATAATAAATTAGGATTTGTTTTAAATGTTTTTTTGTCAAGAGTTGGGACTGATTTGAGAGAAATAGATGAATGAGATTGCATTTCAAAAAAAAAAATAGAGAGAAAATTCCCAACTAAAAATTTCAGGCCACGGCTTCCTAGATGGTTAAATTAAATTACATTTTTTACACTTCAAATTTTACATTTGTACTTAATTGGACAATTTTTTTTATCATTTACTGTTTTTACCCATATAAATTAGAAAATTAATATAGTGTCTTTGGGACGAAAGAATTTCAATATTATAATACAACATAAATTTTATAATAAAAAAAAAACGTTTTTTTTGGGTTTTTTGCAGTCGTGGGCCATCCATATGGTGATAATTTTTTCCAAGTGGTGGTAGTTGGTAGTGGTAAGGGCAAGCAAGAGCCTTGTTTATTTTATGTAAGTTGTTATTGGCAGTTGGTAATGGCAAGGGCAGGCGAGTGCATTATTTTTTTTAGTAAGTTGTCACTAACCTCCCTCATGCTGGGCCCCTCTGCCGTCTTAGAAAAATATGCTTAAATTCAAGGGTGGACATAGGTTTTGGGTGGTAGCTAGGAGGGGCAATATGGGTATTGGCACAAAAAACACGATACGGGAATTGGCGTAAAATTATTTTACTGTTTGAGTTCGAGTTTAACATGTTTCAGGTCATTGTCGTGTCAAACATGATAAACATAAAAATAAATAAATAGGTTATGTTTCAGATATACTTACTAATCGATAATTGACACGAAATGACACGACATTTTTTAATAGTATATTTGGTTAGCCATTAATAGATGATACAATAAGCCACATAAATATAAATTAATGAGTAATAACTAATAGGTTAAACAACTTTAATTATCATTGCTGTGTGATACGATTAATTATCGTGTCGCGTCGTGCACACAATAAGATGTCTTGTCCTGTTCGTGTTTTAATATTTTGACATGACATGTTATCGTGTTGCACCGTATTGACACGATATTTTATTGTGTTCGTGTAAGCATATTACACAACATGAAACAAACATGACTCGATGACACCAATTTCCATATCAAGGGTTAGGGGGAATATAAAATATAGGAATAGTTTTAATAAAATTTTAAGTTGAAGAGAGCAAATACGTATATATTTTACGTACCTATATATAAAATACACCAAAAATAACGATGATTTTTTGGAAATTCTAGAGCCGGTCGCCACCATTAGCCACTTAGGCCCCGTTTGGTTATTGTTTTAATTCCCTGATTTTTGTTCCCACTTTGAAAATTTCGGAATTAATGTACAGAAATGCGTTTAATAAATATGTTTTTGTTTTCAAAGTTTTAAGAATAATTCATGAATTCGTTAAGAATATGAGAAACAAAAAAAATATCGATTCATTTCCACTCCAATAAAATTATTCTCACCATCACCCCGGCGACCACCATATATTTAAAAAAGAAAAGAAAAGAGAAAATAAATATTGCAACCAAACGTGTTTCTTGTTTCTGTTCTCATAAATTAAAAAAAAAAAAAAACACACAATTTCAGGACAATGGTCGTCATCAAACATATTTCTATTACCAAAATACTTTAAAATAAAAATAGAATTCTTATCCCAATTTATTAAAAATAGAAACTAACCAAACACCACCTTAGCCTCCTTGGGTCCGCCACCCCTTAAGTTTTGCTTTACATTAGGTACTAAGAATGTCGGGCATATTTTAAAAGTAAAAGATAAACCCCAGCTTTATGCTAGAAGATCAACATTTGAAAGCAAAGAAAGCACCAATATTCATGTGATAAACTTCAAGATCCCGAGTTCTCTCACAATTTTATCAAATTAGTCCCCATATATTTTAAATTAATAATTACATTTTTGAATATTTTCGACCGTTGGATCAATTTTGATTAAACGGCCAAGATCAAATAACATTTTAAATTGTTTAATCAACTTTTGATCCAATAAAGACCATTTTAAATTCTTATAATATAGTATCATATAATATCTCTAACAAACTAATAATTTATTTTAAAATTTCTCACAAAAATATATTTTTTTTTTTTAATATTTATCATCTATTTATCTTTATAAATTATTAAAGATTATAAAATCAATATAGTGGCATTAGTGTGCACAGCCATTCCAAAACCAAATTAGTTAGAATCTTTTGACATATTAGTGGGGACTGGGAAGGTGAAATCCAACTTAAGGTCCCGACAACCTTTAGAACTTGTAAAGAATATTTTAGCTGGATAGAGTAGGGGTTTTGACAATTTGTACTGCTGAAGTTTGACCAAAACTTCACTTTGATCCCCTTGGTTTTAATTTGAACATATAACACCCCTTACAATTTTGGATGGAAAACATTGAGACTTGCCACACACCTACCATTTTTAAAAGGCATTATGGGCAATTCTAGGCCCCGTTTGGTTACTGTTTTTGTTCCATAATTTTTGGTCCCCTAAAATTTTAGGAATAATGCACAAAAACGTGTTTGGTAAATACGTTTCTGTTTTCAGAATTTTAGAAGTAATTTGAGATTATTTTCTAAATTTCTTAAAGAGAAACAAAATAAAAAATATTAGATTCCTATTCCTTCCCACAAAACTGTTTTTACTACTATCCCGTTGGCCGCCGCCCCCATCATGCCGGCCACACTAGCCTCTTTTTTTTCTCCCATTCTCCTCCCTCTCCAAATAGTAAAAAATACACCGAACTTGTGAGGGAACTTGAAAATAACCTAAAAATCCCCCTTAAAAAGTTGGGTTTAAGGTAGTTGACCGTTAGTGTAATGGAATTATTAAATGGCCAGTGATCAAATTTATTAGGGATGTTTTAGTCATTTTATACACATAATTTGGGAAAGTGATGATCAATAAAATTTGCATGAAGTAAAACAAACATTTATTCTCTTCTATTATTCTTCGATGTATATTTTGTTAGGGTATTAGTTTTCACTAACCCAACTGACAGTAAGCGAACAAAATCATTTCGCCCACCGCCAAACCGCCTCGAAAACCCAAAATCCCACAAAGCAGAGAGAGAGAGAGAGAGAGAGAGAGAGAGAGAGAGAGAGAGAGACCTTGAGCTGACTGGTAATGGAGTCCTGCTGGTTCGCCGGAGCTAAAATCAAAGACCCGGTCGCCGATCTCTTGCCCAATTGAGCGAACGCATTATGCGTCGTCAACCACGAGTACCGATTAAACGGCAGTCCTTTCACCTAAAATTTCGATAAATCGTATCACATAATCGAACCGTTGCAAGCCTAACAGAAAACACATACATCCAAATTACATATATCGAAATGTAGATCTACACGTATTTGAACGAACTATACCTTAGAAAACGGTTTCACAGGTTGAATTCGAGTACAACGCATTCGGCCGTTTCCATTCGCAAGGCACGTTTCACAATGCAAGCCGGCGTCGCAGAACCGGTCGGAAATACAAGTTTTCCCTTGCTATTAACGAATACAAATAACCGTTAAACGGAACAGAATCATAAACTTCACAGGTGAATTTTCACTACGACATTATTCAAAAACAAAATCGAAATCTACCTTGAGAGCCGTGGAGTAACCGAAGAATAGAACTGAGACGAACAGAGCAGATACGCAGAGCTTCAGCGTGAATTCCGTCCTCTGCGAAGAAAACAGCATAGTAGGGATTCAAATCCGGCGAGCAAATCGGAAAATCAAGGCACACAACATTACAACTTGCATATGTATGATGAAAACAGCATAGTAGGGATTCAAATCCGACGAGGAAATCGTAAAATCAACGCATACAACATTACAACTTGCATATGTAAGATGAAAACAACATAATAGGGATTGAAATCCATTGCGCGCGCGCGTGTTTCAGAATTAGATAAAGGATCACTTGCCTTCATTACTGGTTTGCTGTATATTGCTTTATGCTCTCGCTCTAGATTTTCGCGTGTGTGTGTGTGTGTGAGAGAGAGAGAGAGAGCTGCCGGAGCAATGGCGATGGATTGGCGCTGGGAGGGAAAAGCAAAATTTGAGTAATTGAATGCGCACCACCACCATCTGGTTCAAGCTTTAAAGGCACGGAAGCTGTTGCCCGGGGGGGGGGGGGGGGGGGGTTGAATATTAGAGCTTTTTTCACTTTTGACCCCTGAAGTTTTACACAAATATCACTTTAGTCAATGTTCTTTCAATTTGAACACGATAAACTCTCAAGTATCCAAATCGTGTCAAGTCAGTCATTCCGTTTTTTTTCTTTATGAATTTCACCCACGTAGATAATTCTGTGTTTGACACGTGACTATTTTATTTATAAAAAAATAACAAAATTACGATTTAGATAATTTACGATTTAATATGTTTAAGAAATTTTTACACTTTGCATCCCTAAAGTTTGACCTAAATCTCATATTGGACAAATCATAACATCTTAAAGTATGTCAATATTGCAATTAAGGACAAATTATTACGGTGTTATAAAATGGACGGAAATTGATCATGTGCCAAGCACATGACCCTTTCATTAAGGGTAATATCGTCATTTTCTTTTAAAATTAAGGGTAATACCATAGAAGCCATTAAATTAAGGGAAATTTTTTGAAAGGTTCCAAGATTTCAAAAACTACTTTCTAGGTCTCATCTCATGTGTAAAAAAATTACTGTTACAGGACCCCATAAAGTGATTTTTTTATGGGATGGAACCTTTGGGGGAATTTTCTTTAAATTAATTGGTGAAAAATTATGATACTTTCCTCAACTGGGGATGCTACATTTTAGCCATTAGAAGGAATTTTCTTCCACTTTAAGTTTCAATGGAATTTATAGCAAGTGTTTGCGGTGGCTCACCTAGGCATACTATATTTTGCCTATAAAGTCCACTTAAAAATAGTTGGGTGCACAACAGTTAATTGTTTGTTGTCATCCAAAATTGTAAGAAGTTGATTTGGACTAAAGTGAGATGATTATGGAATTTTAGCGTGTTATATTTTCAAATTGAAACTATAAGGACCAAAGTGAAATAATGGTCAAACTTCAGGATGCAAAGTGTCATAATGCCTAAAACAAAGTAGTAAAATATGTTTAAAAATAGATGAAATTTAATTTTTATCCAATTTTTAATATGAAATAGACCAAATTTTCTCTTTTTCTTAATTTTGATTGCCATTGAGACAAAGAGATCCGATCTTCATAATCAATGGAACGAATGTTATGATACCTCCAAGAGCGACCAACTGCCTTTTTTACCCGAAAGAGCTCAACACAAAACAATGCATTTTCCTCAATTCCTACTTCACCGGCTTGACATCGAACTGTACAACCAAGCAGTGCTACTTCACCAAGGAGGAATCGGGACCAAACCGACAACATAAAACCATGCAATAAAAATTATATTAAAATTAAAATAAAAAAATAATTTCGTCTATTTATCAAAAATTTGAATAAAAATTTTAATTTCATCATATTATGTTAATTTAAAAAGAAAAAAATATATATAATTTCCATTGATAAATTACAATATATTAAAGGCAAAAACTATTTACAGGAGGAAAAAAAAATGGTTGATTGTTACACTATAAACCCTAAAAACAACTCTTTTATCATTTTCTTTTAATCATTTCTCGGGTGAACAAAAAAACAAACAAACAAACAAATAAACAGATCGATACTAACCATTTTGGCTTACCCACCACTACCAACAGCCACCATAAACCTCCTCTTGCCGCCGCCCGCTACCTCCTCCTCCACCACCTCCACCACATCCGCCGCCATCTCCACCAGCTCTTCCAACCGCTCAACCCCAAAATTCCGATAATCCAACTCTTTCTTATACCGCTGCTTATATATCTCCTCGAAACAACCCATAAATACCCGACACGAGTAGCTAACCAAAATCTCCTCTAATTCGTATTTAAAATTTCGAAAATTCAAATCAAAATTTTCTTCCGAAATTACCCTTTTGCCCGCCAAAAGCCGAACGAATTTCTTGTTCCCTTCCCCTTCCACGATCAACGGGTCGGACATCTTCTTGATGAGATTCCCGAGCTTTAAGGAACCGAAATCCGATACGTGGAGCGGTTTACCGTATAGTTTTTGGTATTCCATGTGAACTTTGGCGAGCGGCAAAGACCCCCCCGATATTTCGATCATTCTCGCGAATTGATCCCTCAAACCTTCGAGATCTCCGGGCTGAACCCACGGAATTGGATCAGTTTGATCTTCATTATGTGTGGACAAAGATTTTGTTATTGTCGACTCATCATCGATTTGACCAGTACGAGCAATATCAGGCCAATCCAAAACGAATTGGCCTGAATTGATCAGGGCAGACGAAACATTAACCCTGGACGGGATTACTAGGACGACGGTGTACCTTCGCTGACCTAGGATGTGGAGCGCCTGAGCAAAATCGACGTCACCGGAGATCAATACGATTGACGATGGCGGTGGATTGTCAAGGGCAAAGAGGAACATGTCGACCAAAATAGCCTTGTCAGCGGCGTCTTTACGGCCATTCGGAACGTCGACGAGTTTGATGCCGGTTCTTTGGCAACCCTCCCTCAGTCTCTTCGGAAAAGCATGGAAATCTCCGTACGCCGAGAACATGGTGACGGCACCCGCTATAGTGTGATGGAGTTGTAATGTCGTTCTTATGTTCTTGGCGACATCCTCGGATTTTACATCGCTCGGAATGGGACAATTCTCGATGTCCCAAAGTATGGCAACCGGACCATGGGCGAAACCTCGATTTTCGTGTATTCGAGTTTGTTCCGAGGCTGTTGGAGTTGCCATTGTTATCTCATGAGAAGCTACAAGTATTTTTTTCAAAAAATAAAATAAAAAATCATTATATGAATCCATGATTATAGAACAAAGCTTGCCGTTGGTTGGATCCGCCAATTCACAAATTTTACTATTTTTCAATTACTATCGCAACCACCATTCACCATCAATAATATAAAATCTGGAATAATTTGCTATAAAATCTTGAATTATATATATATATATATATACATATATATATATATATATATATATATATATTACCAAAAAAGATATAAAGAGAGAACATTTAAAAAATTGAAAAAAAAAAAAAAAAAGATGAAATCTTATAAAAGAATCAGTATGAAAATACAGTGGTTTTGATTACAGAGAAGGTATATACGGATAAGATCAACTGAATTATTCAGAACTCTAAGTGGGTTTCTGTAATTATTCTTTTAATCGCAAATTTTCAAAAATCCCATCATTAAAAAATAGAATACAATAAAATTGATTCCTGGAAACAAGAACAAACCCTGTAGATTCAATACATTCAATCATATACCCTAGAGAGAGAGAGATAGAGAACCTGGCGAAGAAGAAACTCAGAGCAGCTTAGTTGGAAGAACACTGTAGATTATACATTCAATCATATACCCTAGAGAGAGAAAGAGATTCAATACATTCAATCATACCCTACACACACACACACACACACACACACACACACACACACGTATATATATATAGAGAGAGAGAGAGAGGGACAGAGAGAGAGAACCTGGAGAAGAAGAAACTCTGAGCAGCTTAGTTGGAAGAACACTGTAAATTAATGGTATTTTTTGGGAGGAAGGAGAAGGGAGGAGGTCACTAGAAGGGTTGAATGATGTTGATATTATTCCGATGAAACCGATATTTTTTTTAATTAATTGAATGGATGAGTAATGACTAAGTTTTGGGGATTTTGACACTTTGAACCCCTATATGCAATTTGAACACATAATACTCTAAAGTTTCGTAATCATTCCACTTCAGTCCAAATCAATAACTCCGTTACAATATGGCAACAGTCAACTTCTGTGAACCCAATTGTTTTTAACTCAAACTTGTTGGTGTCAAAAATTGGCTAACACTCACAGTTAGTCAGGTTAAAATCCACGTAGAGATTTTTGTTGAGTTTGCAATCTTGAGGGCAGTGTCCGTTGTCTTATGAACGGTCATCGGTCAATGTATTCGAAATCCGAGCAAGCACCTATACAAACACCTGTCGAGGTGTGCTCAACGAAGTACCTCCAGCGTGAGAGTAAGACCTTGGAAAAATGAAGTTCAAGTGTATTAAGTAAGAACTTCTCGCATTCTTGGTACACTTATTGTCTGACTATTTATAGAAGAGATGTTAGATTAGCCCTGTGAAATTAGGGTCCTAAGCTCGTTAATTAGCGTAAATCGGCACGTGGCCAATGAGGAAATGCGTGACATGGTTTAAGCCATTGGGCCTTATTCTTCGACACACTAGAAGGAGCCCATAGGCTGGCCAAAATAAATAAAGGACAGAGCCCAGCCCGCAGAGGTGGAAGAGCCTACTTGGTCGCATGCAAGGTCACTGGTTGAAGACTAGCCCGACTATAGTGGTGGAGAACCCCTCAACGTTGGTCGTTGGGCAGTGGTTATCCAAATGAGGTTTGCGACGCCCTTATTCTGGTCATTCGGCAATGGTATTCATAGAGGAGGTTGTCACAACATGCTTGGTGAACGTTGGTTAGTCAAACGATCTCCTTGGGGTCTATTCTCTGCTACGTGCGAGGCCGTGAGTAGTCTTCGGTGAGTGGCAAAAATAACCCTCATCAGGACTTTATGCGCATTTTAAATCTCTTATTTTTCACTTACAAATTATGTACAAAAAGACTATATATATTGTGTTATATGTATTGGTGAAAAGAAGAATGAGAAGGAAAGAGGAGGCTGAAATTGCCAATAAGCCTTTTAAAAGTCGAAAGATTCATGGCAAGTGAGTATGTTCCGTACTAAATCGTAATGGAAATAATGATTTGGGTTATAATGAGATGACTAAGAAAGTTTAAGGTGTTATATGTTCAAAAGAAATTATAAAGACCAAATTGAGATAGTGGTAAAATTATAGGGGTAGAAAGTGTCAAATCCCCTTTTTGTTTGTATTTATTGCCTCTTTAAACCCTTCCTTTTCTCATGGGTTTTTCCTTTGGTCGGCGTGAACCTAATAAATATCTCCTCTTTTCAATCATCACCAAAAAAGGGGTAAAAAAAAAAAAAGAGTAAAATCCATGCTCCATTTTTATTCCCAATTAACAATTATTATTATTATTTTTATATCCATTTATAATTATTCTAATTTTAACAAATTTCTTTGGAGGAGCTAAACAATGTAAATTTGTCCAACTTTATTTAAATTAGCAACCAATTTATATATATGTGTGTAATAATATACTATGTGTGATGGGGGTTTATTATTGATCTGAAATTGACCGACATTCTTCCTTTTTGACCGAGTAGGTCTTCCTCCTTGCAACCGGTCTGTAGCGCCTCGATGAAATCCTCCTCGAACAAGTTAGTTCCATGAAGCTCTGCCTTACTCGAGATGATTAATTCTCCGGTTTCTATGCTCCTCAGGAGGTTGGTGTGCCAAATATTTGTTGTCCATGTGGGCCTAATCCATTGGGCCATGTAGGTCCGGTCCATGGGCATTGATGCCTCTCTCCACCAATCACGATGTAATCAAGTTTGATTAGGCCTTAATCAATTCAGATTAAGCCAAAGCCAAATTTCCTGTTTCACCCGCTTTGGAGTTCACCATAAACTGGAGATCTTCCCTATATGTATATGTACTACGTCAAAAGTTTCAGGTAACACATTTATTACCTTTCGGACAGGATTATCTGCTCGGCGTGAATAACTTATTCTCACGCCTGAGGGACTTCTTTGGAAAACACCTCGGCAGGTCTTTTTATAGGTATTCGGTAGGCAACCCTGGTTTTAAGGGAAACTCTGCACATCAAACCTGGATCGGACAACCGTAGCTCGGCCACATATTTATCTGTTGAAAAGTTTTGTGCAACAACAATATATATACACATACATACAGAAACACAGACTTAACAACCTTTAAATAATACCAACAAACCAACCCATTGAAAATGTCCTTTATAAACAGACTCCAAATACATACATATTGCTTTTAACAACTAACAAAATAAAAACATTTACAGAACATATGGAAACAAAAAAAAAATTAACATTAAGATAGTGTTTAATTGCATGAAATTGTAGCCTTGGAATTCAAATTAGAAATGAACCCTTTTAGAAATTCATAAAATTAAATGTATTCATTTCGAATTCCAATTCTATAACTTCAATTCCGTGCTCCCAAACGCTACCTAAGAACAAAAAAAGTGATTTACAGAAGAAAAAAAAAGGATTAATTCAATACCCTTTCGACAGCAGCGACATAGAACTCTTTGGGCATGGTTCCGACCACAGACTCGCATTTCTGTCCATTTTTGAACAGCAAAACCACCGGGACAGCTTTAACATCGTACTTCTCAGCTACTTGTGAATCGTTGTCTGCGTGTAATACAAAGCATTTTAATCTTCCGGAATATTCCAATGCGATTTCATCGATCACTCGATGAACCATTCTACATGGCCCACACCAACTAGCATGAAATTCGACTAGAACGGGTAGTTGGCTGTTCAAGATCATCATTTCCCATGATTTTCCGGTAACTACAGTGGCTGCAACATCGTTCAAAAAAAAGGGGGAGGGGGGGGGGGGGGGGGGGGGGGGGGTAAGAAAACTATGTTGGTGAACAACATATGAATATATGAATCTAAATTCAACCTCTCTTTAGTGTTTGGTTTTACAGAATTGGAGTTTTGGAATTGGAATTAGAAATGATTGAATTTAAATTTCTGTAATTTTGTATGTGTTCATTTTTAATTCCAATTCCACGCTGCCAAACGGTACTTTATGAAATTTTGGGATTAAGAAATCAACAAGTTTATAAGTAAACAAGGATTAAACCCACCAGCATTGCAAAGAAATCATTCACAATGGACAAGGAAACAGAACTCCAAGAGTGCGTTTGGATAAAGAAATTGAAAGAACAGGTTTTTGAAATTTTGAGTTTTAAAATCCTGTCAATTGTAAATTTGTTATTGTTAGGTTTATCTCACATCGGTTGTGGAAGGGACTGGTGGTCAAATTATAAGTGTGAGGGAAAGCCTTCCGTCATGAATTAGCTTTTGTAGTTGAGAGAGGCCCAAGGTCACCCTACACTGATATCAGAACTCAGGTTACAATAACTCTGGCTCAATATCCACAAAAGGAGAGATTGGTCGAGAGTTAGCTAACCAAAAGCCCGATGTGTAAAAGGTAGATAGTCTTTGACGGTCCATCGAAACAAGGAGCTAATTTTGAGGTTTGAGAGAGGCCCAAGACCACCCTACAATTATTTGGGTATATATTTTTTGAAATTCAAATTTTATTGATATGATTTCACTTCAAGATTGAGAGAGGTAAAACTCATTCAAGAGGATTGCGGTCTCCTAATGAGGTATTTTGGAGATATCATTTTACCCTAGTTAAATCTTATTTGGAAATTCCAAGGATTTTTTTTCTTAGCCAAATAATGAATTTTGAGTTATGAATTTCAAAAATTCTTATCAAAATCAAAATTTTCACCCAAACCCACCCTAAAGAGTCCATAATTTGTAAAATTGAAAGATCCTAATCTTTCATGGTTCAAAAATTTCAACATCAAATGGTGTTGAAATGCTGAAGAACATGATTTGGAATCTCCATATAAGGAACTAATCAAAGCCAAACAAACAAAAAAGGTGAAACAGCAAATTTTTTACCACACGCAGAGTTTAATTTTGGTTTCCATTTCTCGTTTGGTGCCTTGGGTTTGAATTTGAATATCTAATGGATTCGTTTTCATGATTTGCATCAAAATTAACCGGAAAAGTTGATTTTAGCCATTAAAACCCCTCCAGATTTCAACATAATTGGTCTACTAGACACATGAATAGAAACCAAGTCATGCCTTATGAACAGCATAAAGAAATCTAATCCCCTAACAGTACAAATTTCGGCTACATTGCGTTTTGAAACTGGAGGAGCGGTAAGCTGAGATACTAAATCCAGTCAAAAAACCAACGAGATCATTCATAATAGGTAAACAGCATCATGATCTAGAAAACGTGCAACACTCGACTATTCAAGCACAATTTCTTCGCGATTCACAGATCTAGAAGCTCTGAAGCTAAACATTTCCCCAAAGAACAACGATTGCTGGACTGGTTAACTTAAGAATTCACCGTTACCAGCACAAACTCCATCACAGAATCTCAATTTTTTTCTTTAAATCATAGAAGATGAGCACAACAATCTCGAGTTATACTTATATTTGGCTGCGTGCATTAATCAAATAACACATATGACGGAGAAGAGGAAGAAGTACCTTTCGGTTGGCGGGAGCAGAGTACACGCAAACGCGCAGATGAGTTTCCAAGCCTGAAGCCGCTCCTGTGATGAAATGAGACTCCGATTAGGTTAAGGTCTCGGCACCGCGACGGCGGCAAAGGATGCGCGAGCGTCGGAATCGGAGATGCGATAGGACCTGATACAGAGAGAGCAGAGACTGCGTACGAAGAGGGAGCCATTGGCGGAATCAAATCAAGAGATCCGAGTGATCCGTAGATCGATTTGCAGCGTTCGATCGGTCGTTGTGCACGGATTTTTCAGCAGACTAGAGAGAGAGAGACGGAGCGACGACGAGGCGACTGGTTGTGGTATACGAAGGCACGTGGTTTTCAAGCTTTTGATTGATTGGAATCTCTATCAATGGCGACGAAATTTAAAAACTACACTTTCTACCCCAATAGTTGAGATAATATTTCATTTTACACCAAAACTTTTAACATAATATCCAACTAGCTCCTGAATTTTCGAATTATTTAATTTTGGTTGATATTAATGCCTGCACTTTAAGCTATAAACTTAATTGTAGTTTACATTTGAACTAATCAAAATTTTTAAAAATATTAACTTTATTTTTGTTGGGTTTATCCCATATCGAATGTGAAAAGACCGATAGTCAGGTTAGAAAAAAATCACCTCATGAGTTACCTTTTGAGGTTTAGAGAGCCCAAAATCATTCTACACTAATATCAGAGTTTAGGTTAAAACGACTCTAACCCATAACCATAGAGAAAAAAACTAGTTAAAGGTTAACCGACTAAAAACATGATGTGTGGCAGGAATATTGTTGAGTTTATCCCACATCGGATATGTAAGAGACATGCGGTCTGATAATAAATGTGAAGAAAACTCTAACCTTATGAGTTAGATTTTTGAAATTAACAGAGATTCAAGATTACCCTACAATTTCAATCATTTGACATTAAAACATTATTTTTTAGGGGTCTTATTGCAAAATAAAAAAAAAATGGACAAGAAGAGAATTAAGTCCCTTATCAATTGTTTTCATTGTGCATGCATACAAACATGAGGAGGAGACAAATTTAGAAAAAATGAACCACGTTTTCAAGAAATACTAATTCAATTCAAGTTTGATGTGTCTTATACTTTTAAGACTTATCTATCCCATCATCATCAGGTTTGGTGGTTATTTCTGTGATTCTTATTTTTGCTATATATTTTTTTGAAATTAATGTTTGACAAATATATTTTTATTCTTAAAATTTTAAAAATAATTTGAGATTATTTTTTCAATTTTTAAAAATATGAAAAATAAAAAAATGTTGATTCGTATTCACTCTTATAATAATTATTTTCACTACTATCTCGTTGTCTGTCAACCACAATCACGCTGGTCAATTTCGATTTCAATTTCGATTGAGGTTTAGGATTTCGATTAGGATTTAGGATTTTGATTTCAATTGAGGTTTAGTGTTTGATTGCTTGATGATTTCTTGATTGTGGTTTAGCGTTTGATTGCTTGATAATTTCTTGATTGTCGTTTAAGATTCGTTCTTGATTTCTAAGATAAAATCGTTACCAAATACAATTTTGTTCCCAGAACCCAAAAAAATTGTCGTTACCAAACAAGATTATATTTCCAAGAAATAAACATAATTCTCATCTCATCCTACTTGAATGGGATGGGATGGGATGGAAACTGTTATCAAATATGCCCTTCGTTAATTTCATTTTCGGGATAATTTCACACAGACCCCTCAACTATTGACTGGAACCACGGGAATCCCCTCAACTTTCAAAACTACATGGGTCACCTCTGAAATATTTGGTCAAATGTCACTGAGATCCCCTGTTCATTTTTTATTCTGAAAATACCCTTTGAAAGTCAAATTTTGAATTGTTGATCATTTCTTCTCAAGTTAAATGACTATATTACCCTTGTCATGACCAAATAATTCATGTCAATAGAGGGTTCAAAATAAAATAATAAAAACTTTAGGGGTACATATTGTAAATAGAGAATTGTTGTTTTGGCCTTTCCATGTTCCAGCCCCAAATCGACCACCACACATCCTCCTCCTACCAGCTCGCCTGGGAGATCGAAGAACACCACCCAACATCGCCAAACACCACGTCACCACCATCGTCGAACACCAACATCGCCGAAAACCACACCACCACCATCGCCGAACACCACACCATAGCGTTGAAGCGAAAAGAGTTCGTGGAATAGGGTTTGTTGAAGCGAATTCGAAGGCAAAACCACTCGAGGAGATCGATATGGATTTCGATAATATTGCTAAAACTAAGGCTAGAATCGTTGAACCCAAATTCAAAATGACATTAGCCGAGCTCTTAGGTGAGAGCAAGGTTGTCCCCATATCTGTTTAAAGGGATTTAGAAGTGAGAACAAATTGAAATCTCCAATTTCGTCCCTTGATTCCGTTTCGGTTCAAAAATTGATGGCAAAAATGGTTCATAACGGGACCGAAGCTCTAGTTACGAAGGTTTCCTCTAGTTGTGGTGGTGGTGTGGTGTTGTTTGGTGGTGCAGATTGCGACGAATGATATTCTCCTTGTAATTTTTCTTTACCGAAGACATTTGAATAAAGTTTCACATAAAACAATTCAAAATTGAAGATGAAAAGTGAAGATATTAGGGTTTTTTTCTCAGGTAAAGCTTCTCTCTCTTTCTTCTTCATTTGACTGTTTTTTGGTTCGGTGATATTGTTCGGCGTTGGTGTTTTGGTTTGGGGTCTTCGAGGATATGGATTTGCAGATGGTGGTGTTTGGTTCGACAGTGGTGGAAACGGTGGTGGAGGTGGTTGTGTGGTGGTGTAGAGAAAAAGGGAGAGAGAGGTGGCTGTGTGGTATTGTTGTTGTGTGGTGGAGGCCTCTTTCTCTCTTCTGTGTGGTTGCGGTGGAAAATGGAGTGGTCGGTGGTGTTGTTTCGTCGTCGGTGGTGTTGTTCGGCGATGGTGATGTTTGGTTCAGTGGTGTTTTGGTTCGGTGGTGCAGAGAATCAATGGAAATTATGTTGGATTTTGGCTTGTTTCAGCGGTGGTGTTTTGGTTTGGTGGTGTTGTTCGGCAGTGGTGATGTTGGCCGTCGGTAGTGTTTTTGAATTGATGGGGTGCAGAGAAACAAAGAAGAACAAGAGTAATATGGTAAGGGTAGTTTGGTCATTTACTATTTTGGATTATTTTATTATTTTTCTGTTTTGAATGAGTAAGGGCAAAATATGTAATTCATTAAAAAAACCTCCGGCAGGGGGTTGACGTGATAATTTTGAAAATTAGGGGGTATATGTGAAATTTCATTATAGTTGAGGGGGTCTAGGTAGAATTATTCCTTCGGCAGTAGCTTAGGGAGGCTGGTCTTCATTATTCATTTTTTCTTCTGGTCCAAAAAACAGCAGGCTTCCGAGTAGTTTTTTCTTTTTCGGCAGGATCGTTGTCGGGTTGCTTCAATGGAGTTTTCGCAAATATTTTGGGGAGAGTGAAGAAGACGTCAATGAGCGGCTAAGTTCTTCAATTGAGTTAGGGTTGTATCTTTTCTCATATTTATCCACGTAGTTTTGTTCTTGTTTCAATTATATATTATTCTTATGTGCGTAAGGTTGTAAAACGAGGATTGTGGTCGTAAAAAAAATTCTTGAATGAGTTTATACTCTAAATGTTCTTGTAGAGGTTTAGATCTGAAATTATTGGTATCTATAATGTTAGATCTAAACCACAGGTTTAGATCTAACAGTTTACAGTCAATTTTAATGGTATCGATACGACTTAATTAGATAAATTATGTTAAACGATTAAACCACCTTAGATTAGTTAATATAAGAAGTGAATTGTGAGGATAGTTTATTCTAATTAAGTGGTCGATTTATTTTTCACAGTAATATTGATTTGTAATGAATATTACCTAATTACACACCGAATGACCAAAATAAGAATGAAAGTTACAAGATAATAAAATTATGTATGTCCTTAATCCAAACCTTTATATATATTTTATTGGGTATATGTCATTGACCTACCAGATACCTCCTCTGTCATTTTGCAAATACCAAAGACATCCCCTATCTTTTTGCTCAAACACTACTTACCTCCCTTTAAACAAAATTGTCTTTAGGTTATTAAAAAAAAAAATCACTAGCACCCCTATATTTTTTACCCTTAATTTTTTAAATAATTATATTTATCTCTTACCACCACCCACTGCCACCGCCCAACTCCCACCGCCACCTCCCACCACCACCTCCTACCACCCTCTGCCCAACTCCCCCACCACCACCGCCCACCGCCGCCACCATCACCCACCACCACCACCACCAGATAGAGAGAGAAAAGGGTTAAAAAATTTTTTTTTAATGAAATGGTTAAAAAATATATATATATATATATTTTTTTAAATGGGGGTGGGTAGTGGCGGTGGGAGGTAGTGGAGGGTGGCAACGGGTGGTGGCGGCGGTAGGAAGTGGCGGTAGGAGGTGGCGGCGAGTGGCTGGCGGCGACGGTGAGAGGTGGTATTGGGTGGTTGGTGGCGGTGGGAGATGGTGGGCGACGGCGGTGGGAGGTGGCGGCGGGTGGTGGGTGGTGCATGGCAACGGTAGGAGGTGGCGGCGGCGGCGGGTGCGGTAGTAGGAGGTAGCGATTAATATATATAAATTAAAAGGGTATTTATGTATTTTGGTTTTTTAATAGTTAATTATTTTTTATATAGTTAGGGATAAAATTGGTATTATAATAAAAAAAAAAATTATTATTTTCTAATCAATAAGGGAGGTAAGTAGTGTTTGAGTAAAATGATAGGGGAGGTCTCTAATATTTGCAAAATGACAGAGGAGGTATCTAATATAGTACAAAATGTCAGGGAATGTCAATGGCATATACCCATATTTTATCTCAATTGATTAATTTTCTGCTATTTATCATTAAAATTCAAAACTAATCCCAAAATTGTTTATTTCACTTAAGAAAAATAAGAGACAAAATTAATAGTTACAATGTAATCCCTGTGGATCGATCCCATACTTAAGTCGCTATACTGCGATAATTTGCGCTTAAATTGGGTATTAAATTTGAGCGATCAACACATAAGCTTTTTAATCTAAAAGTCCTGTTTAACATATTCTCACGCTGGAGGGTATATGGCCGATACCACACATCTATCCCAAGTATTAACCCTGAGTGTTGCAAGCATTATACAGGTTGAGATGAAGCTTACTGTTGACAAAATCGTGCAGCATCAACTACGGAATAGAATAGAGTTAAATAATATTCGTTTGTCCCTTTTTTTTTTTTTTATCATTTTCTTTATTCTCCGGTTCGGGTAGTTATAAGGATAAATTTGACATTTCAAAGAAAGTTGTTAATTATTTAATCGTTGCACTGAAATATAAAAGATAAGAAAGCAAGTGTTGGGGAAAAAAAAAAAACATAAGAATGTAAATAGAAATTTGTCACAATTTCAAAACGTAAGGTGGCGTTTGGTAAGGGATTTGTAAATGAAGGAATTTCGAAATCCTGGATTTTAAAATCTCTTCATTTACAAATCACTTATTTGGATAATTATTTTAGTTGAAGAATTTGATCCCGTAGTTTTATAATTTCATTGTTTGGATAGGTAATATACTACAAATTGATGAGAATCACCACAAAATCCGCAAAATGGACAACATACCCAAGAAATTCAAAATTCCTATCACCAAAATCCACAAATATCCACAAATTCAAATCAACATCAGAATTTGGAACGATCAACAAACCCTAATCAGCTGGACGAATGATCGATGACGAACAAGACGAAGAACGATCGACGAACCCTAATCAGCTAGACGAACGAACGATTGACGACCTTAATCAGTTGGACGAAAGAACGATCAACGAATAAGGTAGCAGCTAGACAACGGGGAGGGCTGAGCAGCGGTTTCAATAGCAACGAGTTTTTCTATAACAACACATGCCAGCAATGTAGAGAATAATACAATTACAATTACAATAACAATTATATTAACATCAAAAGTTACAAGGTGTGAAAAACTTGAATGATTTCAAGAGCATGTCCTCCCACATAGTACTTTAAGTAAAAAAAATACAAGTGACCAGAATAGACATCATTATGCTCGAGAAGACATAATGGGATCTTTCTATAAGAAATGAAAGAAAAAAAAAACTAAGCTAAACTAGTTTAGAAAGCAAATAAAAGGGTCACGGACAAGCGGCCATGTGCGAGAATAAGCACTAGACAAGCTAAGACTGTGACATTCTCCCCCACTTGAGAAGTCGACGTCCTCGTAGACTTCTTCTGATGATGCTTTTGATTTTGTCTGCGATTGTTGCGTTTTCTGTTGTCTTCCGGATAGTTTGATTTTGTAGAGTTTGTTCACTGAATAAGGATACAGTGGCTGGTTTGTGACAATCTCACTAGAGCCCAAATTAACATCAAAGTGCTTGTGCAGATTGAAGCAAGAATCAATACTCCTCGGAACATTCCCAAATTGACTATCATGCTTGAGAAACTGTGAGGCGGTGTCCCTGAAGTAGCGAAGTTGGAGTGATGAAGATAAGGTTGTAGAATTCAAAATTTTATCCACCACGACAACAGTTGCACCTTTATTCCCTGAAACTCGGACCCTCGGCACACAAGGTCGGTACTTTCATCATTCTGGATGTAGTCCCACCGAAAGCAAGTGGTGCACTATTAGCTAACATGAAAGCGGATTGGCCCAATAGGAACTTGATAGCTGTAGATTTTTTCCCGTCCGGATGAGGGGGAAACTCCTCTGGAAGTTTTCTTGGAGAAGCAATTCGAGCATCATCAAACAATCCTTTTGCTAAAATCAAATACGACGTTTGTGGGTTAGTCTCTCCCCTACTAAGCACTAGAAGGTCGTCTGGATATTCCTCCATCTCAAGCTGCAGAGCCGAAACAGATCTGTCTTCAATCAAATAATGTGTTGTAGGAATGACACACGATTGATCTCCCATCATACAAAGTAAATCTGCAAAAGACATTAGAACGCCTTGGTGTCCATAAAGAATTTCATCCCCAATATCACTTGAAAATCATCCATGGGAACAATGGTAAAGTTAAGGAACCCATCCCACTGAGCAATCTTTGTATGTACCGTGTTGACGACTTCAACCACGGGACGTGCTTCAGAATTCACGGCCTTCAATCTTCTTAAGTACTTCTCGACACGTAAGCCCAACCGATTAGCTTCCTTATCGGATATAAAATTGTGCGTAGCACCAGTATCAACTAAAGCACGAGAATTCTGCCAATTAATTCGAAAATCTACGAACATGAGGTTCCTCTTCGAGACCTTCTTCTTCGCGACCGGTTGTCGCTTCATAGCATTCAACAAATGAATTATACTCATTCGATGGGCATCAAACTCATCTGAAGTTTCCTCCTCCTGCTCTATGATATACTTTCTCCGACATTTCTTTTCTTCCTAAATCGATGCTTGCAACGCGAACAAAGCATGTTTATGTGAACAATCGGAAATGCGGTAAAAAATATATTAGAGTTAAAATTTTCCCTTTATCTTAATCTTGATTTAATTTTTTTTTATCATAAATATTCTAAAAATTAAATTAAAATTAAAATAAATAGACAATTTCGTCTATTTTACAAAATAATTGGGTAAAAATTTAAATTTCATATATTTTAAAGTATATTCCATTAATTTAAATAGAAAAAAATTAATTTTGTATTTTGTTCAAAAGTAAAAATAATTAGGTATAATAGAGAGAATCCGATTTCCATTAACAAATTACAATATGTTAAAGGCAAAAACTATTTACAGAAAAGAAAAAAAAATGGTTGATTGTTACACTATAAACCCTAAAAACAACTCTTTTATCATTTTTTCTCTGGTTAAAAAAATAGAAAAAAAAAAAAAAAAAAAAACACCAAAGTAATCATCATTAAAGCCATTTTGGCTTACCCACCACCACCAACAGGCACCATAAACCTCTTCCTGCCGCCATCCACCGCCTCCTCCTCCACCACCTCCACCACATCCGCCGCCATCTCCACCAGCTCTTCCATCCCCTCGACCCCAAAATTCCGATAATCCAACTTTTTCTTATACCTTTGCTTATATATCTCCTCGAAACAACCCATAAATACCCTACATGAATAGCTAACCAAAATCTCCTCCAATTCATATTTAAAATTTCGAAAATTCAAATCATTTTTTTCTTCCAAAATTATCTTATTGCCCGCCAAAAGCCGAACGAATTTATGGTTCCCTTCCCCTTCCACGATCAATGTGTCGGACATCTTCTTGATGAGATTCACGAGCTTTACGGAATCAAAATCGGACAGGCGGAGCGGTTTACCGTATAGTTTTCGGTATTTCGAGGGAACTTCGCGGAGCGGCAAAGACCCCCCCGATATCTCGATCATTCTCGCAAATTGACCCATCAAACCTTTGATATCTCCGGGTTGAACCCACAGAATCAGATTGGTTTGATCTATACTATTTTTGGACAAAGATTTTGTTTTTATTGACTTATCATTGATCTGACTTGTACGAGCAATATCAGGCCAGTTCAGAACGAACTGGCCTGAATTGATAAGGGCGGACGAAACATTAACCCTGGACGGGACTGCTAGGACGACAGTGTATCCTCGTTGACCTAGGATGTGGAGCGCCTGTGCGAAATCAACGTCGCCAGAGATCAGTACAATCGATGACGGCGGTGGGTTGTCTAGGGCAAAGAGGAACATGTCAACCAAAATAGCCTTGTCAGCGGCATCTTTACGGCCATTCGGAACGTCGACGAGTTTGACCCCGGTTCTTTGGCAACCCTCCCTCAGTCTCTTCGGAAAACCATGGAAATCACCGTACGCCGAGAACATGGTGATGACACCCGCGATAGTGTGATGGAGTTGTAATGTCGCTCTTATGTTTTTGGCAACATCCTCGGATATTACATCGTTCGGAACGGGACAATTCTCGATGTCCCAAAGTATGGCGATCGGACCATGGGCGAAACCTCGATTTTTGTGTATTCGAGTTTGTTCCAAGGTGGTTGGAGTTGCCATTGTTATATCTCATGAAAAGCTACAAGACTTTTTAAAAAAAAAAAATAAAAAAAAATCATTATATGAATCCATGATTAAAGAACAAAGTGTGCCATCGGTTATCCGTCAAATTCACGAATTGTACTATTTTTTAATTACTCAATTTCACAACTGCAATATTTTTTGTGTTTGACTATAAAAATTAAAAAAGTCAATTTAAGATTTGTTTGATAACACTATTCAACGGTTTTAAAAATACATATCAAATTAAATGTATTTTATTTGACGTAATATATTAATAAAAATATTTTAAAATAAAAAATATATATATAAGAATCAATTTGAAGACCCTAAAATTTTAGGGGCTAAAATAATCCATCGGGTCGCTCTGGCATGGACCCATCTTATTATCACAGCCACCATTCAACATCAATAATTTAAAATCTAGAATAATGTACTATAAAATGTTGGAAAATACATACACATATATATATATATATATAAAGAGTGAGAGAGAGTACCAAATAGGAGAAAAGAAAGTTGAGAGAATATTTTTAAAAAATTATTTAAAAAAAAAAAAAAGATGAAATCATAAAGGAGAGAGAAGAATCGGTATGAAAATACAGTGGTTTTGATTACAGAGCCGGTATATATAGATAAGATTAACTGAATTATTCAGAATTCTAAGTGGGTTTCTGTAATTTTTTTTTTAATCGCAAATTTTCAAAAAACCCATCATTAAAAATAAAATAAAATAAAATTGATTCCTTTAAACAAGAACAAACCCTATAGATTCAACACATTTAATCACATATATATATAGAGAGAGAGAGAACCTGGCGAAGAAGAAACTCTGAGCAGCTTAGGTGGAAGAACAGTTGTAAATTAAAGGGAGGAGGTCACTAGAATGATTTCGATGAAACCAATATAAATTGAATGTATGAATAACGACGAATTTTTACCCCTAAAGTTTGACCATTATTTCACTTTAGCCTCGAGATTACAACTTAAACACATAATACCCTAAAATTCCGTAATCACCTCACTTTCAGTCTGAATCAATAACTATGTTACAATATGCCAAACTGCCAACCTTTATGCACCCAACTATTTTAAAAGAGAATTTTTTGAGAATTTTCAATCTCTTAGGGCCCGTTTGGTTACTGTTTTTGTTCCCTGATTTTGTTCCCACTCTCAAAATTTTGGGATAATGTCCAAAAATGCGTTTGGTGAACGTGTTTCTGTTCCTAACATTTTGAAAGTAATTTAGGACTTCCTGAATTTCTAAAATTTGAGAAATAAAAAAAATAATGATTCCTATTCACTTTCACAAAACTGTTTCCACTGCCATCCCACCAGCCACCATACATTTAAAGGGAAAAAAAATTGCAACCAAATATATTTTTTGTTTATGTTCTCAATATTAAAAGAAATAATTTCACGAAAATGGTTTTTACCAAATATGTTTCTATTTTCGGAATACTTTAGAATGAAAACATAGGCCCCGTTTGGTAACCGTTTCCATTCCAAAAATTCTCATCCCATTCTCAGATTTTTGGGAATTCCGTTTGAGAATAGTATTTGGTAATTTTTGTTTCCGTTTCAATTTCATTCCCATTTGAGAATTGTGCCAACTTTTTTTTTAAGAAATGAGAAACAAAAAAAGTTGTTTATCATTATTCTCATTCCATTCCCAAAACACATGATCACTGTTCACCTGTCGACCGACCACCGTCCGCCCGTCTGCCGCCGCCGCCGGTCACCGTCCGGCCGGAAATTTTCCGGCCACTGTCACCCACCCGCCACTGCTGTCCGACCGTTGTCGGTGCCGAAGCCATTGCCTTCCGGCCGGCGCCACCGCCTTCCAACTGGAGCCACTGCCGTCCGCCGGTCGGGCGGCGACAGCGCCTCAGGCCAAAACAAAAAAAAGAAGAAGAAGATTTTAGGATAAAATCGTTACCAAACACAATTCTCTTCCCAAAACAAAAAAAAAAAAATTATCGTTATCCAACGCAATTCTACTCCCAAGAAGAAAATAAAATTCTCATCCCACTGCTGGAATAGAAACAGAAACGGTTACCAAACGCCACCATAATTTTCATCTTCTCTCATCCCAGTTTATTAGAAGTAGAAACAAAAAAATCGAAACACTAACCAAACGCCACTTTATTTTTCACCTATATATATATATATATATTGTGTCATATGTTTATTTATGATTATTTAGGTGAGAAGAATAATGAGAGGAAAAGGGAAGATTGGAATTGCTCATAAGCCTCTTAAAAGTCGATAGATGCATGGCAAGTGAGTATTTTCTGTACAATATCATAATGAAAATAATAACTAGGATTATAGTGAGATGGTTAAGAAAGTTCAAGGTGTTATATGTTCAAATTAAAATTATGAAGACCAAAGTGAGATTTTGGGCAAATGTTAGGGGTCGAAAGTGTCAGAACCCCCTCTTCTTTTTTTTTTTTAATTGCCTCGTTAAACCCCTTCCTTTTCTCATTTGTTTTTCCTTTGGCCGGCATGAACCTAATAAATGTCTCCTTTTTTTAATCATAAAAAAAAGGGTAAAATTCATGCTCCATTTCATTTTCAAATAATAATTACTTTGGTTTTGTTTTGTTTTTAAATTTTTTTATCGATTTATAATATATATATATATATATATATATATATATATATATATATATATATAACACCTCAGTGAAAACCTCCTTGAACTAGTTGATTCCATGGAAAAGTTCGCCCTTAATCTAAGATGATCGAATCTTCGATCTCTCCGCTCCTCGAGAGGCCGGTCCTTATCACGCATTGGGCCATTTGGACCTCGATGGACCCATTATTTGTTGTCCATGTGGGCTTGATCCATTGGGCCTTGTGGGGCCGGACCATGGGCCCTGCCGTCTTTTTCCACCAATCACGATCTAATTATAACACCCCATGCGGTACATTGGTCTAGTATCTTTTGAACCGAGTCCACCCGAGTCAAAGTGCTTAAGTCAAAGTCCCAATAGTAGGTCGCATGATTCTTTATATATCAAACAATATTTTTTATGTGGGATCTCACAAGATCCTCCACTCAAAGACACTCAAAGAGGCAACGCCCTCGTCATGTTGGCCAGTTCATCTTCTTGGTTGGTGATATAAATAGAAGCCTACAAGTAGACACATGGTACCGATCAACACCACCACGGTGTTGTTTCCAGACCAAGATTAGCTCTAATACCATTTGTAACGGTCCATGTGACCTACTTAGCCACTACCTTTTCAACCAAATCCATGTGGCAAAAAATGCTTAAGTTAATGTAGTAGTAGTAGCCCAAACGACACTTTATATCAAACAAAATTTTCTAATTATTCTGATGCGAGATCTCACGCTAATAATGTCGGATTAGGATTCAATTGATTCCAATTAGGCATACTCTTCCTACTTCACCTGCTTTAGACTTCACCATAAACTGGGGATCTTCCCTATATATATGGTACTACCTCAAAAGTTTCATGTAACGCATTTTATTACTTTTCAGACCGGATTATTTGCTCGGCGTGAATAATTTATTCTCACGCCTGAGAGACTTCTCTGAAAAACACTTCGGCAGGCCTTTCTGCGGGTATTTGGTGGGCAAGCATGATTTGAACGGAAAGTCTCTGTTGACAAACAAACCCATTGAAAATGTCATTTACAAACAGACTCCAAATCGATACATATTGCTTTGAACAACTAACAAAATAAGAACATTTACAGAACATTTGGAAACGAAAATGAAAAAGAAAAAAAATAGCATTAAGGTAGTGTTTGGTTGCATGAAATTGTAGCCTTGGAATTCAAATTAGAAATGAACCCTTTTCAAAATCCGTAAAATTGAAAAATATTTATTTCGAATTCCAATTCCATAGCTTCAATTCCGTGCTCCCAAACGCTACCTAAGAACCAAAAAAAAAAAAAAAAAACAGAGATTTACAGAGAAAAAAGAAAATAATCAATTCAATACCCTTTCGACAGCGGCGACATAGAACTCTTTGGGCATGGTTCCGACCACAGACTCGCATTTCTGTCCATTTTGAACAGCAAAACCACCGGGACAGCTTTAACATCGTAGTTCTCAGCTACTTGTGAATCGTTGTCTGCATGTAATACAAAGCATTTTAATCTTCCAGAGTATTCCGATGCAATTTCATCGATCACCCAATGAACCATTCTACATGGCCCACACCAACTAGCATGAAATTCGACTAGAACGGGTAGTTGGCTGTTCAAGATCATTTTTTCCCATGATTTTCCGGTAACTACAGTAGCTGCAACACCGTTCAAAGAGAGGGGGGGCGGGGGCAGGGGGGGGGAGAGGGTAAGAAAACTATGTTGATGATCAACATATGAAATCTCAAATCTATATGAATCTATATTCAACTTAATAAGGTAGTGTTTGGTTGTACAAAATAGGGGTTTGGAATTGGAATTGGAATTAGAAATGAATGGATTCAATTTTTTGTATTTTTGCATGCGTTCATTTCTAATTCCAATTCCACGCTGCCAAACGGTACTTGTGATATTTTGAGATTAAGAAAGCAAGAAGTTTATATGTAAACAAGGATGAACCCCAAAAGCATTACATATGTAAACAAGGAAACAAAACCCCACGAGTGCGTTTGGATAAAGAAATTGAAACAATGGGATTTTGAAATTTTGAATTTTAAAATCTTGTCATTTGTTATTTGGCTTTTTTTTTTTTGAAATTCAAATTTTATTGACATGATTTCATCTCGAGATTGAGAGAGGTAAACCGTAAACCTCATTCAAGTAGATTGACGTCTCCTAATGAGGTATTTTGGAGATATCATTTTACCTGAGTCAAATCTCATTTCGAATTCTAAGGAATTTTTGAGATTTCTTTGAAGTATCCAAATGATGAATTTTAACTTATGAATTTCAAAAATCCTTATCAAAATCAAAATTTCCACCCAAACCCACCCTTGTGATTCCATAATTTGTAAAAAATTGAAAGATTCTAATCTTTCATGGTTCAAAAATTTCAAGATCAACTGGTGTTGAATTGCTGAAGAACATGATTTGGCATCTCCATATAAGCAACTACCCAAAACCAAACAAACAAAAAAGGTGAACCAACAATTTTTTTACCACATGCAGAGTTTAATTTTGGTTTCCATTTCTAGTTTGTTGCCTTGGGTTTGAATTTGAATATCTAATCGATTCCTTTTCATGATTTGCATCAAAATTTAACTGGAAAAGTTGATTTCAACCATTAAAACCACTGCAGATTTCAACATAATTGGTCTATTAAACACATAAGGAGAAACAAAGTCATGCCGTATGAACAGCATAAAGAAATTTCGGCGACATTGCATTTTGAAACTGGAGGAGCAGTAAGGTGAGATACTAAATCCAGTAAAAAAAAACAATGAGATCGTTCATATTAGGTTAACATCATCGTGATCTAGAAAGCGTGCAACATTCAACTATTCAAGCACAATTTCTTCGCAATTCACAGATCTAGAAGCTCTGGAGCTAAACATTTCCCCAAAGAACAACGATTGCTGGACTGGTTTACTTAAGAATTCACCGTTACCAGCACAAACTCCGTCACAGAATCTCAATTTTTTTCTTTAAATCATAGAAGATGAGCACAACAATCTCGAGTTATACTTATATTTGGCTGCGTGCATTAATCAAATAATACATATGACGGAGAAGAGGAAGAAGTACCTTTCGGTTCGCGGGAGCAGAGCACACGCAAACGCGCAGATGAGTTTCCAAGCCTGAGACCGCTCCTGTGATGAAATGAGACTCCGATTAGTAAGGTCTCGGCACCGCGACGGCGGCGAAGGATGCGCCAGCGTCGGAATCGGAGATACGATACGACCTGATACAGAGAGAGCAGAGACTGCGTACGAAGAAGGAGACATTGGCGGAATCAAATCAAGAGATCCGAGTGATCCGTAGATCGATTTGCAGCGTTCGATCGGTCGTTGCGCACTGGTTTTTCAGCAGACTATAGAGAGAGAGACGGAGCGACGACGAGGCGACTGGTTGTGGTATACAAAGGCACGTGGTTTTCAAGCTTTTGCTTGATTGGAATCCCTATCAATGGCGACGAAATTTAAAAACTACACTTTCTACCCCAATATTTGATGTAATATTTCATTTTACACCATAACTTTTAACATAATATCCAACTAGCTCCTGAATTTTGGAATTATTTAATTTTGGTTGACATTAATGCCTGCATTTTAAGCTATAAACTTAATTTTAGTTTATATTTGAACTAATCTAAATTTTTTAAAAATATTAACTTTATTTTTGCTAGGTTTATCCCACATCGGATGTGGAAGGACCGGTAGTCAAGTTAAGAAAAATATCACCTCATGAGTTATCTTTTGAAGTTTAGAGAGCCCAAAACCATTTTACACTAGTATCAGAGCCTATGTTAAAACGACTTTGACCTAATAATCACAAAGAAAGAGAATGGTCGAAAATTAGTCTACCAACAACTTGATGTGTGAGGAAAAGATTGTTGAGTTTATCCTACATCGGATGTGGAAGAGACATACAGTCTGGTTATAAGTGTGAAGAAAACTCTGAGTTAGTTTTTGGAATTAATAGAGATTCATCAATCATTTGACTTCAAACAATATTTTGTAGGGGTCTAATTGCAAAATAAAAAAAACAATGGACGTCATTAAACATATTTCTATTTTCGAAACATTCCAGAACGAAAACATAATTTTCATCACATCTTAATTGAAATTAGAAAAAAAAAAAAAAAAAACAACAACACTAACCAAATGCCACAAAAATTCTCAAATTGTTTAAAAAATAATGATCAAACTCTTTTTTATTTTCGTCATATATCATTTATTTTTTCTCAAACTAAAAAAATATTAAAATTGAAATGATAATTTTAAAATTGTAGACCCGACACAAATCCAATGCCGGATCTATGCAACACAATCCGGGGTCGCGCCTTGCACAGAACCGACACTGCATATGTGCACTGGATTGGATTTGTGCAACACATTTGACACAATTTAAGATCTGCACGCCAGATCAATGGGTTTTTGTTTAGAGAGAGAGAAGAAAAAGAATAAAGAAAGGGGAGGCGGGGAACTAGGAATAGGTAGATGGTGTGGGGAGGGGGTTGTTGATTTTTTCTAATAAAGGGTATTGGTGCAATGTTTGAAACATGAATGTAAAAATGATTTATTGAGCTTTACCGAATTGCATATTTAGGTGGCGTTTGGTAACTGTTCCTGTTTCCATTCCAGCATTAAGATGAGATGAGAATTTTGTTTTCTTCTTGGGAATAAAATTGCGTTTGGTAACGATAATTTTTTTTTTTTTGTTTTGGGAAGAGAATTGTGTTTGGTAACGATTTTATCTTAAAATCTTTTTTTTTTTTTCTTTTTGTTTTGGCCGAACGGTGGTGGCGCCGTTGCCGACTGGACGGCGGTGGCTCCGGCGCCGGCGACAGCCGGACGGCGGTGGCTCCAGAGCCGGCGACAGCCGAACGGAAATGGCGTCGGCGCTGGCGACGGTTGGACAACGGTGGCGGGTGGGTGACAGTGGCCAAAAAGTTTCTGGCCGGACGGTCACCGGAGATAGCCGGCGGCGGCGGGCGGCGATAGACGGCGGCGAAAGGTGGTCTCCGGCGGGTGAACAGTGACTGTGTATTTTGATAATAGAATGGGAATAATAAGAAATAATTTTTTTTTGTTTTTCATTTCTTAAGAAAAAAGTTGACACAATTCTCAAATGAGAATGAAATGGAAACGAAAACAAAAATTACCAAACGCTATTCCCAAACAGAATTTCCAAAAATCTGAGAATGGGATGGAAATTTCTGAAATGGAAACGGTTACCAAACGGAGCCTTAATCTCTCTGTTTAAATATTGAAAATGTTGTTAATATTTTTGGACAAAAAATGTGTTATACTTAACATTACACCTTCTAATGAGAATATTTTCATCGTCTCATTATTCTAGTAAAAGTAAAATGTTTTTCCTTAACTTTTTTCTAATAACGATTCAAGTTTCTCACTCTTATTAGTAAAAAAGTTAGGGAAAAAGATCTAAAGTTTAGTTGAGTGATATATTGATAAATAAGTATAACTCATTTTTCGTCCAAAATTATTAATTGTGCTTTTTATTTTACTGGACTGGTAAATATAGGGTTAAAACCTAATAAGATGTTTTTCCTTAACTTTTTCCTAATAACGATTCGAGTTTCTCGCTCTTATTAGTCAAATAAATCGCTATCTGGAAGAAAGTTAGAAAAAAATATCTAAAGTTTAGTTGAGTGATATAATGATAAAATAAGTACAACTCATTTTTCATCCAAAATTATTAACTGTGTTTTTAATTTTACTGGACTGATAAATAAAGGGCTAAAACCTAAAAAAAATACACGCCCGGTGGGACTCGAACCCACAATCGCCTGATTAGAAGTCAGACACAAGTTGTCTCTAGACCGGGGGAGGATAAAAACAGCCTTGACAACCCCCCGAGTATGGAATATTGGCCGAGCTAAGCTCTCCGAGCACTCTCAACTCTGATTTTTCAATTTGAGAAGACCAAAAACCAAACTAAGAGTCGAAGTGTCGAATATTGGCCGGCAATAGCTCTCCAAGCACCCTCACCCCGGATGGATTGATATGGACTGATTAGGTTGACTCCTCGGAGACATGCTTGACGTCAACAACGTCTGCATGCGTCTCCTCATCGTCGTCATCTTTTTCGCCTTCAGCATCTTCATCACCTTCGCCCCCACCAGCCTCCTAGTCTTCCTTCGGACTTGCCTCCTCAACCACTTGTTCCACTCCTGCTGGCTGCCCCTCATTGGGGAACTCCATTTGGATTTGTCTATAGTCAACTTCGGGGTAGAGACGGCGGAGTGAGCGCATCCCTGCCTGGAAGCCGTCCTCCATGTATTCAACGGCGATGTCATACTTCAAGTATTCAAACTCCCTGCTGACCTTGAACTTGGCGATGGCCTCCTTCGCAGCCTTACGGACCGCCAGTTCCCTCCGGAGTTCTTCCTTTTTCAATCTCTTCCTCAGGTCTTCCACCTCTGCGTTCCTGTTCTGAAGCTGGGATGAGAAACTCTCTTTTTCCTTGACCAAGTCATCTCGCTCTGTGGTGACAAGATGAAGCTTGGCCTGGAGGGATGATTGTGCCTGGGCAGCAGCCTGGAGGTCGTCACTCAACCTTTCCACCTCTTGAAGGGTTGCGTCCCTCTCAACTCGGATGGCGGCGTCCGTGCTCGTCACGAGCCGATCATAGAGGTTGGACAAATGGAGCATGCTCTGCACGAGGACGACAAGATAACCATACTTGAAGAAAATTGAAGAAGATTGGAAAATTGTCCAAGTGTGGGGTCCTTACCGAGATGTGATCGCAGACAAAAGGGCGCATGAGATTCCCCGTATCCTCCTCGACCAGGGGCTTCATGTTGTCGGGAGAAGTAATGCGGTGGAGGTAGTTGGTCATCACATCTGGGGACTTCAGCAGGGGACGTCCAGCCGGCAGCCCTGTGTTCGGAATGCCAAAGTAGGTTGCATCGGCGGGCAGCTCTGGTGGAGCCCCAATTGCCAGCCTTGCCATTTTGGAAGACTTGTGCTTCTTGTGCTTGCTATCGTGCGCTTTCCTCTTCCCCTTGCCAGATAGGTCAGAGGGGGAGATGTCGTCGCACCCGGACGACGTAGACTGGTGGGATGCTGAGCGAGATCGAGAAGGCTCCCTGATCACAATGCCGGGGAGAGTTGGTGGCCTGCTCCGAGCCGGCGTCAAAGGACGTTGTTGCTGTTGCTGTTGCTGCTGCCGAACGAATTTATTATTCCCTTTCCCTTCCACGATAAACGTGTCGGGCATCTTCTTGATGAGATTCACGAGCTTTAAGCAACCGAAATCCGATACGTGGAGTGGTTTACCGTATAGTTTTTGGTATTCCAAGTGAACTTTGGCGAGTGGCAAAGACCCCCCCGATATTTCGATCATTCTTGCAAATTGACCCCTCAAACCTTCGAGATCTACGGGTTGAACCCACGGAATCAGATCGGTTTGATCTTCACTATGTGCGGACAAAGATTTTGTTCTTGTCGACTCATCATCGGTCTGACCAGTCCGAGCAATATCGGGCCAGTCCAAAACGATCTGGCCAGAACTGATCAAGGCGGACGAAACATTACCCCTGGACGGGACTACTAGAATGACGGTGTACCTTCGTTGACCTAGGATGTGGAGTGCCTGAGCGAAATCGACGTCACCGGAGATCAATACGATCGACGATGGCGGTGGATTGTCGAGGGCAAAGAGGAACATGTCAACCAAAATAGCCTTGTCGGCGGCGTCTTTACGGCCGTTCGGAACATCGACGAGTTTGATGCCGGTTCTCTGGCAACCCTCCCTCAATCTCTTCGAAAAAGCATGGAAATCGCCGTACGCCGAGAACATGGTGATGGCACCTACGATAGTGTGATGGAGTTGTAATCCCGTTCTTATGTTCTTGGCGACATCCTCGGATTTTACATCGCTTGGAATGGGACAATTCTCAATGTCCCAAAGTATGGCAACTGGACCATGGGCGAAACCTCGATTTTCGTGTATTCGAGTTTGTTCCAAAGTTGTTGGAGTTGCCATTGTTATCTCATTAAAAGCTACAAGATTTTTTTCAACAATAAATAAATAAATAAATAAAATCATTATATGAATCCATGGTTAAAGAACAAAGTGTATCATTGGTTACCTATCAATTCACAAATTGTATTATTTTTCAATTACCCAATTTCACAAATTGTATTATTTTTCAATTACTCACTTTCAGAAGTGCAATATTTTTGTGTTTGACTATAAAAATTAAAAATAGTCGATTTATGATTTGTTTAATAACATAATTCAACAATTTTAAAAACACATATCAAATTAAATGTATTTTATTTGACGTAATATATCAATAAAAATATTTATAAAAAAAATAAAGGCATCAATTCAAAGAACCTCTAAAATTTGGGGGCTAAAATGATCTATTGGGTAGCTCTGTCATGGACCCGTCTTACTATAACAATCACCATTCAACATCAATAATATAAAATCTGGAACAATTTGCAATATGTATGTATTAATTTTTCAACATTTTATTGCAAATTGTTCCATATATATATATGTGTGTATATGTATTATTTTTTCAACATTTTATTGCAAATTGTTCCATATATAATCATAAAGAGAGTACCAAATAGGAGAGGAAAAAAAATTATAAAGAGAGAAAAATAAAAAAATAAAAAAAATAAAAAAATTGTAAAAAAAAAGGGATGAATCATAAAGGAGAGAGAAGAATCAGTATGAAAATACAGTGGTTATAATTACAGAGAAGGTATATATGGATAAGATCAACTGAATTATTCAGAATTCTAAAAGGGTTTCTGTAATTTTTCTTTTAATCGCAAATTTTCAAAAAACCCATCATTAAAAATAAAATAAAATAAAATTGATTCATGGAAACAAGATCACATACCCTAGAGAGAGAGAGAGAGAGAGAGAGAGAGAGAGAACCTGGCGAAGACGAAACTCAGAGCAGCTTAGTTGGAAGAACACTGTAGATTCAATACATTCAATCATATACCCTAGAGAGAGAAAGAGAGAGAGATTCAATACATCCAATCATACCTTATATATATATATATATATATATAGAGAGAGAGAGAGAGAGAGAGAGAGAGAGAGAGAGAGAGAGAGAGAACCTGGAGAAGAAGAAACTCTGAGCAGCTTAGTTGGAAGAACACTAAATTAATGGTATTTTTTTGGCGGAAGGAGAAGGGAGGAGGTCACTAGCAGGGTTGAATGATTTTGATGAAACCGATATTTTTTTAATGAATTGAATAGATGAGTAAAGACTAAGTTTTGGGGATTTTGAAACTTTGAACCCCTATAATTGCAATTTGAACACATAATACTCTAAAATTTTGTAATCATTTCACTTCAGTCCAAATCAATAACTTCGTTACAATATGGCAATAGTCAACCTCTGTCAACCCAACTGTTTTTAAGTCAGACTTGTTGATGTCGAAAATTGGTTAACACTCGCAATTAATTCGGTTAAAGTCCACGTGGAGATTTTTGCTAAGTTTGCAGTCTTGAGAGCGGTGTTTGTTTTCTTGTGAATGGTCTCTGGTCAACGTATTCGAAATCTGGGCAAGTACCTATATAAACACCTGTCGGGGTGTGCCCAGTGAAGTCTCTTTGATGTGAGAGTAAGATCTCGAAAAAATGAAGTTCAAGTGTATTAAGTAAGAACTTCTCACATACCTGGTGCACTTATTCTCCTGCTATTTATAAGAGAGATGCATGATTAGCTTTGTGAAATTAGGTCCCTAAGCTCGTTAATTAACATAAACCGACACGTGGCCAATGAGGAGAGGTGTGACATGTTTTAAGTCATTGGGCCTTGTACTTCGACCCACCAGAAGGAGCCCATGGACTGGCCCAAATAAATAGAGGAAATAACTCAGCCCACACAGGTGGAAGAGCCTACTTGGCGGCATGCAACGTCGCTAGTCGAAGACCAGTTCGGTTGTCGTGGTGAAGAACCCCTCAGCATTGGTCACTAGGCAGTGGTCGTCCAAACGAGGTCGGCGATGCCCTAGTTCTGGTCATTCGGCGATTGTATTCACAGAGGAGATCGTCACAACTTGCCTAATGAACGTTGGTTAGTCAAAAGGTCTCCTCGAGATCTATTCTCTGCCACGTGTGAAACCTTGAGTATCCTCGGTGGACGGCAAAAATACCCCTCATCAGTACTTTATGAGCATCTCTTATTTTTCACTTACAAACTATGTACAATATGTATATATATATATATGTATATATATATATATTGATTGGTGAAAAGAAGAATGAGAGGGAAAAATGAGGTTGAAATTGCATATAAGCCTCTTAAAAGTCAATAGATGCACGGCAAGTGAGTATGTTGGATTATAATGAGATAGATTAAGAAAGTTATGGTGTTATATGTTCAAAAGAAATTATAAAGACCAAAGTGAGATAATTGTCAAATTTTAGGGGTAGAAAGTGTCAAAACCCTTTTTGTTTGTATTTATTGCCTCTTTAAACCCTTACTTTTTCTCATGTGTTTTTCCTTTGGTCGGCATGAACCTAATAAATGTCTCCACTTTTCAATCATCACCAAAAAATTAAGGGGAAAAAAAATAGGAGAGTAAACTTCATGCTCCACTTTTATTTTCAATTAATAATTATTATTATTACTTTTATATCGATATTATTCTAATTTTAATTGATGGAGATAAATCTGGTCGTGAAGCCCACATGTGTATAAAGGTTCATCCCAAACCCAAATATAGATAATGATCAGGGTTGAGGGCTCCGAACACCCTCAGCTCAGATATTAACAAATTGGGAGGCTCAAAACAATCATGAGGACCAGTCCCTCTTGTAAGACCCCAACTTTTCATATACGAATAATTCAAGTCGTGTTTTAAAAATATTTTGAAAATGTCGGGGTAGATTACGATATTAATTATATAAATTAATATTTTAGGGGGTTGTATTGAAATTTTTTTAAAAAAAAAAAAACTTAAAAACATACTTTTGAGTTTAATTTCTACCACAATATAATACAAGGGGAGACTTGTGTAATTTTATAAAAAAAATATCTCAATATATATATATACACACACATAGAAAGTTGGGAATGGATAAGGTGATAATTGGTAGAGGTATGGGGGCTGTCCGGCCTAGTGGGCTCTCACACGTGTGTGTGTGTGTGTATATATATGTATATATATACACACAGATAAGGATAAAAGGGAACGAAGAATCGAGAAAAAGAGAAGAGAGAGAGATGGGTCGGCAGTAGAGAGAGAAAGAGATAAGGTAGTCGGCGGCGTCATGATTCGCCGGCGGTGAGTTTGTGTGCTTCGTCTGAGGGTGTGTATGCTTGCTGGATGCAGGTGTGATGACGGTGCTGTGCAGGTGTGTGTTCTGTTTTCGTTTGGTGTTGTTGTGTGGGTGTGTGGGTGTTTCGATGGTAACGGTGGTGCCGTTTGTCTGGGTATGGGTGTAGTTCTCCGGTGTTTTGATTTCGTGTGCGCCTGTGTGTGGGTTGCTATGTATATGTGTGTGGTATGTTTGGGTAGTGTTTTGATCTAACGGAGGTGGCAGTGGCGCATGGTTTGATCGTCACCATCATCGCGGGAGCGGAGAGCTAGAGAGAAAAATGGTGTCGCCAGCATGGGTTTGTCTTGCAGGTGTGTGTGTGTTGTTCCTGCTGTGTGTGTATGTGTTGTCGAAAAAACAGAGAAGAGAGAGAAATGAAGGTGGGTTTGTTGGCGAGTGTCCAGTGGCTGGCGATCGTGTGGGTTTTTGTGTGTTGTATTGTGTGGGTATGAGCCTATAGTGAGAAGAGAGGGAGAGAGTTGGCTGAGATCTCAAAACAGAGCAGGAGGAGGAAGACGATTTACCGCCTAAGCGGTGGATTTTCGCCCAGGCAGTGAAAATGCAGAGTGCAGTTATGAGAAAGGAAGAAACAACCACTCGATCGCCTAGGCGGTGGGACGTCGCTTAGGCGGTGGGGCGTCGCTTAGGCGGTGGGGAGCAGAATCAGAAATACATGGAATTTTAGGGAAATCCACGATCGGTTCGGAACGGGTAACCTTTCTAACTTATTTTGTGAATTCTAAATTTAGTTTTCTAACCTTAGAGTAATAAAATGAAAATAATAAATCTTAAGATTTGTTTATAAGAACAAAGTTTATAAATAGTAAACCGTAACGAAACGATACTAGTTGATTAGTTATATTTCGTAATAAAATATGGGAATAGGAAATTGAGGAAATTAGGATTTCATGGCGTGATTAGTTTATTTTATACAAAAGTATTAATTTAGGCCCTGTCATTGTTAGGTTCGCAGGCACCGGAGTTCGGATAGGGGATAGTTGGATAAAGGTTACGAAAGCGGATATCAGGTGAGTGTACTGCCCTTCTTGCCAAACTATTTTCATATAAATATGATGAGATATGTGTTTATTTAACTGTATGAATTTTATAAATTATATGGATCAAGCCAGTTGTGGGTGAGTTGGTAAAATGGTTTTCCATTGAAATGTTTGGGTTTAAAAAGAAAGACTTTATAAATAATCTGTTGGATTTGGTGATTTTAATAAAAAAGGTGGGAAAAACATGATTTTTTAAATCAAAAGTGGGTTTTGTTAAAAAGAGGTGGACAAGGGTAATTTTGACAGGTATTGATCTAAATGGTGATTTTGTCGATATTATTGAAGTGGTGATTTATATTATGGTCTGTCCAGAGGGTGGTCCGACAGATGGATAATTATTTGTGTTTTGGGTGATGATATTATTGAATTGACTATGCTAGTTATGATGTCCTATCCGGAGAGTGGTCCGGCAGGTGGTGATTTATGATGGATACTTATTATGTGGTGATGTATATTATTGGCCTCCGGAGACGTCTGGTTGGTGGTGATCTGCGCAGTTAGGTCCGCTAGGAAGGCATATCCTACGAATGGTTACGGTACCGTTGCAACTCCCGATCGTGAGATTAAAACGATCACTATGGCTTAGCCGGTGGGTGTGGGATTGAGATGTGTGTTTAAATTGGGGTGTTTTATAAATACTGGGGGACTTATTATTGATTGGATGTTTAGAAACTGAATTATACTGCTTCACTTCCATTGCTTTTTTGATACTAGAGATTTTACCAACTCTGTGTGGTGTTTATATTTATTCACGCTTGATCCATTTAAATGTTGGATTTTATGAAATGTATTGTTATTACGTTAAAAATGGTTTTTACTAAGAAGGCAGTACACTCGCAGGTGATTTCTTAGGAGACAGTCCCCTACTGGCATTAGGTGGAGTTATCTGAGAGGTTTTTGAGTTGAGCTGTCAGAGAGGAATAATAAGATAGTGAAAGATTATGTACTTGTTGTATGATTGAAATTTTATAGTACATTTATGTAATTATGTAATGTATAAGAAGTTAATAGTGAAGCAGGTGATGTCATATTGTCGTCACGCCGGTCCTGGGGTGACAGGTGTCCGGGACGGATCGTGACACCTCTAGAGTCTCTAAGTATCAAGAATGTATCGGGCTAAGGGTTCCAAGCACTCTCAGCTTGGACATATACAAAAAGGGGAGCCTCAAATCGTCCGAGCTCCTCCAGTTCCAAGTATAGAATACAGGTCGAGCTAAGGGCTCTGAGCACCCTCAGCTTGGACAACAACATAAGGGAAGGACCCTAAAACCTTCCAAGGCCCCTGCAGTTCAAGTATAGAAGATAGGCCGAGCTAAGGGTGCTCGAGCAAAGGCAAAAGGGAGGGACCTTAAAACCTTTCAAGGCTCCTGCATTTGAAGTATAGAAGATAAACCAAGCTGAGGGCTCCTAGCACTCTCAGCTTGGACATATACAAAAAGGAGAACCTACAACCACCCAAGAGCTCCATCAAGTCCCAACTATCGAAGATAGACCAAGCTGAGGGCTCCGAGCACCCTCAGCTCGAATATTTGCAAAGTGGGAAGCCTCCAAACCACAAACATCAAGAAGGCCGAGAAGAGGGGTCCGAGCACCCTCATCTCGAATTTCCACCAAAGGGACACCTGATACGTCCGAGAAGAAGAATCCAAACACCCTCAGCTCGGATCAACCTCTAAGTGGAACCCTGAAGATCGAAGAAGCCGAGATGAGGGGTCCGAGCACCCTCAACTCAAATCGCCTACCATATGGTTCCCTCAAGCCACCAAGTCTGAAAAGAAGATCAAAAGGAAATGAATTGAGGGATCTGAGTACTCTCATCTCATATTGTCCTCCAAATGGGGACCCTCAAATGAAGATTGAAGCCACTTGGCCAACCTAAAGGGTCTTAGTACCCTTAGCTCGGATTTTCTCCAAATAGAGCTTCTCAAATAGAATTGAAGCTACATGGCCGAGTTGAGGGGTCCGAGTGCCCTCAACTCAGATTTATTCCAAATAAACCTCTCAAGTGATGGTTGAAGCAGCATGGCAAAGCTGAGGGGTCCGAGCACCCTCACCTCGGACTTTCTCCAAATGAGGACTCCCAAATGAAGATTGAAGCGGTGTGTCCGAGCTGAGGGATCCGAGCACCCTCAGCTTGGATTTCCTCCAATTGGGTCCTCCCAGTTCACCTGAAAGTCAGCAAGCCGAAATGAGAGGTTTGAACATCCTCAACTCGGATTCCCCTACAAATAAAAGCCCCTAAAGCCATTTTGAAGCTCCCGATGCCATTTTAACGTCCTCTCCATCTCTTGATTGGTTAAAGGGGCTAAAAACGAGCCCTTAATCTCAATTACAAGTGGATTGGCCTATGGACTTCTACTAATTGGCCCAAAAGCCCAGTCTAGGTATTTAGAGCCCTATCTGTGAGCTTATTGGTCGCTTGTCGAATTAGGCTAATTAACCGAGTTGGAATCTCTAATTCGGTAGCGTTAATCGAGTCTTACTATAAATACTCCTAGGCATCCATTGCCAAAAATGTACTAGCCTTTATTTCATTCTAGAGCATGTTTAGCCTTCTCCTTCGGATACTTACTCTCACGCCGGGGGGACTTCACCAGGCACCGACGAGTCTGTGTGTAGGTGCTCAGAGTGCAAACTGGAGCTCAGATAAGAGATCAGAACAGAGTTCGGAAAGGAGTTCAACTCGGCTTTTGAAGAAGATTTTAGCTCTAAGTCCAACGAGGAGCTCAAGTCGGATTCTAAAGAGGATCTCATTTCAGAGTCAAGTGAGAAGCTCAAGTCGGATGGCAAGTATCTCCAAAGTGTCAGAATTCTATCGAGCTCGGATTCTCTAGTGCATCACCTCTACGTCAGCAACAAATTTATATGTGCCACCTATCTAGACCATACTAAGGGTGTTCACTAGTTTTTGACACCAACATTAATAAATTTGTTTGGAGGAGGTAAACAACGTAAATTTGTCCAATTTTATTTAAATTAGCAACCAATTTATATATATATATATATATATATATATATATATATATATATATATGCGTGTGTGTATATATTATGTATGATGGGGGTTTATTCTTGATCTGGGATTGACTAACATTCTCCTTTCTTGACGAAGTACGTCTTCTTCCTTGCGGCACCTCGATGAAATCCTCCTCGAACAAGTTGGTTCCATGAAGCTCTCCCCTCTGCTCCTCAAGAGGTCGATCCGCATTGGGCCATTTGGGCCATGCATATTGGGCCTCGATAGGCCAAATATATGTTGTCCATGTGTGCCTAATCCATTGGGCCATACGGGGTCTGGTCCATGGGCACTGTGGCTTCTCTCCACCAATCACGATGTAATCAGGTCCAATTAGGCCTTAATCGATTCAGATTAGGCCTAATCTTCTTCCTTCACTCGCTTTGGAGTTCACACTAAACTGGAGATCTTCCCTATATGTATATGTATTACCTCAAAAGTTTCAGGTAACGCATTTATTACCTTTCAGATAGGATTATCTGTTTAGCGTGAATAACTTATTCTCACGCATGAGGGACTTCTCTGGAAAATACCTCGACGAATCTTTCTACAGTTATTCGGCGGGCAGGCCTGGTTTCAAGGGAAAGTCTCTCTGCTCATCAACCCGGATCAAACAATCGTAGCTCGGCCACATATCATTCTGTTGACAAGTTTTGTTGTGCAGCAACAATATATACACACACATACATACAGAAACCTTCAAATAATACCAACAAACCCACCCATTGAAAATATCCTTTATAAGCAGACTCCAAATGGATACATATTGCTTTGAATAACTAACAAAATAAAAACATTTACAGAACATATGGAAACAAACAAAAAAAAATTTAATTCAAGTAGTGTTTGGTTGCATGAAATTGTAGCCTTGGAATTCAAATTAGAAATGAACCCTTTTAAAAATTCATAAAATTAAATGTATTCATTTTGAATTCCAATTCCATAGCTTCAATTCCGTGCTCCCAAACGCTACCTAAGAACAAAAAAAGTGATTTAGAGAAAAGAAAAAAAGATTTATTCAATAACCTTTACGGCATGTTTGGTTAGACGGAATAGAATGAGGGTAGAATGGAATGGAAGAAGTAATGTAATGAGAGAAGGAATGAAATGGAATTGTGAATGAAATCACTATTCTATTATCTTGTTTGGTTGGTATAGAATGAAAGAAAGAATGGAATAGTGAAATATAGTAAAATTTTCATTTTGCCCTTATAAAATTATTATTCCATTCTCTTCTTGGTTGGTTATAATAAAATTTTATTATATTTCACTATTCTATTCTTTTCCTCATTTTATTATATTTCACTATTCAACTCAATTTTAAATTTTTGTTCTCTAATTTCTATTTTTGTTCTCAATTTTCAGTTTCTATTCTTTAATTTCTGTTTTATTCTCAATTTTCAGTTTCCTTTTTTAATTTTTCGTTCTCTAATTTTCTATTTTTTTTTTCTCAATTTTCAATTTATGTTCTCAATTTTTTGTTTTTGTTCTCAATTTTTTGTTTTTATTCTCAATTTTCTGTTTTTGTTCTCAATTTTCTGTTTCTATTCTCTAATTTTATGTTTTTGTTTTCAATTTTCAGTTTTCGTTCTCAATTTTTCGTTCTCTAATTTTATATTTTTGTTTTCAATTTTCAGTTTATGTTCTCAATTTTCTGTTTCTGTTCTCAATTTTTTGTTATCTAATTTTATGTTTTTGTTCTCAATTTTTAGTTTATGTTCTCAATTTCTTGTTCTCTAATTTTCTGTTTTTGTTCTCAATTTTCGGTTTATATTCTCAATTTTCTGTTTCTATTCTCAATTTTCAGTTTCTGTTCTCAATTTTCTAGTTCTGTTCTCAATTTTTGTTCTCAATTTTCTATTTCTATTCCCAATTTTCTGTTCTCTAATTTCAATTTATGTTCTCTAATTTCTATTTTTGTTCTCAATTTTTAAGGGCTTAATTACAAGGGCTATCATGTAATTTAAGATATTGATTCTATTGGGTTGGAATCCCATTCTACCCCATCTGAAATGGAATCCTATTCCATCCAATTTCATTCCAATGAAATCACAAAAGTGATTCCATTGGAGAACCAAACAACGGAATAGGAATCGAGGGCGGAATGCGATTCCATTCCGCCCACGATTCCATCCAACCAAATATGCCGTTAGAGAGAGAGAGAAAGAGATATAGAGACATAGAAAAGAATAAAGAAAGGGGAGGCGGGGAACTGGGGATAGTTAGATGGTGTGGGGGGATGGGGTTGTTGATTTTTTCTAATAAAGGATACTGGTGCAATGTTTGAAACACGAGAGTAAAAATGATTTAATGAGCTTTACCGAATTGCATATTTAATCTCTCAGTTTAAATATTGAAAATGTTGTTAATAATTTTGGACAAAAAATATGTTAAACTCAGTATTAGACCTTCTAATGAGAATATTTTCATCGTTTCATTATTCTAGTAAACGTAAGATGTTTTTCCTTAACTTTTTCCTAATAACAATTCAAGTGTCTCGTTCTTATTAGTCAAATAAATCGTCATCTGGGAAAAAGATCTAAAGTTTAGTTGAGTGATATGATGATTAAATAAGTACAACTCATTTTTTGTCCAAAACTAGTTTTAGCCCTGCGCCAAGCGCGGGTCTTGAAATAATTTTTTTGTTTATTTTATTTGATTATTTAAATATAATTTATATTTGTTATTTTTGAAAAAATATTTTGTATTAGTTAGTAGTGTTTGTATTTTTTTATTTTAGTAGGTGAACTATATATTATTGCAGTGTTCGAAATATTTATTTTTTCTATTTTGTAATATTGTTTTTCAATTAGTATTATGAATATTTTACTTTTTTGGTGTTGATATTAAAAGTACTTTTTAATGTTTGATAAATGATAAAATTTTAGTTCAATATTGTTGATACCGAAAAGTGGTTGCTGGTCAACAGTGTGGTCCGGGAGGATACCTGGGACACGGGGCGGCTACTAATGTTGTAACAAGTTGAGTTCAGGGGTGATGACAGACTCCGAGCTGAGCTCCACTCTTCTGCGCCCAACACCTGCACAAAGACCCACCAGGGTTATCCCTAGTAAAATCCCTCTGGCGTGAGGATAAGTATTCCGAGATGGAAGGCTGAAAATATATATTGAGTTCAGTAGTGGTCACATACTGTTGGGCAGTGGATGCCCCGGTGTATTTATAGGCGTCAGTACCTGATTAGCGCCGCGAAATTAGGGGGCCAGCTCAGGTTAATTAACATAATCTGCTGGACAACCAATGAGCAGACAGGTTAGCCCTCTAATCGTCAGGGCTGGCTTTTGAGCCCACAATTGGAGGCCCATGGGCCAGGGCCTCACAACGGCCTGGCGAACTCCCGAGTGCTGTGGTGGCGAACAAAGGGTGCCACAAATCACCAGTTCGGAAGGTCGGACCTTAGCTCGTCGGTCCTGATTTCTTCACTGAGACGACCCTCAGCTCAGCTGAGGGACACCTCAGCTCGATACTGAGGGGTTTTTAGCCCTCGTCCTAGCCGCTCTTCTATGATTGGGTGAATTTTTGACCCCGTGATGTCCCTTACGAGATTTTCCTATATCAATTGCCCCCCAAGTCCTGATGGCAGGAGTGAAGCATGACGGCCTCGGGATTTTTGAAGGAGCAAGTAAGTAGTAGGAGGTGAGGATATCGGGGTCAAAATGCAACAGTGGCACACCACGGATCCCTGAGGGGAGAAACGGCTGGAAAATAGAAAGTAAAGAGTAGAGTCTGGGCTGAGGAGAAAATAGTGTCTTCTGTTCGGCAGGTCGGCAGTACGAAAGAAGCAGTGGTGGTAAGTGAGGGTTTGGAGAGCGTTCCCCTTGTTGAAAGTGGCCGAGCTGAGAGCCCGTAGGGTCGTGAGCTCAGCCAAATGATTTTTTTTTATTTTATTTTTTTTAGGTGGGAAGGTTGAGAACCTCCTCCCTTTGGACTTTGTCCGAGCTAAGAGACCGTCAGGTCGTGAGCTCGACCATTGTCACTGCCTCTGAATTTTGCAAGGATAGAAAGTTTAAGAGCCTTTCCCTTTTTGATTTTATCCGAGCTGAGAGCTCGTAGGGTCGTGAGCTCGGCCATTTGCATGCCTTAGAAAATTTCAAGGGTGAGAAGTTTGAGAGCCTTCCCCCTTTGGATTTTGTCTGAGCTGAGAGCCCATAGGGTCGTGAGCTCGGCCATTTGCATGCCTTAAAATTTTTCAAGGGTGGAAAGTTTGAGAGCCTTCCCCCTTTGGATTTTGTCCGAGCTGAGAGCCCGTAGGGTCGTGAGCTCGGCCATTTGCATGCCTTAGAATTTTTCAAGGGTAGGAAGTTTGAGAGCCTTCCCCCTTTTGATTTTATCCGAGATGGGAGCCCGTAGGGTCGTGAGCTCGGCCATTTGCATGCCTTAGAAAATTTCTAGGGTGTGAAGTTTGAGAGCCTTTTCCCTTTTAAATTTGTCCGAGCTGAGAGCCCGTAGGGTCGTGAGCTCGGCCATATGCATGCCTTAGAATTATTTTGAGGGTGGGAAGTTTGAGAGCCTTCCCCCTTTTGAATTTGTCTGAGCTGAGAGCCCATAGGGTCGTGAGCTCCGCCATATGCATGCCTTAGAATTATTTTGAGGGTGGGAAGTTTGAGAGCCTTCCCCCTTTGGATTTTGTTCGAGCTGAAAGCCCGTAGGGTCATGAGCTCGGCCATTTGTATGCCTTAGAATTTTTCAAGGGTGGGAAGTTTGAGAGCCTTTCCCCTTTGGATTTTGTCCGAGCTGAGAGCCCGTAGGGTCGTGAGCTCAGCCATTTGCATGCCTTAGAATTTTTCAAGGGTGGGAAGTTTGAGAGCCTTCCCCCTTTGGATTTTTTCCGAGCTGAGAGCCCGTAGGGTCGTGAGCTCGGCCATTTGTATGCCTTAGAATTTTTCAAGGGTGGGAAGTTTGAGAGCCTTCCCCCTTTTGATTTTGTCCGAGCTGGGAGTCCGTAGGGTCGTGAGCTCGGCCATTTGCATGCCTTAAAAAATTTCTAGGGTGGGAAGTTTGAGAGCCTTCCCCCTTTTGAATTTGTCCGAGCTGAGAGCCCGTAGGGTCGTGAGCTCGGCCATATGTATGCCTTAGAATTATTTTGAGGGTGAGAAGTTTGAGAGCCTTCCCCCTTTTGAATTTATCTGAGCTGAGAGCCCGTAGGGTCGTGAGCTCGGCCATATGCATGCCTTAGAATTATTTTAAGGGTGGGAAGTTTGAGAGCCTTCCCCCTTTCGATTTTGTCCGAGCTGAGAGCCCGTAGGGTCGTGAGCTCGGCCATTTGCACGCCTTAGAAAATTTCTAGGGTGGGAAGTTTGAGAGCCTTCTCCCTTTGGATTTTGTTCGAGCTGAGAGCCCGTAGGGTCGTGAGCTCGCCCATTTGCATGCCTTAGAAAATTTCTAGGGTGGAAAGTTTAAGAGCCTTCCCCTTTTTGAATTTGTCCGAGTTGAGAGCCCGTAGGGTCGTGAGCTCGCCCATTTGCATGCCTTAGAATTTTTCTAGGGTGGGAAGTTTGAGAGCCTTCCCCCTTTTGATTTTGTCCGAGCTGGGAGCCTGTAGGGTCGTGAGCTCGGCCATTTGCATGCCTTAGAAAATTTCTAGGGTGGGAAGTTTGAGAGCCTTCCCCCTTTGGATTTTGTCCGAGCTGAGAGCCCGTAGGGTCGTGAGCTCGTCCATTTGCATGCCTTAGAAAATTTTTAGGGTAGAAAGTTTGAAAGCCTTCCCCATTTTGAATTTGTTCGAGTTGAGAGCCCGTAGGGTCGTGATCTCGGCCATATGTATGCCTTAGAATTATTTTGAGGGTGGGAAGTTTGAGAGCCTTCCCCTTTTCACACGTGACAAAATGCATCACACGTGCCCCTTCTTCTGAATCATGTGATAGGCCACTCCACCATCGTTGGATGGGTGCCACGTGGCAGGGGCGTTTAAACCAAGGCATCCCCAACCGTTGGCCTTTGCGACCTTTCGTCTGGGTACACTGTCCTTTTATAAATGGTGGCCCCTACCTTTCATTTGACATTTGCGTAAAATCTAGAGCCCCCTCTTCTTCCCCGGTATTGGTACTTCTTTTTCATTGTCTTTTTTGTGTCCGAACAGAATGTCGGGATCCCCTTCTTACTCTTCTTTTTCGACGTCCGGCTCTGCTGACGGCTCGGAGTCCGGTTCCTCGGACTGGTCGTCCTCCAGCTCCCCTCAATTCAGGGTAGAGAGGCGTCCCGCTCTGGGAGACGCCTCCTCGAGTGTTATGGCCAGGATCCATGAAACGAGCGGTGCTATCCAGTCATGCCTGGAAGACCGTGCATTCGTGGTGAGCCGTGCCGACGAGAGTGGTGGGGCCTCCACATTACTTGACGCTGCGATCGGGGTCCCTCCCGAAATCGTCACAGTGGTGAAGATCTACACCGGCGTCTCTATTCCCAAATTGCTTCGTGAAAACGAGGTGCGCAATGCCGAGCTAGAGAAATTGTTCATAAAAGTCCCACCCTTGAGTCCGATTTGAAAAATCAAAACAACCATGACCGAGGAAGCTGTGCTCTCTTGCCGGAGTGAATTCTTCATCCCGGAGGAGGTCACGACACTTGATCCTGGGCCCGACGATCGATCCTGTATGCCACTAGCTGGATTTATGACAGTATATAGAAAACAGCTGGAGGCGGGTCTTCGATTTCCCCTCCACTGGTGGGTCAGGGCCATCTATGAGAAGTACCATTTGTGTCCGTCACAAATTGCTCCGAACGGCATGAGAGCCCTGGTGGCTTCTTATATCATCTTCCGAGCCGAGGGACTCGAGCTGAGCATTAAGCTCTTCAGGGCTCTGTTCTTCCTTAAGCCACTCCCCTGGGGCACTGGGTGGTATTATATTTTGTCCAAGTCAACTTTCCTGAAGGACCTGGGCTCTTCCATTCATCGATGGAAGCCCTAGTTCTTCTATATCGGAGAGAGCGGTTGGCAATCCGGCCTGGAAGAAGAAGGAAGATATCCCCTCCAGATGGAATGGGGAAAAGTTGGTAAGGCTACGGCCCCGTAAGTGGAGTTTTTGGTTTGGTTGGCTTTACATACTGCCTATGCATTAATACCTTTGTTTCCGTGACTTCCTGCAGCTAAGGAGACGCCCAAGAAGAAAAGACCAGAGCCGAGCAGAACAATTTGCGAGCAGAGAGATAAGGTCTTGAGGACTGCCTTCAAGGACGTGAACACTCTGATCGCTTCTCAGCTATTTTCAGCATTTGGTTTTCTCCACCGGATGTCTCAGCCTCACCCGATTTCTTTCTTGACTCGGACAACGGTAAGAAATTTTCTGCTATGTCAATTGCCCATACTTGGTAATTTTTACGCGTGTTACGTTTAATTCACGCAGATATCCTTGTATAGAACCGAATGTTGCCGGCCTGGATGGAAGAATTTCTAAAAATCTTATTGAATATTGCAGCTATGGACAAGGCAATGGCAGTATGTATGCTTCTGGAGAAGAAGGCAAAGGAAGCTGCCGAGGCGGAGAAAGCAGAGAAGGAACCTGCACGGCTTCTCGGGACGCCAACCTGGAGTCACTCACCTGCCCTGCCGGGCGTGGTTATCCGGGACACGTCCCAATCCAAATCAGGATCCCGGCAATCCATGCAAACCCTGAGCGGTGATTCTTCTCCTCGCCGTTCTGACAAGGGGAAGAGAAAAGCTCGCGAGGGAAAACACAAGAAGCACAAGTCCTCGAAGAAGGCAAAGTTTGTGCCCGGGGCGTCATCTGAGCTGACAGTTGACGGATCCTTCTTTGGGGTGGCGAACACCGGGCTACCGGCCGACCGTGCTTTACTGAAGAGCCCAGAGGTGATACCGGGCTTTCTCCGTCGCATGACACTTCCCAATGATAAAGAACTGATGAAGGGAGAGAGCACCGGTAACCTTATGCGCCAGGCCATCTGCGATCAAGTCTCGGTAACACTTCCTTTCAATTTTACTCTCCGCTTCACCTTTTGTGGCTAAATTTTTCTAAGTGTTACGAAATTTCCTTTCTCATGCAGTGCATGCTTTGAATGTCTGTGGTTTTTTACCGAATCTCAGAGAGTGCCATGGAATAGGCCATGCTGAGGTCCGAGAAGAACGCTGCTGAGCAAAAGTGAATTGCCTGACGGACGACTTTCAGCTTGCCGCCCAGGCCCATCAGGGCCTACAATCCAGGCACATCCTCGTGACCAAAGAACGGGACGACTTCGAGAGGCAGAAGGTGCAACTGGAGAAGAAGGTTGAGGAGTTGGAGAGGAGATTGAAAAAGGAAGAGCAGCAGAGGGGAAAGGCCATCCGTCGGGCAAAGCAGAAAGTCGTTGAGGACTATAAAGCCATCGAAGAATTTAAAAATCTAAAGTACGAGCTTGCTGCCGAATTCATGGATGACGGGCACAAGGCCACGTTCCTCTACCTTCAGCGCCATTACCTGGAGTTCGACAGCTCGGGTGTTGGGATGGAATTTTCCCAGCACGGCAAGTTGGCGGTGGAGCGGCCAGTTGAAGGGGCTGCCGAGGGTCCGCACATGAAGCCGGTGCTGAAGGGGCTGGTAGAGAGGAAGCTGAGGGTGAGGAATACACCAACGTCGATGTTGTGGGCGTCGAAGGTGCTTCTGGGGAAAAATAGATCTTCACCTCGGCCTTTTTTGAAGACTTAGAAATTTTTTTTGGATTTTGGATTTTGTTAAACTCCCCTTGTACGTACTCTTTTTTTTTTTTTTTTGAATACGGGCTAGAACCCCACCGATGTAAGCCCTTGTTTATTTTGTGGAATGGAATACAACAAAAAAAAAAATTTGAGCACTTGTTCCCAATTTAAGTGTTCGGGATAGGGTTGCAAACCCTTACACCTTCACGACCCCACCTTTCTGCACGCGTGTCAAGTCTTTACAGACCTTAATTCTCAACGCTTACAACTTTAAACATGTTATGGCATCATTTTGGTGATTAACTGTCGTGGTTATGACCATCCTGCCCCCCAGCCTGCAGTAGGAGTGCCTTAGTGCGTCGGAAGGCCCGTTTAAGTAACAAGGTCGTTATATTATCATCAAAATACTCGATACTTAGCGGTATATAGATGAAACGATTACAAAATGACCTCAGTCCTATAGTGGTATTGTTTGAGATGGTCGGCGTTCCACGGGTGTCGCAGCGGAACGCCTTCCTCAGTTTCGAGTTCATATGTACCCGGCCTTGCAATTCTTATCACGCAATAAGGTCCCTCCCAGCTGGGGTCCAACTTTCCTGCATTTGGCTCCTTTGTCGCTAGGGTTATCTTTCTGAGGACTAAGTCTCCGACGTCAAAATGCGGTGGTCGCACCCTTCTATCATAGTATCGAGCTGCCCATTGCTGGTATGCTGCCTGGCGCACTCGAGCGTTCTCCTGTCGTTCTTCTAGAAGGGCCATCATTGCGTCGTTCATCTGCTGGTCCTGTCCATTAGGTGACGTTCGGTAGGTCGGTAATCCAATTTTCGCAGGAATTACGAATTCAGATCCAAAAGTCATCGCGAACGGTGTCTCTCCAGTCGGGGTCCGGGAAGTGGTGTGGTATGCCCAGAGGATCAGGTAAAGTTCCTCTACCCACCTCCCTTTGGCTTTGTCAAGTCTGGTCTTTAAACTGTGTGGAACCGTCTGATTCGTGACTTCTACCTGTCCATTAGCTTGTGGATGACCAGGAGACGCAAAGTGTGTTTAGATACCCAGGCCGGAGCAAAAAGAAGTAAACAAGTCATTGTCGAATTGAGTGCCGTTGTCGGACACGATTACCCTCGGGATTCCGAACCAGTATACCATGGACTTCCAGACAAAATCCCGAATTTTCTCCTTGGTAATGCAGGCCAGGGGTTCGGCTTCCACCCACTTGGTGAAATAATCGATAGCGACCACGAGGAATTTCCTTTGACCAGTGGCTTGTGGAAAAGGGCCCAACAAGTCGATTCCCCATTGGGCAAAGAGCCACGGACTCGCCATGGGCACTATGGTCGTTGGCGGTAGATGAGGGTGGGGACCGAAACGTTGGCATTTGTCGCATTTTTTTACGAACTCACTCGCGTCTTCTAGCATTTTCGGCCAAAAATACCCTTGGCGGAGGAGTTTTCCAGCCAAGGCCCTGCCCCCCAAGTGATTGCCACAGATTCCCTTATGGGTCTCTCTTATTACATAGTCGGCTTCTTCCGGCCGCAAGCACCGTGAGTATGGTCCAGAGAATGAACGTCGATACAGGACCCCGTCCAGAATGCAATATCTGGCTGACCTGTACCGCATCCTTCTTGCTTCGTTGCGGTCGTCGGGGAGCGTTCCGTCTTCCAGATATTTACGGATGGGGTCCATCCAAGTGGGATGGTTATTAAGCTCACATATTGGAGCCACCCGATCAGAAACTATCGTGCTCGGAGCATCGAGATACTCAACTGGCACACTTCGCTTCAGAGTTAATGCTACTGCCGAGGCAAGGTTTGCCAAGACATCGGCGTGCCGGTTCTCCTCCCGTGGTATTTTGGATACATTGATTTCTTTGAATTCTCCCATCAAGGTTTTGACCCTCTCAAGGTACACAGTCATACTAGGGTCTTTCGCCAAGTATTCTCCCATTGACCTAGTTGACGACCAGCTGAGAGTCGCAAAAGACGGACAACGCCGTCACATTGAATTCCCTGGCCATGCGGAGCCCAGCCAGCAGAGCCTCGTATTCCGCCTCGTTATTAGTTGCTCTAAACCCCAGTCTCAGGGCGTACTCAACTTCCTCATTGCCTGGGGCAACAAGTACCATCCCCGCTCCACAACCACTGGTGTTGGATGATCCATCGATGAACAGCTTCCATGTCGCCGGACCGTTATCTGGGCTGAAGTCACCCTGCACCTCCCCCTCTTCCACCCTTCTCGCTTCTGGTTGAGCAGTGGATCGCTCGGGGTCCTCAGGAAATGTGAGCTCAGCGATGAAATCTGCTAGGACCTGACCCTTAATGGTCGTCCTAGGGCGATATTCAATATGAAACTGACCCAGCTCAAGGCTATACTTCATCAACCGCCCCGAGATGTCTGGTGAATGCAAAATTTGCCTTATTGGCTGGTCCGTGAGGACGACGATCTGGTGTGCTTGGAAATACTGTTTCAGTTTCCGAAAAGCCACCAGTAGAGCATAAGTCAGTTTTTCAAACTTAGTGTACCTCGTTTCGGTATCCAAGAGGACCCTGCTAGAGTAAAAGACCGGATGCTGGGCCCCGACGTCATCCATCACAAAAGCAGCACTCACCGCTGTTGCAGACGCGGCAATATACAGGTAAAGGGTCTCCCCCTCCTTCGGGGTGCTGAGCAGAGGAGTAGAGGATAGATAGTTCTTGAGTGATTGGAAAGACGACTCGCATGCGTCGGTCCACCCAAAATTGATGCTGCCCCTTAGCACTTTGAAGAACGACAGACACTTTTCCAATGCTTTGGATATGAAGCGGTTGAGTGCGGCGAGTCTTCCCGTCAGCATCTGTACCTCCTTCTTGTTCCGAGGAGAGGCCATTTTGAGGATCGCGTGTATTTGATCGGGGTTAGCATCGATGCCGCGCTGGGAGACCATGTACCCCAGGAACTTTCCAGCAAAAACCCCAAAAGTACATTTGTTTGGGTTGAGTTTCATGCGATGGGCCTGGAGTTTCTCGAAGCAGTCGTAAAGATGTTGTGTGTGGTTAAGGGCTTTCGAGCTCGAGAGCCCTTGACTAACATGTCATCAATGTAAACCTCCATCATCCTTCCGATCTCTTCCTTGAACATTTTGTTCACCAATCGTTGATAAGTGGCTCCAGCGTTGCGCAAGCCAAACGGCATTATTTTGTAACAGTATGTACCCATGTCGGTGATGAACGACGTTTTGCTCTTATCGGGGGGGAACAGTAGAATTTGATTGTACCCAGCATAAGCGTCGAGGAAACTCAGAAGCTCATACCCCGCTGTGGCGTCTATGACGATATCAATCCGGGGTAGGGGGAAGAAGTCTTTCGGGCAGGCTTTATTCAGATCTTTGAAATCAACATAGAGGCGCCACTTGTTTCCAGCCTTGGGAGCCAAGACCACATTCGCCAACCAGTCCAGGAATTTGACTTCTTCAACGACGCTAGAGCTGATCAATTTATCCATCTCTGCTTCAATTAACTTCTGGCATTCCGGATGAAATTTTCGTCATTTTTGCCGCACGGGAGGATGATGTGGATCATCATAGAGGCGGTGCATTGCCACGCTCGGATCAATACCCGGCAGCTAGTCATGGGACCAGGCAAAGACGTCGTAATTGCGTTGGAGTAGTTGGATGAGTTCATCCCTCTGTTCGGACGGGAGACTAGCGCCGATCCTAATAGTTCGCTTTTCAATGGTTGGGTATATGGAAACCTCTTTCAGTTCCTTGTGAGGTCGAGGACCAGTCTCTTCCTCCCTTGGATCATCGATGGGCACAGGCACCAGCCCCCGACCCAGAGCCATGAGTTCAGAATCTCCGAGCTCTGGCTCCACCTGTGATTGCTATTTCTTCCTCTCCAACACCCTCCGTGCACAAGCCAGGGAGGATTCTTGGTCACCCCTCACCACTCCCACACCTTCCTCGGTAGGGAACTTCATCGCTTGGTGATATGGGGAACAGACGGCTTTAAGGGCAACCACCGTAGGTCGACCCATGATTGTGTTATAGGGCGAGGGCCTGTCTACGATTAGAAATTTGGTCCAAACAGTGGAGGTCCGTGGATGGGCCCCGACTGTCACTGGAAGCGAGACCCTCCCGGCGGCATTCACAACATCCCCTCCAAAACCGACTAGGGGGGTCGTCGACGGTTTTATCGCGCTAGGATCCACGTTTATTTTCTCAAACGCCCATTTGAAGATAATATCGGCGGAACTACCACCATCTACCAGGATCCGTCCCATTTTGTAGTGATGGATGATCGCCATGATGACGAGGGCGTCGTCGTGGGGCACATGCACGTCCCTAAGGTCTGCCTCACTGAATGAAATAACGTTGTGCTCTGCAGCATCAACCGTGCTGACCGCGAAGATGTCTTCGCTCACTTTTCTTTTGGCTTTGTGCTCATACCTCTTCTTAGATGAGAGGGTCTCTCCTCCAAGGCCCAATCCTCCATGGATGACGTTAATCTTGCCATCAATCCTATGCTTGTCATCGTCCCTCCCTGCATCTGACCTAGGAGGGGGTGACTTCTGTTTCTTCTTCTTCTGCGACCTATATGTTCTTCGCGGGAGTCGCACTCCTCCGTTTTGGGAGCTCGGTCGTCCCTTCGAACATAGCGACCTAGGTACCCCCTGCTAATAAAGGCTTCAATTTCTTCCCAAAGTTGGAAACAATTCTCGGTGGAATGTCCCTGGTCTTTGTGGAACTCACAGTATTTGTCCATAGACCTCCCCATCGGTTTTCCGCTGGGTAGAGGAGGAGGAGGAAAAAAATTCCTCCCTACATTCTCAGCTAGGACGGTGGCCACCGAGACCGTGAGAGGCGTGTAGTTCTGTTGGCGATTTCCTTGGGGTGGGAATGGTCTCTGATCTCCGGGCAACGGCCCCAGCCTCCCTTCCGCCTACAGCCTTTTGGATCCATGGTGTTTGTTCGGCCCTTCTTCTGTCTTTCCTTTCTTCTTGTGACTGCCTCTTTGGTCCTTCCTCGCTGCTTCCCGCTCATCAGCATTATGGAACCTCGTGCCTCTCTCTAGGGCAACATCCAAAGTATGAGCTGGGTTAGAACAGAGGTCATACATGAGGCGTCGATGTTTCAGGCCGTCGATGAATGCGCTCATCGCGACCACGTCACTGAGTTCATCACACCCGATGATCTCCTTGTAAAACATCTCCACATAATTCCCCAGCGACTCATCGGGTAATTGTTGGAGTGCGAGGATGTGGGCCATGGTTTTTGGTCTACGTCGCGATCGCCCGAATTGCGAAAGGAAGAGTAATTCTAACTCATGAAAATTGGAGATAGAAGTTGGTGCCAAAGTTCGGAACCAAGCCCCGGCGGCCCCCGTGAGGGTGAGGGGAAATGCCTTGCACCTCATTGCTATTGAGGCGGTGTGTAAATCCATATACGACCTGAAGATGGACAAGTGGTCTGCCGGATTAGTGACACTGTCATAGAGGACCATTTGGGGATGGGTGTATCGCGCGGGCAGGGGCTCTTCCAGAATTTCATTGATGAAATGAGATCTTACCTCCGAGGGAAGCCCAAACGGGCCCCTGGTTCCCCGGATCTGTTGCAAGGCTGCCTCCATGTTAGCTAAGCGCCTTTCCACCACCACCTCAGCCCCTGGCTGGGCCTGAGCTTGACTGAAAGCGACCGAAGGTGGGAGCTGTCATGGTGGGGAATGTGAATCGACCTCCCGAAAGCGACGGGGGTGATATCGAACAACACGGTAGCGCTATGGGCAGGGGGTGAGTTGGCTCAGTCGCCTCTCCTTCGCCGTGGTGGAGGTGGAGACGGAGATCCCGAGATCTCATGGGGTGCCACCTCCACTTCCCTCCGATCAACGTTACGGGTCCGAGGCGACAGGTCACGTCCATCAGAACGGATGATACATTCTTCACCCACGACCGCCCGAACCTCCCTGCTCGCAACTTGGACTGTAGGAAGATCCATCGGAGGGACTGGTGGCAAGCGGGCCAAGACGATCTGGAAGAAGGTTTGGAATTCGCCGAGCTGACGCTCCAAAAGATCGACGCGGGCTGCCTCAAGCGCTCCAAAGGCCTGCTCAACAAGCTGCCCTGGAGACAAGATAGGTCCCACTTGGGCGGCTTGCCGAGTGGTCGGTCCCTCCAGCTCGGACGGCGGGATGGTGGACAGGCGGAGCCCCTCCTCAAGAGGTACTGGGGGATCCGACTTGGGAGCTCTAGACATATCCTGCACGGATATGGGGGGTGGATTGTTGTTGGTGGCGAGCGCTTGGTCGGCCTGGCGAATTTCTTTCTTAGACCTTGTGATCATCAAATCTTAACCTCGTGGGGAGCTGACGATCAAGGGAGGCTTTTAGTACGTTCCCACAGACGGCGCTAAATTGTTGATACCGAAAAGTGGTTGCTGGTCAACAGTGTAGTCCGGGATGATACCTGGGATACGGGGCGGCCACTAATGCTGTAACAAGTTGAGTTCAGGGGTGATGACGGACTCCGAGCTGAGCTCTACTCTTCTGCGCCCAATACCTACACAAAGACCCACCGGGGTTATCCCCAGTAAAGTCCTTCCGGCGTGAGGATAAGTATTCCGAGATGGAGGGCTGAAAATATATATTGAGTTCAGTAGTGGTCACATACCGTTGGGCAGTGGATGCCCCGGTGTATTTATAGGCGTCAGTACCTGATTAGCGTCGCGAAATTAGGGGGCTAGCTCAGGTTAATTAACATAATCTGCTGGACAACCAATGAGCAGACAGGTTAGCCCTCTAATCGTCTGGGCTGGCTTTTGAGCCCACAATTGGAGGCCCATGGGCCAGGGCCTCACAACGGCCTGACGAACTCCCGAGTGCTGTGGTGGCAAGTAAAGGGTGCCACAGATCACCAGTTCGGAAGGTCGGACCTTAGCTCGTCGGTCTTGATTTCTTCACTGAGACGACCCTCAGCTCGACTGGGGGACACATCAGTTCGGTACTGAGGGGTTTTTAGCCCTCGTCCTGGCTGCTCTTCTATGATTGGGTGAACTTTTGACCCCGTGATGTCCCTTACGAGATTCCCCTATATTAAACATAATTTTTTATTTTAAAGAAATATGCATGTTCAAATTATTTAAAATGAAATTAATTAACAAATACTCTTAATAATTTAAATATACTCAAAATTTTGAGAAAAAATAAAATATAGTCAAAATGTTGAGAAAAAAAGAATATAGTGTTGTTGAGCTCTAAAAAAGTTAGCATGTTATAGAAAGAAGAGGAAGAAACAGTATGAGTCCCTAAAAATTATACCGAAATAGTATCAAACAAACGTCATCATTTCGGATTTCATTACTAAGTTACTTATAATTTATGATTTATTTCATAATTTATATATTTTAATAAGATGTCTTAATTTCAAATGTACAGATACTTATAAAAGATAAATCATTTATTTGATGTTATGATGTTCAATAATATCATTTATCCATCCCCTAAAACAAAATAAAATTATAATATTAATAAAATCTTCAAACCACCAAATGAAATACGTACAGAGAAAACTCAACGCTTCACACACAAATCATACCTGAATTTCATGAAAAAATAAAATAAAAATAAAAACAATAAATACATTTCTCACTTTTAACTTGACATATCAACTAATGATACGGCTCTTTCAGTCGACATCGATCTCAATCTCGAAGCCCTTGTATAAAGAATTGCACATAATCTGAACTAATTATTTTACAATTGAATGGCAAGATGTTGACAAGTCATTGGCATATACATTGACAATGTATTGATAATAACAAAAGTTTAAAGAATAAGTAAAAGAATATATAAAAATTTGGACAATTTTAAAGTATGTCCAATTATGGGGTGAAAAGAAAATAATTCTTATATAGAGAGTATTTTGGAATCCTCTCAAATTCTAACCATTAGTGGCATTATATCCTTTTAATGGAATTATGACAACAAAATGATTGAAAACTTATGATATACTCACACATTAAAAGTATTAAATTGATAGAATTATAATAATAAAATCAAGTGAAAAATACTTCCAATAATTAAAATATACTCAAAATTATGAGAAATAAAGAAAATAGAATTGGTGAACTCTCATTCATTTGAAAACTTAGGCTTTTAATTTTATTTTTTGTTATATGATATGATATATAAATTTCATTTTTAACTTATGAAATATTGTTAGAAAGGAAATCTATTTTTTTATACTTTCAATTTTAGGTTTTACTTATAAATGTCATTTTTAACTCATGTATATGAAATATTGCATAAAAAGAAAATCTATTTTTTTTTTCCATTATTTTTATAAACTCTTTGAGAAATAAGAAATACAAAAAGTTCAAAAAAGAAAAAAAAAAAAAATTCACACTAAAAAAATGGAAATCGATTTTTTTTTCCTTCATTTTTATAAACATTTATATGAAAAATAAAAAATATAAAAAGTAAAAAAAAAAAAATATATATTTTTTTTACATTAAAAAAACTCAAGTATCATTTTTTATTATTTATTCTAAAAAAATTCTTTTATTTAAAAGAAAAATCTCATTATTTCAAATATAAAAATATTTTAATTTCATTAAACCCGTTATATTAATTATAAATAATAATTAAATTCACTCAAATTCCTACATTTAAGAATAAGTATAATATTTAAACTCATTTAAATAAAATAATAAATAGAGAAATCAAAGAGAATCAATAAAAATGATTTTGTGGACTCATGTATATGAAATATTGCATAAAAATGAAATCTATTTTTAATTTTCATTATTTTTATAAACTCTTATATGAGAAATAAAAAATATAAAAAGTTCAAAAAAAAATTATTTTTTTACATTAAAAAAATGGAAAACGGTTGTTTTTTTTTTTTTTTTTTTTTTTTTTTTTGTCATTTTTATAAACACTTATAAGAAAAATAAAAAATATAAAAAGTTAAAAGCAGAAAAATAATTTTTTTACATTAAAAAAACTCAAATATGATTTTTTATTATTTATTCTAAAAATTGCCTTTTATTTAAAAGACAAATCTCACTACTTCAAAATATAAAAAATATTTTAATTTCATTAAACCAAGTATATTGATTATAAATAATAATTAAATTCACTCAAATTCCTATATTTAAGAATAAATATAATATTTAAACTCATTTAAATAAAATAATAAATAGAGAAATTAGGCAGAATCAAGAAAATTAATTTTATGGACTTTTATTCATTATCAAGTTTAGGTTTCCAATTTTAGGTTTTAGATTAATTATGTTTTTCATTTTATTGGACTGATAAATAAAGGGCTAAAACCTGTTTTCAATTTTAGGTTTTGTTTTATATTAATTATGTTTTTCATTTTATTGGACTGATAAATAAAGGGCTAAAACGTAAAAAAAATGCACGCCCGGTGGGACTCGAACCCACAATCGCCTGATTAGAAGTCAGACGCCTTATCCATTAGGCCACGGGCGCTTCGGATGCTTGACCTCGTAATATTAATTTATTTATTATATTCTGATTTCTGTGTATAACAGAAGCTCGTCGACTTATCTATGGAGGATTCGAATTTTGGATGATAAATCCCGCACAAGATGCTTCCATCCGGCGGGTTCATGCAGCACACTGAAATTTTGAACTGAATTTATCTACAAACGACGAACGATGAATTCTCTATACTTTCTCCCCTCGATTCCTGCTCCCAAATCTCGAATGAAAATCCCCGCCACGTCAATTCAGTCGTCTCCGATGGTCTTCGCCGCCAATCAACGGCGGTTAACAACCGCCTCTGTACGCTCTTCAAAACCCACAAAGACCATTTTCGCGGCGTCGACGACTATCGCCACTGCCGATGCCCCCGTACCCACAATCTCGACAAACACAGTACCAGCCAAGAAGGTCTCTCTCTCTCTCTCTATAGAGCCATTAGGGGGTTTTGGAGGAGCTTCTAATTGTAGTTCATAATTTTTCTTTTTGTGGGTGGTTTATAGGTTCTGGTTCCAATTGGATTCGGCACGGAGGAGATGGAGGCTGTTATACTGGTTGATGTACTCCGCCGTGCCGGCGCAAAAGTAACGGTGGCCTCCGTTGAGCCACAGCTGGAGATTGAAGCTTCCGGTGGCACCAGACTGGTCGCCGACACATCTATTTCCAAATGTTCCGACGAAATCTTCGACCTCGTTGCGTTGCCGGTATGTTCTTACATTACTACTCAAATTTCAAGCTCACCAATCGCCATTTTTACTGGTTTGAAGCTACAAAATTAGATTTATGAGTAATTTTATTGGGTTTATCCCACGTGGACGCGGAAGGTGGCTGGATGTGAAAGGTGGTGGTGGTCAAGTTATAAATATGAGCGAAAACGTCACCGAGCTAGCTTTTTTGAGGTTTTTGGGGTAATGAGAAGTTCAATACCATACTACACGGGTATCCGAGTCTAGGTTACAACATCTGGCGCAATACCCATAAAGGTAGAGATTGGTCAATGGTTAGCCGATCCAAAAGCCCGATGTGTGAGGGAGAATTGCTAAATTTATCCCAGATCGAATGTGGAAAGGGTTGGCGGTCAAGTTATAAGTGTGAGGGAAAACGCCGCTTCATAAGCTAGTTTTTAGGGTTGATAGAGGCTCAAGACCACCCTACGTTTTTAAGGGTCTGGTTGGTTGTCCTTCAATCCACAAATTTTACTATTTTTCAATCATTCAATATATGAGTTGTTATAGTTGGTGTTTGATCTTAAGAATTAAGAAGCTCTAACCATTTTAATTCTAATTTGGATGTTATTTTCTCGTGTAATTGGAGTAAAAGTTCTTTGTTCAAACAAACAATGTATAAATTTGATTAAATCATAGGTAAAAATATACAAATTAATTCATAAAAAATAAGATAATTCATAAAATAGTGTAATTTAGACAACCAAACGTGTCCTAAGCCTCCACTTGTATTTAGATCGGTTTTGTGGTTATTGCATTTATGCTTGCTTACATGTGTTCATTTGTAATTTCAATCCCAAGAGTCCAATTCTATACAACCAAACGCAACCTTAATTCGTGCTAATGATTCATAACCCACAATTGAGTCTCGATTTCATATTCTCTCCACCCCCTTTAAGTTGCGTTTGGTAGCACAAAATTCAAGCCTTCAAATTGGAATTGAAAATGAACACACACACATGTATATTTTTGCAAGGGTTTCTTTTAAAATCCAATTCCGAGGCTCCAATTCCATGCAACCAAATGCCGCCTTAAAAGTTTTACCCTCTTGATATTGTTACTGAAAAAAAAAAGTTCAATCTTGGGCGGTGTTAATATATGTGTATGGGCCTTGGTCTACTAGGTTAAACCCTAATCCCACCAGAAAAAGTTGGCTCTGATACCATGTTATAATAATTGAGAGGCAGAATATTGAGAGAACATGAAAGAATTGTATTGATATATGAAAAATACACGAGGTTTTCCTGCAATGGCAAGAGCTTTCGTGCACTGAACTGTCTTTTATATGAAAAAAAACACGATTTACATGGATATACAATGAGTCTATATGTGTATATATATATAGCGACTAGGCTTTTCTAGTTGGATTAGGGTTTAACCTAATAGGTTAAGACCCATACATATATATATATATATATATATTAACAGTGGGTTGATTTAACATGTATAGGGTGGAATGCCCGGCTCGGTTCGATTAAGAGATAGTAGAATTCTACAAAATATTATGAGCAAACAAGTCGAAGAAGAACGGTTATATGGCGCCATTTGTGCTGCTCCTGCCATCACACTTCTTCCATGGGGCCTTATCAAGAGAAAACCGGTATCTGTTTTATTTTTATTTCTTTATTTTTTTTTGGTTTAATTCATTGATTAACTTTCATTAATATGTGAAAACATTGTGATTTTTATTTTTATTTTCCGTGGAAGACGACTTGTCACCCTGCATTCATGGACAAACTTCCGACGTTTTGGGCTGTGAAATCGAATATTCAGGTGTCTGGACAGCTGACTACAAGCCGTGGCCCTGGTACTTCTTTTGAATTTGCTCTTTCTTTGGTAGATCAGCTGCTTGGGGAGGCGGTTGCTAAGGATATTGGACAATTACTGGTAAGGTCGGGTTTTTTTTTTGTTCCTAGATTTCTGTTTTTGTTTTTGTTCCCAGTTTTTTGGTAAAAAAAAAAACCTGTTTTTGGCGAAAGAGTTGTTCTCATTTTTTTGGGAACAAAGAAAAAAAAAAATGTTTTTGGTAAAAGGGTAGCTGATCGTTCTTTTCTTTTTTTTTTCGTTGTTGTTCCCAGTTTTTTTGATACAATATGTTTTTGGTAAAAGGTTAGCTGATCATTTTTTTTTCTGTTCCCATTTTTTTGTTGCAATCTGTTTTTGGTAAAACGGTAGCTGATCATTTTATTTTGTTCCCATATTTTTTGGTAACTATCCGAAATAAAAAACTGTTTTTGGTATAGCTGATCCATCTTTTTTTGTTCCCATTTTTTTGGGGAAAAAAAGCTGTTTTTGGGTAAAAGCCGAGCTGACCCTCTTTTGTTTTTAGCTTATGAACGGTGAAGAGGATAATAATCCTCGAAAAGAAGAATTCAATAAAGTAGAATGGACTGTCGATCGGAACCCTCGTGTAAGTGGTTACATTTATTTATTATCTCTGTTCCCAAATTTCTGTTTCTGTTCTCAAAATACCCAAGATTTCAAATAACTTAACAATGGTGTTTGACTAGTGTTTCTGTTTCTGTTATTTGTTCCTGTAAACAGAAACAAATAATAATTCTGTTTCTATTCTTGTCCAAGATTTTTTACAACAAATTTCTAGGATCAAAACAGAAACAGTTTGTTTGTTTTGGGGATTTTGGTGAACAGTCACGGAATAAAAATTTTAGCCTATGTTGTCCACGCGCTAGAGTAATTTTTCTAAAAATCCAAAATTAATATAATACATAAATGTTATTGTAATTTTTCATATAAAAAATTATAATAACTTTTATCGCGTACAGTGACTTTTAGATTTTTTATAGTAACTTTTGACTTTTGGAAAATTTAGTGTAGCGCGTGGGCTGTAACCTGCATGGCTAAAATTTTAATTTTGTGGACTGGTCACGATCCCTCCCCCTTTTTTACTTTTTCTCCCGTCAGTTCCATTTTGTTTTGGGAGCAGAAACAAAAATATGGGAATAGAAACACTGAACAAAACCGCATCTAAAATTTCTCAATTTTTTTAAAGGTCTTGTTTGGCACCTCAATTTCAAAAATTATTTTTTCTAAAATCTCGAAAAAAAATGATATTTGCTCAAAATAATCCCAGGTTTTAATTCCAGTTGCCAATGGATGTGAAGGGATCGAAATAATAACAATTATCGATATTTTACGCCGAGCAAAAGTAGATGTGGCGGTTGCTTCAGTTGAAAAAAACGGTTAAAGTGCTGACATCACAAGGCACGAAAATTGTCGCAGACAAGTTAATTGGCGCCGCTGCTGATTCGGTTTATGATTTGATCATTTTACCGGTGAGAAAAAAAACATCAATAATCGCATATATATATACACACATATATATTTACATATATATTTTTTAAATTGTTAGGGTGGAATTGGTGGAGCTGAGCGGTTGGAGAAGTCGAGGTTTTTGAAGAAGTTGCTTAAAGAACAAGAATCGGGCGGAAGAATGTATGGAGCGGTCTGTTCTTCACCTGCAATCCTTCATAAACAAGGATTGCTCAAGGTAAAGTTTATGTGTGTGTGTGTATTGTTCTTAAAAAACTTGGAACAGAAACAAAAACAAAGAAAAATGGTGTCATTTGTTAAAACATGATTTGTAGATTTTCAAAGTAGAGGGGTCAAAATGAAACAAGACCAAAATATAAAGGGGTAAAGTGCAATTAACCGTTCTTTTTTACCATGTTTATGTTTCTATTTTTAGTTTTTTTGGGGGGAGGAAATTACTAAATTGTCCTTAAATCTTTTAGTTAATATTAACTAGATTGAATGCCACCTTAGTGCTTTTGTTCCCAAAAAATTGGGAACAAAAAATAAATGCCAAATGCCATCGAATTCTCTATCTACTCTCTTGGTTTAAAAATGATTTTTTTTTTAATTTAAATAACCAGGATAAGAGAAGCACCGGTTATTCCTCTGTAACTGGCGATCTCAACGGCCTAGTAATGAACGGTCCAGGAGTTGTCATTGACGGTAAACTCATCACAGGCAAGGGATTATCCACCGCCATTGATTTCGCATTGGCGATCGTATCCAAGTTCTTTGGCTACAAAAGGGCAAGAAGCGTCGCTGAAGGTCTCGTTTTTAACTATCCCATGACGTAAAAATGCATACGCATAAGGCCCCGTTTGTTTGGTGTTTATGGTTCCCAGTTTTCTAAAAACGGGTTTTTCCAAAGAGTATCGTTTGGAAGTTTATAGTTTTTACCCGTTTGGCAGACAGTTTGAAATGTTCCAAATGACAAGTCTAGAAAACTGTGAGCCAAACAGGTACTTACGGATACATGCAAGTGTTCGTTATGCTTGGGTAGTGTTTGGTTGTAAGGAATTGGAGCCTTGAAATTAGAATTGGAAACGATTCTGATTCCAATTATGAGGCTTCATTTCTTGAAACCAAACACTACCTTATAGGAGTTCTGATTGCGGTTTAGAGATCTCCAAATTTTGTGTTTCGAATTTTCAAATTGTAGTTTAGAGTGTGCCAAATATGTTTTTAACTCTTTAATTTTTTATCCTTTAACTCCTATTATTTTATTCTTTAAATTAATAACACATATATTCCTTAATCTTCTTGTTTTTTACAATTTTTTTCTTTCTTCTTCTTCGTCCTCTTTTTGCGGCGATCCACCACCTCCAGTGTTGGTGTCGAATTTTCTCATCTCTCCCTCTCCCCAACTCGGCCCAATTCTTGATTTGTGCTGATCCGGCGCCAATCTGTGTAGATCTGTCTGTGTGAGCAAGAGAGAAGAGCGGTGGTTTCGACAGAGGGGCAGGGGTTGTTGGGGGGGGGGGGGGGGGGGGGGGGGGGGGATTAATGGATTTTTTTAGAAAACTAAAGGGTAAAAAAAAAAGGTTATTTTTTAAAAGGATAGAAGAGTAATTTCAATTTTATTTTGTTTATTTTTAAATTGGGGGCTTCTAAATGGACCACTTTTTGTTAGATATACACCCCTTAAAGAAATAAATATTTTTTAAGTCAAGTACTATTTTACCCTTTAAATAACTAATGCACTTTTGCCTCTTTTAACTTTTTTTATTGTTACACTTTCTCTCTCTTTTTCTCCCATTTTTGCCCCGCCGGCACCCTCCTCCCTCTTGCTTGACCTCTATTCGGGTCTGGACGGATCCGACAAATAAGAATGAGGAAGAAGAAGAGAGGTGGGGTGACGATGGGCGAGAGGGGGTGGGGGTGAAAGTCAGGATTGGGGTTGGAGATGGAGGAATGTCAGTGCATTTTCAAGAAAAATAACGGGTGGAAAAAGGAAAAAAGTAAAATTATTTTAGAAGGAATAAAAAATTAATTTCAAAATAATTTTGATTTTTTTTAAATAAACGTGTGCATTCAGCAAATAGAATGTTCATATATAATTACTCGAAGAATAAAGAAAAAATGAATGAAACCACCAAAAAATCATTGGACATTTGTTTTGAATAGGACATAATTGTCCTTCGACTAGAATAATTACTCTATTTTGTGTGTGTGTTTTTATGAAATTACCAAAGGTAGAAAGAAATAAATGTTAGGTTGTTTTTGGTAAGGAATTTAGGGGAGGGATTTTATTTAAGGTATGTTTGGTTGGAAGGGTGGAAAAATAAAAGAAAAAGGAAAGAGAATTTTTTTTTATCTTTGTAGAGGAAAAATTATTTTCCTTAGTATATTTAGTTGGAGGGATATAGAAAAAGAAATAATATTTTATGTGTATTAAAAAAAGAAAAAAATAATATTTTTTTGTTTAATTTACTATTTTGCCCTTACTACATATTATAATATAAAATAAGACCCTACTTTTTATATCACAACCCCTTCTTCTCGCAACACCAACCCATCCTTCTCGCCACCATCTTCTTCGCTGCCCCTCCTTCTTGCTAACGACCCCTGCTTCACCGACGACGACGACCCCTGTTTCTCTTAACGACTGCCGCCAACCATGTTCGTTTTGATTTCATTTTGACAATAGGTTCGTTTTGATTTCGATTGCGCCTAGGGTTGCGAATAGTGTTCTTGCGATGAGGGTTTTGATTGGGCTTGCGATTAGTGTTCTTGCGGCTACTAGGGTGCGACTGGAGAGATGCGAAATTCATCATGAAATTCGTTCGCTGTAGAGATGGAAAAACTAGTTCAAATTTGGGAAATTTGGTCGTCAATTTCATTTGGTCGCTATTGACGTTCTTCGTCGTTGATTTCATTTGGTCACCGTTCAATTTCGCAGTCCAATTTGAGAATTTTTGTTAATCAAGGTTTTTTGTTATTTTTGTGTATTTTGAGAATTCTGTTTACCAATACTTCACCTATCCAAACAAAGAAATTGTAAAATTACACGATCAAATATTTCAGCTAAAATAGTTATCCAAATAAGGAATTTGAAAATAATGAGATATCAAAATCCAAAATTTTAAAATCCCTTCATTTTACAAATCTTTTAGATTTGTCAAATTCCTTATCCAAACGCAACCTAACATTTTCTTGATTCAAACATAGGTATCAGTCATCCAAGATGTGCTAGTCCGCTTGAAAAGAGGAGATACCTATGTCCTCTTTTTTTGTTAACCATAATTTACTCTTTTAGATAACACTTTATAAATTAAATATTAAATTTAACTTAACGCAGTAGATCAATATGTGAAAGTTCACTCTTAAGATCGCTCGAAGAGATGATTAATCGAGGTGCGTGTAAACTGATCCGAATACACCTTACTGTAAAAAAAACTTTGAAAATACAAAATTGAAGTATCTTCAATATGTTTATTTCTAATTTCAATTCCAATGTCTTAATTCAATCCAAACATGGTGTTAGAAGCCAAAAAAACACTCAATTTACAAGACCATTGACTAACTCAAGTCTCATAATTTACATTAAAAAAAAAAGCCTTATTTTTGGTTCTATATACAACTACCTACCATGTATGGTCATAGAACAAGATTTGCATCACATATCATAGAACTAAACCCTAGGATTTTGACACTTTCTACCCCAGAAGTTTGACCAAAATTTCACTTTGATCTCCATGGTTTCAATTAAAACATATAACAACTTCAAGTTTCGCAATTGTCCCACTATAAGTCCAAGTCATCATCCCCATCACAATTTTGGAAAAAAAACAATCACACCTGCCAGTGTACCTAACTATTTTTAAGAGATTTACAGGCAGTTTCAACCCTCCTCTTTCTCCCCTATCCTCCTCCCTACCAAAATATATGTATATATGTATATGTATATGTATATATTAGAAAATTTGTAAGAGGAAAACAAAAAAAAAGTGAAAATGTTCGTATGTTCTCTTTAAAAATAGTTGAGTGCACCGTCATCCAAAATTGTAATTAAACTATTTATTTGGACTGACGTGGGATGATTACGGAAATTTAGGATATTATATGTCCAAATTATAACTATACCAAAGTGAAATAATAGTCAAACTTTAGGGGTACAAAGTGTCAAAACCTCTTAAACTTCAAATCCATTGTTGATTTCACCATGGTCCTGTCAATGTCCTCCTCAAACATACTCTTTTACCTCCCCAAGGACTCATGGTCTCCAATATCTAAAAATAAAAAAATAAAAAGTTAAATAAAAAAAATTCAAAAAATTAGAGGACTGTTTGGAATTGATTTAGAAATTGAAAACACAATTGATTAAAATTGAGTTTTTTTTAAAATGGATTTTCGGAAACAAAAGAACACGAAACAAACGAGGCCTTAGAATCTCGATATGTACCTGATTTTTCTGCATTTCCATAATTTCAGCCTGCATCAAACCACAACGGAGCAACAAATAGTTTATCAAAACCATAATTCTTGATTGCCAAACCAACAATCTTTTGTTAAGGCCCTGTTTGGAAGTCCTTAAATTTGCGAATTGGGTTATTTTATAAGCACCCGTTTGGTTGTCTAAATAATCATATTTTTTATGAATTAATGTGTGGGATCCTCCATTTACTTATAATTTTAATCAAATTCACATTTTGATCCTCCAAACACTGAATTATAACAATTTATGAATTGACTAATTGAAAACGGTACAATTTGCGAATTGAAGGACAACCAAACAGGACTTGAAAAGTCAATTTATGAATTGTTATATCTTGGTATTTTGCTGTAGATATCAAAAACATTTCATTTAGTATGCGTACCATTTAGTTATATTTCACATATTTTTTTCTTTAGCGGCAAGTCTAGAAAATTGTTTTAGGCGTTTTTTTTTAACGTGTTTACTAGATATTTATATAAATTTGGGGGCTAATAGAAAATTTTAAGGGTTTTAATTGATTTTTTCTAAAAGTGTAAGGGTGAAAATTGAAAATTTTCAAAAGTTGAGGATTGGTTTTTATGGGTTGTGCTTAGCACGTGGTCTTCTAAGTTCTAATAGGGATATTTTTTTCATTTTATCCAGGTTGGAAAAGTGCTTTCGCAAGAGAGAGAATCGGAAAGCTAGAAAGTGGGCATCCCGACAATTATATACCTGCTAATCCAATGCCCTCTACTAAAGTGAAGACGCTCTCTCTTAACAACGATTGAGGATTCTCTCTCTCATTGGTGAAACGAATCGTTGTTAGGAAAATGTTAAAGAAAAATATCTTAGAGTTATTGGAATGATGAAATGACAAAAATATCCCTATTAGAAAGACAAATGTTAAGCACAACACGTTTTCCATACAAAATCATGTGAAACTTACGAGATCATAAGTGCAATTTGGTTAATTGCATTGTTGGGTTTAATCTCACATCGAATGTGAAAAGTGCTGGTGGTCAAGATATAAGTGCGTGGAACCTCACCTTATGAGCTAATTTTTGAGTTTGAGAGAGATCTAAGACTATCCCTACACTGGTATCAGAGCTCAATAGCTCATGACTTGAGGTTTTTCCTCACACTTATAATCTGACCACCAGAACTTTCTACATTCGATGCGGGATAAACCCAATATTCACTCACCCCATACTAAGGAACAAAAATATAATTTAATTTATATAACCAAACATGTCGGTTTAAGTCAAATTACCTGTTTTTTCTTCAACTCTTGATTAATTTCTTTAAGATGTGCCACTTCTGCTTCCAACTCCAATGTATAAGCCTGTTTTGAACAACCAAAACAAAAACCAACATCCAAGCCTCAAAATTAGAACTAGAAAAAAAACTTTGTTTTTTCGAAATTCCAATTCCATACAACCAAACACGGCCTTAACCTGTTTTCGAGCTCTTGACCGAGCAGCCGATTCTCGATTCTTGATCATCCTCTTCCTCCTTCTCTCCACAACTTTATCCAAACAAATCGGTTTCCTTCCCCTCATGCCCTCGCCAAATCCGTAAGGCGAAGGCGAAAGAGACGATAAATCCGGGGAGGCATAAGGCACATTGGTTTGTTTTGGAAAAAGAGGCAATTTTTGAATTGAAGAACCAACTTCCCCTCCATTTGATCCCATATTAGGACCTGTTAGGCAAAACCCAAATCCAAAAGCTGGATTTTTATCACGATTTTCGTGGTTTTTGGGCTGAATTTCTTCCTTGACTACCCCTGCTCTAGCCAAAAACTCTTCCAATGTTGTTTCTCCCAGGGTGGGTTGTTTTCGTGGTGGCACATTGGGGTTTGATCCGCCATTGTCGCCTTCTTTGAGCAGCTCCCGCCACACCTCGTCCACCGTTTTCGTGCTGAGCGTTCGGAGCAATGTCAGAGAACTCTGTTTTTGTAAATTACAGATATCACCCCCTGCAATTGTCTGAGTTTCTTCGGCGGTCCAAATGTTTTTCAGGAGCTCTTCCATGTTCATTGATCCGAATTCTTTTCTGTTTCCATTTAATGTGGATTGGAATTCATCGAATGTTAGGGAGTATATGGAGGATTGGCGGGCTAATGGAAAGTTCGCTGGTGGCCTCCATCCACCTCCACTGCCGCCGCTGCCATTGCCGCCAAAAAGTGGTGGTGCCGCCTCGCTGTAGTTCTTGAAATTTATGAAAGAACCCATTTTTCAATGGTGAATTTTGAAGATAGCCCAGAAATGGTTTGCTCCCTTATGCCTTGGTTGTCTTCATTTTCAGAACAAAAAAAGAAAACAAGTGAAGAACAAGAACAAGGGTAAATAAAAAATTAACCAAAAATTAATTCAATATCATCACGTATAAGGAATTCAGTAAGTATGGTAGCATTTGGTAGTGTTTTTGTTCTGTTTTGATCCCTGATTTTTACAACAAAATTCTTAGAAAATAACCAAAAGAAAATGAAACACTAACCAAACAGCCCCTTATATCAACTACTAGGAAACCCTAGGTATGACTAGTCACCAAAATCCAACTCTATATTCGAATGATTATGGAGAACTAAAACTAACCAAACAGCCCCTTAAATCGACTACCCGTTTGGTTACTATTTCTGTTCCATGATTCCAGTTTCCGATCCCAAAATTTTGGGATCAATGTACAGAAATACATTTAGTAAACATGTTTATATTTTTAAAATTTTGGAAGTAATTTGAAACTATTTCCTGAATTTTCTAAAAATCTAAAAAATAAAAAAATGTTAATTCCTATCACTCCTACAAAACAATTCTCACTGCCATCTCGTCGGCCACCATACATTTAAAGAAAAAAAAATGTTATAATGAAACGTGTTTCTTGTTTTTATTCTCATAAATTAAAATAAACAATTTTAGGAATAGTTACCAAACATATTTCTATTTCCAGTAATACTCGAGAACGAAAACAAAATTCTCATCTCATCCCAGACTAACCAAACGCCACCTAAAAAACCCTAGCTATCAAAAGCCACCAAAATCCAACTTTATATTAAATGATTATGGAAAAAAAAAAAAATTGACCAACCAAACAGCCCCTTAAATTAACTACTAAGAAACCCTAGCTATGAATAGTTACCAAAATTCAACTCCAAATATAAATGATTATGGAAAAAAACTAACAAAACAGCTATTGTTTCCCGCTCTCAAAATTTTGAAATTAATATGTAGAATATATATATATATATATATAAATAAAGGAATCTATAGAAGAACATATAGGATCCTTTATTATTATTATTTTTTCAATTTATAAATCATGAAATTACAAATATGAGAGATTTAAACATGAAAATTAAGAAATTAAAAATCCATTTTACAACAATCACTATTAGCATATAGAGAATTAAAAATCAATTATATTTAATTGATGAAAATCAACAAATTCATATGGATCATCAGATCATAAACCTTAGATTCATCCAGAACATGATCAAATCAAACAAATTAAAATATAAAAAAATAAAAATACATAAAATTCAAATACAAAATCTCCATTTTATTTACAAAACCATAAACAAATTCAAATCTAAACCCTTAATTTAGCTTCTTTTTTTTTTTTACAAAACCAAATCCAATCAGAGAAATTAAAACCCTAAAAACCCATATGATTATTTCTATAATTCATCAAAAATAAAGAAAAAAATCAAGTCAGATCATAAACCGTTAATTTTTGTTCTCGAAAAACCCATTTTCAGATCAAAATGTTTTCAAACCAAATCCAATCAGATAAATTAAAACCCTAAAACCCATATGATTATTCCAATAATTCATCAAGAACAAAGAAGAAATTCAAGCAAAATTCATTCATGTCCTCCCCCACCCCCCACCCACCCCGAAATTAAGCTGACTGAGTAAGAAACTACAGAGAATTATAGATAGACACTTTTACCCTTTTTTTCTGCGGCTGTAGAGAGAGACAGTCGTGTCGCCTCCTTCTTCTTCGCCCGTGAACTGTTGGGTGCAGGCGACAAGTGTTATGTATACGCCGTCGACACGACGGTATTAAAAAGACCCCCAGGCTCGGCCTTGGAGCATGGGGTCCACCGCAGTAAGTGGTGGCGATAGGGTGGAGAAAAAAAAATAATAAAAAAAAATAATTTATTATATTTGGAGCCATCCGGTGGAGAAACGTGGGCCAATGAGAGTGGGTTTACGGTGCTTGATGTGATGCCTAGCCAATGAGATTGCCAAACGTGGGGGGAATATTTGCCCTTGGTTTTCTACTTTTCTTACAATTAGGGAAAATTACACTTTTTCTCCCTCTATTTATAGGCGAGTGTCAATTTAGTTCATGTACTTTCTATTTTGACATAATTTTTTTCCGTCCCAATTAATTATCATAATATACTTTTATGATTTTATTTTTTGTTAATTAATGATTAATGGTAATTTTACACTACCACGTGTGTGTTAAAAGTTGTTACCTGGTTCCGGAGATCAATCAGCCTGTGTATACCTATGTCGAACATTAAAGCCATCGGTCTCGTTATTTGTTGTATGCCGACCTGCGGGTGATGAACTCCAAGAGTCTGATGTCGACCTCCTCATTGACACCATGCCACCTTGGACAACTACCGGCATGTGTTACACAAGCAAACCTCTAAACTCTCCAAGCTCATGGCCTCTCATCCTCTCAAGGGGCTCGTGGGTTGAATTGATTGGGCCATGGGACTAGGTCAATGTGCCTAAGCAAACGACGGGCCTTCTTATTCACCACGCGCGAATTAAGCCCCTGATTAGTGATTAAGACCCTCATTTTTCGAGACTAATCTGATTCTAATCCTCAGTACTTCTAAATAGCAAAATATTTAAATGTTCTGGGTGATGCATTTTTATCTTGAGCAATAGAATATTTTTTTTTTTATAAACTCTTAGTTACACGCCAAAAGGACTTTGTTGAATCGACCCTAGCAAATATTTGTGAATATTGCAGCTCTGACACTAGACATCTACCAAGGACACTTCACTGATTAAGACCAAATGGATTCCATTTCAATAAAACCCAAGTCAAACTGTCAAAATCTTCTCACCGGATTAATTGTATGTATTCAGGCCCTGTTTTATTATTGTTTTTGATCCATGATTTCTATTTTTGGGATTAATTTGTAGAAGCGTGTTTGGTAAATACGTTTCTATTCTCAAATTTTTGGGAGTAATTTAGTGTCAATTTATACTTTTCTTACAATTAGGGAAAATTACACTTCTTCGCCCTCTATTTGAAGGCGAGTATCAATTTAGTTCATGTACTTTCTATTTTGACATAATTTTTTTCCATCCCAATTAATTATCATAATATACTTTTAAGATTTTATTTTTTGTTAATTAATGAATAATGGTAATTTTACACTACCACGTGTGTGTGTTAAAGGTTGTTACCTGGTTCCGGAGATCAATCAGCCTGTGTATACCTATGTTGAACATTAAAACCATCGGTCTCGTTATTTGTTGTATGCCGACCTGCAGGTGATGAACTCCAGGAGTCTGATGTCGACCTCCTCGTTGACACCATGTCACCTTGGACAACCACCGACATGTGTTGCACAAACAAACCTCTAAACTCTCCAAGCTCATGGCCTCTCATCCTCTTAAGGGGCTCGTGGGTTGAATTGATTGGGCCATGGGACTAGGTCAATGTGCCTAAGCAAACGACGGGCCTTCTTATTCACCACGCGCGAATTGAGCCCTTGATTAGTGATTAAGACCCTCATTTTTCAAGACTAATCTGATTCTAATCCTCAATACTTATAAATAACAAAATATTTAAATGTTCTGGGTGATGCATTTTTATCTTGAGCAATAGAATAATTTTTTTTATAAACTCTTAGTCACACGCCAAAAGGACTTTGTTGAATCGACCCTAGCAGATATTTGTGAATATTGCAGCTTCGACACTAGACATCTACCAAGGACACTTTACTGATTAAGACCAAATGGACTCCACTTCAATAAAACCCAAGTCAAACTGTCAAAGTCTTCTCACCGGATTAACTGTATGTATTCAGGCCCTGTTTTATTATTGTTTTTGATCCATGATTTCTATTTTTGGGATTAATTTATAGAAGCGTGTTTGGTAAACATGTTTCTATTCTCAAATTTTTGGGAGTAATTTGGGATTATATTCTGAATTTTTTAAGAATTTGAGAAACAAAAGAATGTTAATTCCTATTCACTCTCTCAAAAATTTTCTCACTGCCATTCCATTGCCATTAGGGGTGTGCAAAATAACCGACAGGCCCGGCCCATACAATTTGGGTCTTGAGCTGTTTCACAGCAGTCGGGTCGGGTGAAACCCGAAAAAGGGAATCTATTCGGATTGGATACCGGGTCTGAAACACATGACCCGAGATTAGCCCGACCCGACCGGATAAATGTGTTCTAAATGATGTTTTAGGGTTCGTCCGTTCATTTTCTCGCCGCACAGCTCCCCGACGTTCATTTCACCTCTTCTGCTCTTCGTGAGACATGGCATCGAAGCCTTCAATTCTTCAGTTCCATTCAATGGTTTCGTTCGTTGTCGGCCAAGCTCTTCGTCGCAACGTCGTCTTCGATTCTTCGATGGTCAGAGTGCTGATAACATGTGATTCTATTTGTGACTCAGACGGTCAGTTCTATACTCCTATGATTCTATTTGTGATTTTGTTCTTTGAATTTGATGTTTTGTATTTTGATCTTCTATGGATTAGGGTTTTGATTTGTATTTCGATTACGGTTTTGATATCTGTTTGGATTAGGATTTTTTATTTCATTTTAGATTAGGGTTTTGATTTTTGCTTTACTCTATCATCTCAACATTCGGACCAATCGGACCCGAATGAACTCGCCCGTAATCCGATGAACCCGCCGAATGTCGGTTTTCAACAGTCCTTCGGTCGAAATCGGGCCTGTGATTCTTCACCCGAACTTGTTCGGGTCGGATGGCGGTTTAGGGTCGTACTGGCGGGTTTCGACCCGTGCACACCCCTAATTGCCATCGCCGCCCACTAGCCACCACCACCCGTAGGCCACCACCATACATTTAAAGAAAAAAAAAAAAAAAACAAATGTAGTAACTAAATGTTTTCTTGTTTATGGTCTCATAAAAAAAAATAATAATAATTTTTACCAAATATGTTCCTATTCTAGCAATATTTCAAAATAAAAATAGAATTCTCATCTTAATTTATTTAAAGTAGAAACAGAAAAGCAAAAACCCTAAACAAACAAGTAATGGTTTTGATTATATTCTTTATGGCTATGCAATTTAATGAGGGTTCGATGTATAAAAAGTGAAATTAGAGGGGCTAAAAGGAGATTTATCCAAAACTTTGAAGGCAAAAGTATCATTTGTTTGGACAAATTATTTGGATTTGTTGAGAGGGAGAAAGAGTGTGGGGGAGACAGGGTAACATGGAACCCCAATGCACCCCACGTGTACTACTGGGATTTTGTGGTTGCACTCACGTGCGCCGTGGTTGGTTACGAGGAAATAGCAACACGTGTCTCTCCTCTTAATACGTGCATAAATTACGGAATTTCGATTCATGTACAAACAGATTGTAATGAAATGAAATGAAATGATAATTTTACAGTTGGTTATGAGGGAATGGCGGCACGTATCTCTCCTCTTAATACGTGCATAAATTGCGGAATTTCGATTCATGTACAAACAGATTGTAATGAAATGAAATGACAATTTTACAGTTGGTTATGAGGGAATGGCGGCACGTGTCTCTCCTCTTAATACGTGCGTAAATTGCAGAATTTCGATTCATGTACAAACAGATTGTAATGAAATGAAATGACAATTTTACAGTTGGTTATGAGGGAATGGCGGCACGTGTCTCTCCTCTTAATACGTGCGTAAATTGCAGAATTTCGATTCATGTACAAATAGATTGTAATGAAATGAAATGACAATTTTACAGTTGGTTATGAGGAAATGGCGGCATGTGTTTCTCCTCTTAATACGTGCGTAAATTGTAGAATTTCGATTCATGTACAAACAGATTGTAATGAAATGAAATGACAACTTTATAGTTGGTTATGAGGGAATGGCGGCACATGTCTCTTCTCTTAATACGTGCGTAAATTGCAAAATTTCCATTTATGTACAAACAAATTGTAATGAAATGAAATGACAATTTTATATTTGATTACGAGGGAATGGCGGCACGTGTCTCTCCTCTTAATACGTGCGTAAATTGCAGAATTTCGATTCATGTACAAATTAATTGTAATGAAATGAAATATAATGACAATAAAATTAAAATTAATATGTTAACGAAATTGAATAATTAATACTATTCTTATATTTGATAATAAAATAAATTATATGTGGTATTAAAATGACATCAAAGAGTAAAATAATAATTTAATTAAATTTTCAAACGATATAATAATTAAATTTAATTAAATTTCATTTCAATTCAAATATTTGATTACTATTTAATCACGTTTTTTCGTCAATGAATGATTAAAATCTATTCTTATGTAATTGAGATTAACTGATACTAAGTTTATCTTGATATTGATTAATTTCATATTTTATGAGATTAAAAAATTTTTGGTAATGTGAATGAGGTTTAATCGTATATACCAAATATAAGAATAGAATGATTATTCCAATCCCGTCTCGAATATAGGGCAACTGTTACAATTTTCGTTAAAGTTAAAATTGAAACATCAAAAAGTCAAAATTAACAAATTTTACTTAATATTAACTAATATTTATACTCAAGGTAGACAATACATATTTGTCCTATTTTGTCTTTCATTAATTATCCCAAGAAGAGGCAGGGCGGTTGTAAAGGTAAATTTGTCATTTTATGTAATTTTATTAATTATTTAACTATTGTACTTAAATCTGAACTATATAGAATGAGTGCCAAGGGGTCAAAGGTCCGGAAGCCCGCCCAACCCATTAGTTATTTTTTAGGAGTTGAGCTTGATGTTTAAACTCATGGGCAGGGCTAGGGCCCCAAGATTTAGGGTTGCTTATTTTTCAGGTCGGATTTGGGCATGACATTTTGTTTAGGTCCGACCCGATCACTTACTATATATATATATATTAGAAATTAACTCTATTTTTTACTTCCTTCCATTCTCAGATAGACCTATGTTTGGAAGAACCTAATATTGAAATGAAAATATATTTTATAATTTTTATTTGCTATTTTAGCAATTATTTTTAAATTATAAAAAAAAAAAATTTATAGAATCGGGTTTGTTATAGGATCGAATTTGGATTTGAGACATTTTGTAGTGGGTGGGCTTGGGCATGGTCATATGGCCCGAGGATAGGGCCTGAGGCCTAATAAATTTGCACAAAACTCTAGGTAAAGCCCAATCCGAACCCGACCATGACCTCCCTTCAATAAATTACTATAGTATAAAATGCATTTGAGCAATGTGTAATTAGCCCAAAAAATAAAATTTTAATTTAAGTAGTGGACTTGGTAGTGTATAATTGAGTTGAACCCACATGGTTTCATATGGGCTTAAAATCCACACAGAATTTAATGGGCCCAAAATAGGCACATTGGGTTAGCCCAAATAAAATTAGAGGCCCAACTAAAAATCTGGTCAAATCAAAAAGTCAAACACATCTCCAAATAATTTTTTAGGAAAAAATAACAAAAAAATCTAGGTAATAAGCTAAATCTACAAAATGATAGATACAATTTTTTTTTGCATATAATAGTCCTCGATTTTGCAATTATCAAAAAGCCCTAAAAAATTTCGCTCAATGATTTTACCCTTTTAGTAAACACGTTTCTATTCTCAAATTTTTGGGAGTAATTTGGGATTATATTCTGAATTTTTTAAGAATTTGAGAAACAAAAGAATGTTAATTCCTATTCACTCTCTCAAAAAATTTCTCACTGTCATTCCATTGCCATCGCCGCCCACTAGCCACCACCACCCGTAGGCCACCACCATACATTTAAAGAAAAAAAAAAAGAACAAATGTCGCAACTAAATGTTTTCTTGTTTATGGTCTCATAAATTTATTTTTTTTTAAAAAAAAAAAAACAATAATTTTTACCAAATATGTTCCTATTCTAGGAATATTTCAGAATGAAAATAGAATTCTCATCTTAATTTATTTAAAGTAGAAACAGAAAAGCAAAAACCCTAAACAAACAAGTAATGGTTTTGATTATATTCTTTATGACTATGCAATTTTAATGAGGGTTCGAAGTATAAAAAGTGAAATTAGAGGGGCCAAAAGGAGATTTATCCAAAACGTTGAAGGCAAAAGTATAATTTGTTTGGACAAATTATTTGGATTTGTTGAGAGGGAGAAAGACTGTGGGGGAGACAGGGTAACATGGAACCCCAATGCACCCCACGTGTGCTACTGGGATTTTGTGGTTGCACTCACGTGCGCCATGGTTGGTTACGAGGAAATAGCGACACGTGTCTCTCCTCTTAATATATGCATAAATTACAGAATTTCGATTCATGTACAAACATATTGTAATAAAATGAAATGACAATTTTACAGTTGATTATGAGGGAATGGCGGCACATGTCTCTCCTCTTAATACGTGCATAAATTGCAGAATTTCGATTCATGTACAAACAGATTGTAATGAAATGAAATGACAATTTTATAGTTGGTTACGAGGGAATAACGGCACGTGTCTCTCCTCTTAATACGTGCGTAAATTGCAGAATTTCAATTCATGTACAAACAGATTGTAATGAAATGAAATGACAATTTTACAGTTGGTTATGAGGAAATGGCGGCACATGTCTCTCCTCTTAATACGTGCGTGAATTGCGGAATTTCGATTCATGTACAAACAGATTGTAATGAAATGAAATGACAATTTTATATTTAATTACGAGGGAATGGTGGCATGTGTCTCTTCTCTTAATACGTGCGTAAATTGCAGAATTTCGATTCATGTACAAACAGATTGTAATAAAATAAAATGACAATTTTACAGTTGGTTACGAGGGAATGGCGGCACGTGTCTCTCCTCTTAATACGTGCATAAATTGCAGAATTTCGATTCATGTACAAACAGATTGTAATGAAATGAAATGACAATTTTATAGTTGGTTATGAAGGAATGGCGGCACGTGTCTCTCCTCTTAATACGTGCGTGAATTGCGGAATTTCGATTCATGTACAAACAGATTGTAATGAAATGAAATGACAATTTTATATTTGATTACGAGGGAATGGCGGCATGTGTCTCTCCTCTTAATACGTGCGTAAATTGCCGAATTTCGATTCATGTACAAACAGATTGTAATAAAATGAAATGACAATTTTACAGTTGGTTACGAGGGAATGGCGGCACGTGTCTCTCCTCTTAATACGTGCATAAATTGCAGAATTTCGATTCATGTACAAACAGATTGTAATGAAATGAAATGACAATTTTATAGTTGGTTATGAAGGAATGGCGGCACGTGTCTCTCCTCTTAATACGTGCGTAAATTGCGAAATTTCGATTCATGTACAAACAGATTGTAATGAAATAAAATGACAACTTTATAGTTGGTTATGAGGAAATGGCGACACGTGTCTCTCCTCTTAATACGTGCGTAAATTGCGGAATTTCGATTCATGTACAAACAGATTGTAATGAAATGAAATGACAACTTTATAGTTGGTTATGAGGGAATGGCGGCACGTGTCTCTTCTCTTAATACGTGCGTAAATTGCAAAATTTCCATTCATGTACAAACAAATTGTAATGAAATGAAATGACAATTTTATATTTGATTACGAGGGAATGGCGGCACGTGTCTCTCCTCTTAATACGTGCGTAAATTGCAGAATTTCGATTCATATACAAATTAATTGTAATGAAATGAAATATAATGACAATAAAATTAAAATTAATATGATAATGAAATTGAATAATTATTACTATTCTTATGTTTGATAATAAAATAAATTATATGTGGTATTAAAATGACATCAAAGAGTAAAGTAAATAATTTAATTAAATTTTCAAACGGTATAATAATTAAATTTCATTCCAATTCAAATATTTGATTACTATTTAATCACGTTTTTTCGTCAATGAATGATTAAAATCTATTCCTATGTAATTGAGATTAACTGATACTAAGTTTATCTTGATATTGGTTAATCTCATATTTTATGGGATTAGAAATTTTTTGAAAATAAGAATGAGGTTTAATCGTATGTACCAAACATAAGAATAAAATGACTATTCCAATCCTGTCTCGAATATAGGACAATTGTTACAATTTTTTGTTAAAGTTAAAATTCAAACATAAAAAAGTCAAAATTAACAAATTACTTAATATTAACTGATATCCATACTCAAGGTAGAAAATACATATTTGTCCTATTTTGTCTTTCATTAATTATCCCAAGAAGAGGTAGGGCGGTTGTAAAGGTAAATTTGTCATTTTATGTAATTTTATTAATTATTTAACTATTGTAGTTAAATCTGAACCACATAGAATAAGTGTCAAGGGGTCAAAGGTCCGGAAGCCCACCCAACCCATTTGTTATTTTTTAGGAGTTGAGCTTGATGTTTAAATTCATGGGCAGGGCTAGGGCCCCAAGATTTAGGGTTGCTCGTTTTTCAGGTCGAACTTGGGCATGACCATTTTGTTTAGGTCCGACCCAATCATTTTATATATATATATTAGAAATTTACTCTAATTTTTACTTCCTTCCATTTCCATTCACAAATAGAACTGAAGAACCTAATCTAGAAATGAAAATATTTTTTATAATTTTTATTTGCTATTTTAGCAATTATTTTTAAATTATAAAAAAATATTATAGGATCGGGTTGGCAATAGGATCGAACTTGGATTTGAGACAATTTGTAGTGGGCGGGCCTGGGCATGGCCATATGGCCCGAGGATAGAGCATGAGGCCTAATAAATTTGCACAGTACTCTAGGTAAAGCCCAATCCGAGCACGACCCATGATCACCCAAGTATAAAATGCATTTGAGCAATGTGTAATTAGCCCAAAAAATAAAATTTTAATTTTTAAGTAGTGGACTTGGTAGTGTATAATTGAGTTGAACCCACATGGTTTCATATGGGCTTAAAATCCACACAGAATTTAATGGGCCCAAAATAGGCACATTGGGTTGGCCCAAATAAAATTAGAGGCCCAACTAAAAATCTGGTCAAATCAAAAAGTCAAACACCTCCCCTAATAATTTTTTAGGAAAAAATAACAAAAAAAATCTAGGTAATAGACTAAATCTACGAAATGATAGATACAATTTTTTTTGCATATAATAGTCCTCGATTTTGCAATTATCAAAAAGCCCTAAAAAAATTCGCTCAATGATTTTACCCTTCCACATCTGATTCTTCTCTTCCCACTCCACTCTTGAAGTTCATCCTCTGCTTCCGCTCGGCGACAATCTCTTGAAGTTCATCCTCCACTCGTCCAGTGCTCGCTGTCGCCATCGCCGTGTCCGTTGTGGTTGTCGTTGTTCGCCCTTTCGCTATGCTCGTCGTCGCCGCCCTAGCTTTTCTGCCTATTTTTCCTCACAATGCAAACCAGCCGCCATGTCCTCAAATTCGGGATTCAAATATGCTCAGATCTGAACAATTTGGACGACAACGAAGGCTATGAGAATTTGAATTTATTCGGACGAAATTAATTGAATCAAGAACATAAATTTCTTCGTCGAAGTCGAGACTCGAATCTCCTTAGATCTGAATGATTTGGACGACGACGAAGATGATGAGAATTTGAATCGATTCCGACGGAATCGATTGAATCAAAAATTGAAATTTCTTCATCAGTTTGCGGCTAGATCTATTCTTGCCCATTGGAAGCTTTGAGGGCCAACGATTCTATTATCAGTCGAACGAATGGACATGGATCCATTGTCGTTCTTCGCTTCCTCCACTCAATCTAGGGTTTTAAAAGAAATAGAGAGAGACTTGATACTAGCTCTACCGCTTATGTGTATTATGATTAATGAATGTGAAATTGTTTGTCAAATTTACTTTGCGGTAGATGATTAATGTTGTTCGATGATTTTGTTTATGCGTTTTGCCTAATTTTGGATGTTGTTCGAATGGATAGCGGTGCAGTCGGCAGCGGCTAAACGATCTTGTGTTATATTTCTAAACATAAATGTATATGAAGAAAGGCGAGAGAATGTACATGAACATAGAGAAAAAATTATCAAATTGAATGAATAAATTGAAATATAACACGAAATCGTGTTACCTTCAACACGAGATCGTGTTATACTCCAATATGCGAATTGATAAAATTGTCATAAAAAGACAAAATTATTATTTTGTAACATGTGTTTAAAAAAAAGTATAATTGGTAGTTTTGTCATTTTATGAGGACTCCTTGATAACTGCTCTGTCTGAGTCAACTTTAATGTACCTTAACTAATTACTTTTTCAAACAATTTTAAGGGTACAGTCATTTACATCGATCTATTACATTCAAAATTTAATTTATGTAGTGTTTATCTGACAAACCGAACTTGATTGATAAGACAAATATCTCCAGGGAAGATATTTATTATCGGCCAAAGACGCGCGTGAGTACAACGCCCAATCATAATGTGACACGTATCTTATATTTGGAAGCTCTCATTAAAAATATCTGGTTGATATTGGCCGAAGATATTATCGGCGTTTGCTGAGGTGGCACCGGCTGATGTTACTGACAAGTGGAAAAAGCGTCGCCATGTGGGGCCTTTATATGACCCCCGGCGACGACATGACCGCCTTCTCTCTCTCTCCTCTCTCCTCTCCCTCTCTTTATAAATCTAACCTTCCTTCTCTCAACGAGGCAAGGGTTTTTCATTTTGTGTGTTTTTGTTCTGATTAATTTGGAGATATTTTCTCTGAATCCGAACCGTATTTGTTGGAATTTTCTGGATTCTGGACGTGAAATGGAAGGGAATCGTCTGCCGGAGGGATCGCCGGCGTCTCCGGATCTATCTGCGACGAAGAGTTGTTGTTGCAGCGGGTTGACTCGATCGAACTCCGGTTTGTCCTCTTCGGCCGTGGTGGATTTGAAAGATGCGTCGCATCAGGATGCGAATGGGAGTCCGGTAACTATTTTTATCTTCTCTCTGATGTTCTATTGCTGATGTTGATCTGTTCATATTGTTCAGTTGATTTCTGCTTAGATATTTTCAGCAGAGACGTTGATTTATCATCGGAGAAAATTGAATTGGTGAAAAATCGTGTTTCGAAGCTCGATTAGGTCGTAGAACTGGAAAAATGCGTGAATTCTCCTTGATCGTTGTCTTTCTTTTTCAATTTTTCTTTGAATTTGATTGTTTTGATTTGGATGGAAAGCCAACGTGTTGAGAATTAGCAATAAGAACATACTGAAAATTGAAGAACACGAGATCTTCTTCTTGCACTGCAATTCCCAAATGAATTGCTTATAATAATGATGATCTTGAGGATCTGGTTTTGTGTTCTGAAAGAAATGAAAATGTATAGCTGATGAACTAAACATTATAACGATCTTCAAGAAGAAAATCTCTCTTTAATGGTTGAAAATTTAAAAAAAAAATAAAAAAATTCAATGATCTTGAGGAGCTCAAGCAGGCTATTTTCCCTCTTTTTGATTTTGAGGGGATGATTAAGGCCTGGAGCAACGAAGAAACACCAGGCCTGAAGATTGTTGAATATAGCTTTTATATACAACATCTAACAATTTAATTTGGTTCTTCTTGCCCAAATTTATGTGGGATTATCCCACAAGAGCTAGCTTCTGGGGTTGAGAAAGGTCCAAGACAACATCTCCTGTATCCAAACATTTCCTTATAAATAACGTATTTCTTATAACGGGTATTTATTCATTTTCTAACCAGGGTAAGTTCACCGTATGGACAAATGAGAAGCACAAGTTATATCTTAATCAATTAGAAGCATCGTTCGTCGAGGAATTACACCAGAGAATGGGTTTGCACGGTTGGTGCGCAAAAAAGAAGAACAAAAATTCGCATTCATCTAAAAATCAGGTCAGCCACTTAGAAATTATTTTAAAAAAAAAAAAGGGGTATATCTCCATGTGTGTTATAAGTTCATGATTTTACAGAAGATGAACTTTGGAACGGGCTATCCTTCATCAATGGACGCTGATTCTTCTAAGTCATCTCTTGGAAATCCATGGGTAAATTATTCTAAGTATGGAGGTAAACCCCGAGAAAAGAGGAGTTTCTGTGATGGGTTATCGGCAAGCTTGGAGCAGGTCTCTTTGATCCACCCAAGCCATGAGGATTCAATTAGCAGTCCTATAGGTAATTATGAACTTAATTTACTTGTTCTTTAGATCTTGTTTTCCCTTCTTTAACATGCTCTTGATATATATATATATATATATGGAAATTTCTATTGTTAATCAACTATTTCTATGTATATTGCACGCGGGCGCCCGCGCACACACAAGTTCAAAGAGGTTGTTTGGTTATGTTTAAAAAATTCATATACCTCTATTTTAACAACAAAATTCAAAAATAAATTTCACAATACTCAATCTATCGCATCATCTACTTTTAATATTATAATTTTATTAATTTATAAATTTAATATTGAATTGTTTTTTGTTCATGCAGAAGTTTCGGATCAAAATTTTGTGGATGAAGATCGGGAAGAAGAAAAACCAGTTCGTTCGTCAATGGGAAAGAGGTTGAAGGCACGAAATTAATCCCCAGAATGCAAGTCAAGCGGTTTCTTCTAAGAAACAATATGGCGATATAAGCGCAAAAAAAAAAAAAAAAAGAGCGCGATTTTGGTGAAGTCGTGTAAATGGTATTATTAAGAATTTTCTCGTGAAATTTTAGGGTAAAAATAGTTGTATTCATTCATGTAAAATCTCTTTATTGATTAGGGTTGGCAATAGATATATCATATGTGTAGATGTGGGGAGCGTTTATAAGATCGTTCGGGGAGGTGATTTATTGACGTGCATGTAAGTTGGTTTGGACACATTTTACCGTAAAATCTCCAAGAAATGTATGGGGAGGATGATTCTAGCACGTGAATTGAACTAATTTTAAAAGAATTATTACGTTATATGTTACAACATTTTTTTATGGTTATTATATATTTCAAATAATTTATTCTATAAATTAGGATATATTTTACATTTGAGATATTTTTTACCCTTAAATTAGATATTTAAAAGCCAAGATTAAAGGATTTCAAGAGACATTTTCAACCTTTGGACTAAATTTAATGGCTGATATCCTAAAATTTTCAACCAATAAAGAACATTGATTTAGCTCTAACAGTTGAAGTAAAACAACAATTTAAATCGTTATAATTTTATATCATATAATATTTTTAATATACTAACAACTTATTTCACAATATCTTACACAGATTTATAAAATAAATTAGGAAATAAAAAATTTTTGAGCGCCAAAAAAATTCACACTCCCAATTCTAAGATCGTTAAATTAAATCATTTTTTAACCTTCTAAATTTTATATTTATAATTAAATGGTCATTTTTGTACACACATAAATTTGACAATTAATATAATAGCATTATTGATTTTGTGATGGTTATGTTTTATTCTCATTTTAATTGTTTGGATAAATTTTTAGTATTTTAGTTAATATTAACTAATTGTAACTACTGTTGAATTCACCCAATCCTCTCCACAATTAATATCAGTTAGTTATTAAATTTATCCAATATTAATTAGAGAATAGGAAAATTATATTTTTGGTCCCTAAAGTGTTAGATTGGTGTTTATGTGAACCTCAACGTTTATCAAATTGCACATTTGATCCTTTAGGACCCGTTTGGTTACTGTTTTTAGTCTCTGATTTCTGTCTCACTTTCATAATTTTGAAATTAATATACAGAAACGTATTTGGTAAACACGTTTATATTCCTAAAATTTTGGGAGCATCTCTTGAAATCTTTAAGAATTTAATAAACAAAAAATTGTTGATTCTTATTCAGTCCCACAAAACTATTTCCACCACCACCCGTTGACCATCACCACTATGTCGGTTAAGAATATGTATATTTATTGTTATACATTTAAAAATCACAAAAAAAAAATTGCAACCAAACATGTTTCTTTGCTTTAATTTTCATAAATTAAAAGAAACAATTTCAGGATAATATTCGTTACCAAACATGTTTCTGTTCCCGGAATACTCCAGAATAGTAACAAAATTCCCATTCAAATTTATTAGAAATTGGAAACAGAAAAGCAGAAACACTAACCAAACGTCACCTTAGATTTTACATTAGTTTCAATCTTGCAAAGTTGAAAACATTATTAATGATTTTAGATGAAAAATGAACCGTGCACATCACATGACCTTCTAATTTTCTAATGAGAATATTTTTGACCGTTTCAACACTCAATTGAACATAAAACGTTTTCCTCTAATTTTTCCTATTAATGAATCAAACTCCTTTCTCTTATTCTTCACACGAATTAATGTTAGAGAAATGTTAAAAAAATATTTTAGTTTTAATGGAGCGATAAAACGACAAAAATATTCATAATTGAAGGCTAAGTGCTGAGAACAACCAATTTTCTATAAAAAAAAGTTTTTAATTTTTCCAGATTTAAGAAAATATGAAACTTGAGGGACCAATATATAATTTGATAAAATGAAAAAGAAAAAAACCTAAAAAATAAAAGTACTTGTGTTTGGTAAAAAGCGAAGAATATATTAGGGGTTAATTACACTTTACTCCCCTATAGTTAGGTCATTTTTCACTTTGTCTCTGTAGTATTCGCATCATCACTTTATCCCTTATGATTTGACATTTGTTGCATTTTACCCATCTCGTCAGCATTTTGCCCCCTGTAATTAGGCCTACATCATATGAGATAAAGTACTACAAAATCTTAACTATAAGAAAACAAAGTGCAAAACAGTCTAACCACATGAAAATAAAGTATAATTAACTTATATATAAAAATAGAAAGGAAAAAATAAAGTTAAAATTACGGGGCCAAAGTGTAATTTTCCCATTACACAGAAGACCGAAGAGCGGGGTGAAGAACACAGATCCATCTCAGACTATAAACCAGAAGACCTACTGAAGAATGAGCTCTGCTCCACTTTTTCATATATCCGATTCGGATTCCCGTAGTAGATGATGCATATACCCATCTGATTCTCGAAATCACCTGTAATTTTCCTTCATTTTCCCGCGATTTCTTCCCCCAAACAGCAAATTGATAGAAGAAATCGTGTTTCGATTTTCAATGGGTATTGTGCCGAATCTGCGAGTCCACAAACCAGGCTCGGCGGAAGATTATTTACCCAGTTCCGTCGTAGCTTCGTCGTCGTCGTCGTCGAACAGCAATACCAAGAAAAAATGGTCCAATTTGTTGCCCCTGTTCGTCGCCCTAGTCGTCATCGCGGAGATCGCCTTCCTGGGTCGACTCGACATGGTGAAGAACGCCGACCTTGTCAACTCGTGGGCAGAATCGTTCTACCAGTTCACGTCGTCGTCTTGGTCGCGCGATCGGGCGGCGCTGGTGGGTGGTGACGACGGCGATGAGAGCGGACTGGGGTTGGTGGTGATGGACTACTGCGAGCGGTGGTTGGAGGAACAGGACACTGTGGCATACTCTAGGGATTTTCAAAATGAATCCGTCTTTGTTTCTGGTGGCCAACAGGTTTTTCTTACTATTTCTCAATCTTCATAGCTCTTTCTGATGCCTAAGAATTGATTGTTATGATGAATTAACTGTCAATTTAAGAAACAAGATATTTGTTCCCATTTTTAACTGTCAATTTAGGAAACGAAATATTTGTTCCCAGATGAATTGTTACTTTCTCGTAATGGTATTGAGTTTGGTGAGTGGTAGCCTATCAAAATTTCACGACTTTGAGTGTTTCAAAATATAGGCTTTGAAAATTTTACGATTTTGAGTTTCAGATGAATTTTTGGTATTAAAATCGAGGAGTTTTGTAAGTGGTAGGCTATCAAAATTTCACGACTTCGAGAGTTTCAAAGTATAGCCTTTGAAAATTTTATGATTTTGAGTTTCAGATGAATTTTTTCTATTGCCCATTCAAACAATACTTTCTCGTAATGGTATTGAAATCGAGGAGTTTTGTGAGTAGCCTATCAAAATTTCACGATTTCGAGGGTTTCAAAAAATTGCAAAATCGAGATTTTTCGGTGTGCCATAGTATTTGAAAATTTCAAGTTTCGGATAATTTTTTCTGTTACTCATTTCAAATGATGCTTTCTCGTAATGGTTTTAAAAATGAGAAGTTTCGTGAGTGTTACCCCTTTAAAATTTCACGATTTCAAGTGTTGCAAAAAAGTTGCGAAATCGGGATTTTTTGGTGTGCTATAGCCTTTAAAAATTTGACAATTTTGAGTTTTCGATGAATTAGCTTCTGATTAAGGGGCTGTTTGGTTGATTGAGATTCTAACTGTTGTGCAGGAGTGGAAATCATGTTCCGTGGGATGTAAATTCGGGTTCGATCCAAACAAGAAACCGGATGCTGCATTTGGATCGCGTCTTGATGGTGGGGTGCTTAGTGTTCATCGATCAATGGAGTCTTCTCAATATTATTCTGAGAACAACATCGATCACGCACGACGGTGGGTAAGCACACACTGAAAATCACTCTTAGCAAGATAAACAGAATATAATTGTTCCTGTTTTATTGTTTTTGTTTCTGTTCCTAGTTTTTTTAGGGTTTTGAAGAATCTCTATGTTTGTTTTGCTTAGTTTGGGGAAGAGACCGATGAATGCCATTTCTAGGGTAATGGCTCCTCATGCACATAAGAATTTGTTCTAAAAGAAAATGGGAACGGAGTAGAAGTTAGACTTCATTTGGTTACTGTTTCTGTTCCCTGATTCATGTTCCAGCTCCCAAAATTTTGGGATTAATAGACAGAAACATGTTTGGTAAAAAAAAGTGTTCTTAATATTTTGGGAGTAATTTGGGGCTATTTCCTAAATTCCTTACGAATTTGAGAAACAAAAAAATGTTGATTCCTATTCACTCCCATTAAAACTATTCTCACTACCACCCCGCCGGCCATCACCACCAATTTAAAGGGAAAAAAAAGAAGAACAAATGTTGCAACCAAACGTGTTTCTTGTGTTTTCATAAATTAAAAGAAATAATTTCAGGACAATGGTCGTTACCAAAACTTGTTTCTATTTCCGGAATACTCTTGAGTAGAAACAAAGTTCCCATCTCAGTTTATTGGAAGTAGAAACAGAAAAACAGAAACACTAACCAAATGACACCTTACGTTTTTGTTCTTGGATTTCTGTTTCTGTTTCATGTTTTTTTTTTTTTTTTTGGGGGGGGGGGGACAGAAATAGTAGACAAACGCCATTCACAAGATGTATTTTCTAAATCTCCATTTTACATTTTTTATATTCTCATTGCTACTTGTTTTTGAGGAGTATGTAGAGAGAAACAAGAATATGGGAACTGAATAAGAGAAAAAATCTATTTCTGTTCCAAGTTTTTTGATAACAGAACAAAACTGTTCCCAGATTTCTCTTTCTATTCAAAGTTTTCTTGGAACGGAAAACTTAGGGGTTTTTTTGTTTAGCGTTTTTGTTCCCTATTCTATTTTTGCTCCCAGAAAACATGACCAAAAAAATTAGAAACAATTTCATTATGTTCTCAGAAACTTATTCTAGAAAATGAGAAGTAGAATAGACCTTATGTCGGAATCTAAGGTAGTGTTTGTTTAGGGTTTTTGTTCCCTGACATCTATTTTTGTTTCCTAGAAACTTGCATTAAAAAAAAGAATATAGTTTCTCTTCGCCACTCGTTTTTGAGGATTATGTAGAAAGAAACAAGGATATGGGAACCAAAAAAGAAAAAATTCTATTTCTGTTCCAAGTTTTTTGATAACTGAACAAAATTGTTCCCAGATTTCTCTTTCTATTCAAAGTTTTCTTGGAACGGAAAACTTCAGGTGTTTTTTTGTTTAGCGTTTTTGTTCCCTATTCTATTTCTGCCCACAAAACATGACAAAAAAAATGAAAAAATAGAAACAATTTCATTATACTCTCAGAAACTTATTCTAGAAATTGGGAGTAGAATAAACTTATGTCGGAATCTAAGGTAGTGTTTGTTTAGGGTTTTTGTTCCCTGATTTCTATTCTCAGTAATTTATTCTAGAAATCGTGAAATAGAATGGAAGCAGTGTTTTTTTATGTTCCCATATTTCGATTTCTGTTCCCAAATATTTGGGAACTGAAACACTAAACAAACAGTGCCTTATATATTCAATACAATTGAATTTGAATTCCACCTTATGGTGCCTTTGGGTAAAGTATTTGAAGAAGGAATTTCAGTTAAAAAACGGGTAAAAGCAGAACTCATGGAACACACAAAGAAAAAATTGTTTCTGTTCTGTTCTCAGAAATTTATTCTAATAATCTGGGAATGAAACAGAAACTTGTAGATAGCCATTATTATAATTAACCCCATTTTTTTTTTCCAAAAAAAAAAAAAGTTATCCAAAAATCTCATTTTTTTTTTTTTTATTATTAAATAGGATGGGGTATAAGATTGTAATGACTACGAGTCTGTCATCGGATGTTCCCGTCGGTTATTTTTCATGGGCGGAGTACGATATAATGGCGCCATTACAACCTAAGACGGAGCCTGCTTTGGCGGCTGCTTTTATCTCTAATTGTGGGGCCCGAAATTTCCGATTGCAAGCTCTCGAAGCACTTGAGAGGACTCAAGTCAAGATCGATTCTTATGGCGGTTGCCATCGAAACCGTGATGGAAGAGGTCAGTTTTTTGTATATTTCTGTGTTGTGTTTCTGTTCCCAAAAAAATTGGGAACATAAATTCACAATATGGGAACAAAATAAAAATTGGGTTCTGTTCTGGTTCTTTATTTTTTGGATTGAATTTCCTGGACAGAATGGAATTGCTCCTGGATTTTTGTTTTTGTTCTGAGATTTCTGGGAACATTAATAGTAGGATTAATTGCTTTTACCCCCCCTTGTACTTTGGTCTTGTTTTATTTCAACCCCTCTACTTCATAAACCCATACATCATCCTCTTCTACTTTTGAGAAAGGGGAGAAACTCACATTTTATTCAGAAAAATATAATTAATTTTTTTATTTTTATTTTTTAATATAAGTTTAGTGTTTAAAGGTAATAAACAGGGAAAACTAACATTTTCTCTTTCTATCGCTGTTTCTCTCTGTACTTTTATTTTGATTTTCTTTTTTAATAAAGGCAAAATTAAATTTAAAAATAAAATAAAGGGTAAATTTGTCCATTTCATGTGAAATTTGAATGAAAAAATTATTTTCATCTATTTTTTCGCATATTCCGCTAAGTTAAAAAAAAAATTACTTTTCCAAATTATTATAAGTAGAGGGGATAAAGTATAGGTTTTTAAAGTAGAGGGGACAAAATGAAATAAGATCAAAGTAAGAGGGGGTAAAAGGTGATTAACCCTGAATAGTAATGTGGGAAGAGAACCGCCACCCAAGGTCCTGTTTGTTGTTTCTGTTTCCAGAAAATAGGTTTTTTTTATTTGTTTTGCAGTTCTGTTCCCAATTTTTGAGAACAAATTTCTGGGTACAAAACAAATTGTTTTTAGATTTCTGTTTTTGGTCTAACTTTTTCTGATAACGAGAACAAAAATCTGGGAACAAAAACACTAAAAAAAACGCCAAACACCTCCTAAAATTTGTTTATTTATGTTTAAGCAATATTGAGATATTAAGGCCCCGTTTGTTTAGTGTGTCTATTTTTTTCAAGTTTTTAGGGTTTAGGGTTTAGGGAACAAAAACACTAAACAATTTGGGCCACCGTTTTCAATTTGAGCATATAACACCCTAGAATTTCTTAATCATTCCAATACAATCCAAGATGAAAAACAATCACCTGCCATGCACCTGACTATTTTCAAAAGGTTTTATGGGCAGTTTCAATCTCTTGCTTCCTTCCCATTCTCCTTCCCATCCAAGTACTTAGAAACACACACACACACACATATATGTATGTATGTGTGTGTGTATATATATAAAAGTATAATATAACTATATATGTATGTTTATGTGTGTTCTTTTGTAGAAAAGTTGGAGAGGAGAAAGGAAGAGGTTCAAAATCCCCATAAAGTCCCCGTAAAAATAATTGGGTGCATGGCAATTGACTACTATTTGTCATTCAAAATTGTAATGGACTTATTGATTTAGATGGAAGTAGGATGATTACAGAACTTCACGGTGTCATGTGTTCAAATTGCAATTAGAGGGACCAAAGTGAAATTATGGTTAAACTTCAGGGGTGCAGTGTGTCAAAACCCTTAAAAAAATCATGCTATAATTCTGTACCTCTGGTAGATATATTATCTAATTAAGTAAAATAATTTAATTTAAATTTAATTTTCAGTCGATAAAGTGGAAACCCTGAAGCGGTATAAGTTCAGTTTGGCATTCGAAAATTCGAACGAGGAGGATTATGTAACCGAAAAATTCTTCCAGTCTCTTGTCGCTGGTAAGAAAAAATTCTTTTAAAAATTTTACAAATATATATGTATATATATATATATATTTATTTATTTTTTATTTTTTATTTTTTGGTGTTGTGCTGATAATTATTGAGAATTGTTTATTTAATGGAAAATTCATAGGAACTGTTCCTGTGGTTGTTGGTGCTCCCAATATCCAAGATTTTGCTCCTGCTCCAGGATCTCTTTTACATATCAAGGATTTAAAAGATGTTGATTCTGTTGCCCGGACTATGAAAGTCCTCTCCAATAATCCTGAAGCTTTTAATCGCTCATTAAGGTAGGAATTAATTTGATTTTCTGTTCTGTTTTTGTTCCCAGAACACGTGGAAGGGGAAAATTATAGTTTTGATCCCTAAAGACGTTTTATGCTAACATCTTCCTAGCAACGATTCATCAAAAGAATGAGAGAGAGAGAGACTTGAATCGTTGTCAGGGAAAAACGCCTTAGTTTTTATGGAGTGATGAAATGACGAAAATATCCCCATTAAAAGGTCAGGTGTTGAGCATATTCCATTTTCCGTCCAAAATCATGAACAATTATTTTCAATTTTGTGGGATTGAAACAAATGCGAGACTTGAGGGACCAATTATGCAATTTGGCAAAGCTCTGGTTTCACATAAACACCCACCCCATACTTCAGGGGCCAAAAGTGTAATTTTCCCAATTACCTTTTGGGAACAATTCTGTTATTTTTCTATAAATTTGTTATAAAAATCTGGGATCAGAACAAAAACAATTATTTTTGGGTTATCATAATTGGGAACAGAAACAAAAATTTGGGAACGAAAACACTAAAATAAACATGGGTAAAATTATTTGTTTCCCTTTTTTAGATGGAAGTTCGAGGGTCCGTCCGATTCTTTCAAGGCGCTTCTTGACATGGCGGCGGTTCATTCATCGTGTCGACTCTGCATTTATGTTGCAACGAAGATACGAGAGGAAGAAGAAAAGAAGCCAAAATTCCAAAATCGCCCCTGCAAGTGTAAAATGGGATTAGAAACGGTCTACCATTTGTATGTTCGAGAGCGCGGGAGGTTTCAGATGGAGTCGGTTTTCTTAAGGTAAATCATTCGTTCTTTATTGTCTATTTAGTCGTGTTTGTTTATGGTCCGTTTGGTAAGAAGGATGAAAAATTGGAAGGAAAAAAATGAACAGATACACTTTCCATCCTTAATGGATGGAAAGTACTTTTCTCTCCTCGTTTGGTACGAGGGATGGAAAATGTGAATTTTTTTTGGTATGGAGTTTTTAGACTTTCTACCCCAAAAAATTTGACCAAAATCTCACTTTATTCCGAATAGTTTTAATTTGAACATATAACATCTTAAAGTTTCTTAGTCATCCGAGTATAATCCAAGTCATTATCCCTATTACAATTTTGGATGGAAAATAGTCACCTATACACCTGACTGTTTTTAAGAGATTTTATTTCAACCTCCTCCTCTACTCCCATTTTTCTTCCCGCCCAAATACTAAAAAATATAATATAACATAGTATATGTATGTATGTATGTGTGTGTGTAATTATATATGTCTTTTTGTTGAAATTCTGTAAGGGGGAAAGGAAGATGTCAGAAATACCAATAAAATCTCCTTTAAAATAGTTTAGTGCACGGCAGGTGACTATTTGTCATTCAAAGCTGTAATGGAGTTATTGATTTGGACTGAAGTGGGATGGTTACGGAACTTCAAAGTATTATGCGTTCAAATTGTAACTATGGGGACCAAAGTGAAATAATGGTCAAACTTCATGAGTGCAAAGTGTCAAAACCTCTATTATTAATATTTAATAATTGTAGATGAGATCAAGATAATGATTATTTCAAAAAATTTACTAATTTGCCCGTTATGTAACAACAACAATAACTACACCCAAGCTTTTGTCTCACTTAAGTAGGGTCGGTTACATGAATTCGTTTACGGCGATGGTAAATTAGTGGTATGTTTATTATAGTGGAAAAGTAGGAGGAAGGAATGAGGTGGATGGAAAATGAGGAGCGATATTGATTTTCATTTGTTTGGTGCGAAGGAAAAACGTGAAAAAGGGAAAATGGGATGAAAAAGTTGTGTTATTCTTTCCATCCTATTTTTCCTTTAAACCAAAAAAATGGAAATCGGTATCACTCCTTATTTTCCATCCACCGCTTTCCTTCCTAATTCAATATTTCTATTTCTGTTCCCGAAAATGCTAGAGAAAACTCGCTTCTATTCCAAGTTTTTAGCGATTAAGGTGGCGTTTGGTTAGTGGTTATTTTCTAATTCCGATAAATTGGAATGGGATGGAAATTCTGTCTCCGTTATGGAGTATTCCGGAAATAGAAACATGTTTGGTAATTACCATGATCCTAAATTGTTCTTTTAATTTATGAGAACAGAAACAAGAAACATGTTTGGTTACAATATTTGTTATTTTTTTCCTTTAAATCTATGGTGGCCGGTGGGATAATAGTGAAAATAGTTTTGTAGGAGTGAATGGACATTTACATTTTTTTGTTTCTCAGATTCTTAAGGAATTTAAGAAATAGTTCCATATTTACCAAACACGTTTCTGTACATTAATCCCAAACTTTTGGGAGCGGGAACAAGAATCATGGAATAAAAACAGTAACCAAACAAGACCCTAGGAGAGACTCAAGAGCGAACCCCCCCCTCCCCAAAAAAAAAAAAAAAAAAAAAAAATTCTGAAAATTTTCACTACTACCCCTATATTTTTAGAAAAAATCAATTAAAATCTCTTTAAAAAAATTTTAGTACCCCCTGTCTAGGAACAGAAACAGTGATTTGGGAACCGAAACACCTCCTCATACGTGATTGTTTTTTTTTTGGGTGGACAGATCCAGTAATTTGAATTTGGAGGCCTTGGAATCAGCCGTTCTCCACAAATTTTCATCTCTGAAACACGTACCGATCTGGAAACAAGAACGACCGGAGATGATAAGAGGCGGCAATGAACTCAAAATTTACAGAATATACCCCCTCGGAATGACCCAAAGGCAAGCTTTATACACCTTCAAATTCAATGGCGAATCCGATTTTAGAAATCATGTAGAGAGTAATCCCTGTTCAAAATTCGAAGTGATCTTTGTATAAGATCGGAAAACGCTTCCAGCGATTGTATTTTGTCATTTTTTTTAGACACAATGTTTACGTTGATTAGGCGAGCTTATGGACTCGATCTTTTCGTCGTGTAATGTTCTCATTTCGATGTAGAAAAAGTAGTCGATTTTTGTTTGTGTTATGGAAATTTGGGAACAATTTTGTTTTGTTTTCGTATATTTGTTATAAAATCTAGGTGCAGAACAAAAATGATTTGTTTTTTTTGTTTCTGTTCTCAGTTTCTTCTAAATAGAAATAAGTATTTGAGAAAACAAGAAACAATACATCGTCAAAGTGATTGACAAAAATACTACAAGAATATAAAGTGCAATTTGATCGAATTAAAAGGGTAACGTGTAATTTTTTTTTTAAAATTTATCTTAAAATTTGCTCAATTTGGTTTAATTGAATTTCAATTTATACCCGTGTAATATTTTCATAAGTAGTTATTCCTCATGTAGTTCGAACTTGAGTGTGACATTTACATTTTCCGTAAAAATTTAACGGTAGAAGTTCAAAATTTCAAAATTAATAAATCTTTAATAATAATTCATACGGGTTAAATAATGTCTATTTACTCTTTTTTTTTTTTAGGTCGAGTTTGTAGGACGGATCGTGTATAATAGTAAATTTATTATTTTGTATAATTTTATTAATTATTTAAATATTATACGTAAGTCTAAATCACAAAAATAAGAGATATGAAGGTGGCGTTTGGTAAGTGTTTCTGTTTCTATTTTCAATAAACTGTGATGAGATGAGAATCCTATTTCCATTTTGAAGTATTCTAAAAATAGAAACATGTTTGGTGACGATCATTATCCTGAAATTGTTTCTTTTAATTCATGAGAACAGAACAAGAAACACGTTTGATTGCAATATTTGTTCTCTTTAGTACTTTGGCCAAACCAGATGGTGGTGGCCACATGATGGTGGTGACCTGCGGAATGGTTTTGTGAGAGTGAATAGAAATCAATATTTTTCTGTTTTTCAAAATTTTAAGAAATTTAAGAAATAGTTCCAAATTACTCCCAAAATTTTGAAAACAAAAACGTGTTTACCAAATGTGTTTCTATACATTAATTTCAAAATTAATTTTGAGAGCAGAAACAGTAACCAACCGTAATTAAAATCTGTGTACTAAAATTCAGCACATGGTTTAGTGGCTGTCTTTTTTGTTTATTTATTTTGTTTTTGGCTCTTGGCCCCTCTTGTTGGCCAAACGCTTCTCTTTTGTCAACCACTTTTATTTACACTTCATCCTCCCTCATTTTAAAAAAATTACACTTTATCTTCTTATACTTTCGGTAAAAAAAAAAGTATATTTCGTTTAAACTAAGAAATATAACTAAAAATTAACGTAATTTAATTTTCCATTCAATTTTTTTGGAAATTTGACAAAATTACCCTAATTTATTTATTTTATTTTTTCTTTAATTCTTTTTAAGATTAATTACACTTTGTACCCACCAAATAACACTTAACTGTAAGATTCAATTTTTTTGGTAATTTGACAAAATTACCCTAATTTATTTATTTTATTTTTTCTTTAATTCTTTTTAAGATTAATTACACTTTGTACCCACCAAACAACACTCTAACTGTAAGACTCGAGTTTTGTATGGGCATAATTTTTAGTTGCATTTTAGAACACTTAAAAAAATAACGGGATACATTGTGTCATTTAATATTTATTTTAAAAAAAAAAATACGGGTCAATTATTAATTTTAAAATATTAATTTTTGATTTTAGGTTTAAATGATATTTTGAAGATAATTAAGCGAAGTTAATATAATTTTAAAAAAATAAAATAATTTAATATAAAATATCTACCTATCTACCTACCTATCTATCTATATATATATAATGTATTGTGGATAAGAAGCAACAAAAATAAATAAATGTATGTGTGGACTTCATTTGGCGGTGAGGAAAAAAAATCAATCATTCATGTGGACATGAATTAGCCGAAAAAAAAAAAGAAAAAAAGAAAGCCCGCGGTTTTGGGGATTGAGTTCACTTTATATATATACTAGCGTATAACCCGTGTCTGAAGATACGGATGTTAATAAATTGAACATCAAATTATTTAATTTTTTCTACTACTGGATAATTTCAATTAATCACAATTAAGCATAAATTAATAATACGTGCACAAATTTAAAAAAAATAAAATTATAGAACAATCGATACATCATTCTCAAGATCTTACTTCTGTTTTCAAATGAATAGAACGATACGTAACAGAACCAATAACAATCAACGAAACTTAACCAACAATTCAAAAAAAATGAGAAATCACAATTTATTTCTCAAGTTCTCAAGTTCCACTTTATTTCATTTATTTTGTTTATATAACACTCCCATTTTCAACAATGGATTTTTAAACTAATACAACAATAACTAACAATACAAAGATAAAAAAAAAAAAAAAAAATTCTTTAAAAAAATGAGATAATCAAATTTGATTATACAACAATACTCCTAACATTTCAATAATTGAACGCTTATTATAAACAAAACTCATGCAAACAAAATTACACCATTTGAGTCCGATTGCAATAAAAAAAAATCTAATACAAATATAATGAATGAGAGATTTCGAGGAGCATAATTAATAACCTATACTTTTTGGTGTTTTTTTTTCTCTAACATTTGGTGAAATTATAAAGGAACACTCCATGTTAGAATATATTTCATTCATAAAAATTTGAAATGAACAAAAATAGAATTTAGAAGGTGAAGTAAAAAAACCCTCTAAAATCTAGGAAATGAGAACATAAAATCTGCAAACAATTACGAAAACATTAAATGGGGAACAAAAAACTTGGAACAAAAATATGGGAATATAAATCTTCTACTTTAACACTGATCTATAATACAAAATAAAAGTGAAACAAACTCAAGTGGTTTACCACAAATCTAGAAATAGAAACTAAAATCTGGAAATAGAAACATAAAATCTAGGAAAATAGATCCTAGAAAATAAATTTTAAAACAGAAATATGGCAACAAAAAAAAACTGGAAACATAAATGGTTGGTTTGAATTCTAATGACTAATCTATAATACAAAATGAAAGAAACTTATAAAGTGATTTATGATGAATCGGGGACTTGAAGTTGAAGATCATGAATACGCTGGAGATAGTAACGCTTTAGACTTTCTTCACGAAATTATAGATGTTTTCTTCAATCTGAATTTTCAACAAAACAATTTGAATTTTTTTTTTAGAGAAACGGAAGCCACAAACCCTAGCAAATCGGGTGGAATTAATTTCTAGATTGTCGATCATTGGATTCAAAATAAAAAAAATAGAACAGTGATGGGTGCTGGCAATGTGATGGATCTAACTTGAACCGAATCGACGGCGAACCTGAATTATATAATCGATGACAAATTAAACGACCCCGATCTGAAAATGAACCGAATCAAAGACGGACATGTTAATCGTTGAATGGGAACACAAATGGGAACCATAAAGATGGTAGAAACACAAATGGGAATAAAAACACAAATGGGAATAAAAACACAAAACGAACATAGAAGAGACACAAATGGCGATTGCAACATTTGTTTTTCTGTTGCAGTTGCAGAGGAGAAACACAAATCGGAACAGAAGAAAAAAAAGTAAAAAACAATTTATTGAATATTACCCAATTTTAATCTTAGATTTGGTGAAAAATTGGATTCAGATTTAGATTCATCCCCCAACCCTCTTAGCCGCCACCTCGATCATTCTCAGCTCCGTAACCGTCGCAATCGCAGATCCTCGACCCTCTCAACCTCGGCTAGCCCCCTCTCAGTCGCAAGCCCATCATAGGTCATTCCTCGTGTACGTGCCTGTTTATCTTGAGAGAGAGAGAGAGGGAGATCGTGATGGACATAGAATTAGTATTTATTTGTAGAGAATGATTTTTTTTTTTTAGAATTAGTACATAAGTAATAATTAAACATTAATAATCAATTATACAACAATAATAGCAAACAATCGAGTCCTACGATTAAAATTGATCACAAAGAATAACATATAACAATTAAATAACAGTGAAAAATTAAAATTGATCACAAAGAATAACAGATAACATTTAAACAACAGTGAAAAATTAAAATTGATCACAAAGAAGCAATACTCCACAACACCCAGTACAACTGAAACTTACCAATATTGCTCCGCGATTAAGTGATTGATTGTATGGCATGAAGCCATCATGGAGACGTAATAATAAAATAACAGTAACTAATTAATTCGGCCCACTGTTCTTCATGCTAAATTGTGATTACTGAGAATATGGAATGAAAATTTGAAATATATAAAATTAATTCAATTGAAATTTTAAACTAAAAAAATTGATGATGATTGAACTAACCTCCTTCAGACAGTGCATTTAAATTCACCAAATATATCTTCTTCAAGAGAACCTATTAAAACATTAAACAACATTTTTGCTATATCAATGAACAGAAACAACAAAAAAAAATTTCTATATCAGTGAATAGTAGGAGTGTTCAAAAACCGGATCAACCTGCTGGGACGACCCGTTACCGCCCGAAATGTCCCACCCCAAAATAACTCAAATGGAATCATGATTCGCGTATTGTTTCAGCCATATTTCATCCATAATAAACAATTCAATTCAATTCAATCCAATCAAGTTAGCATTTAGGAAATAAGAAAACGAAAACCTTATCAATCAAGATAAGAAGAGAGATGAGATAGAGAGCAAATGTTTTTTTTGCTTGACAAAATAGAGAGAATCAGTAACAGTTTATATGGAAATGAAAAATATTTGCACGATGAACACGAAGAAGAGCAAGAAGACGAAGGAACACTACCAACCCAATATTTGGACGCTACTGTTGTTGCGTCATCGGTTGAGTTTGTTGTTGCTGCTGCATTGTCAGTTGAGTTTACAATTGATCTTGTCTATGATAGTCACAAATCTTATCTGCACACATCTCGCTCAGCTAAGGTTCAATCGAGTGTAAATGGTAGCCCAGTGCTACAAAACTTTCGCAATGCACGGGGTCCAATAAAACAAAAAAATAAAATAAAAAAATGAACGAATTCATTATTATTTAAATCACACAAAACTATAGTGAGATGCACAGAACAAACTAACTCAACAACATCAGAAAAAGTATTGGTGGCTCTATCAGAAACAACATGATCAGTTCAAATTAAAAGAAATAATCACCGAAATTCAAATTTCAAACACGATTCATCGAAAAGCAACTCAATTAAGGTTCAATCGATATTCGAGAGAGCGAAACGTGGTAATGCTTTCGATTAATCTCAATTTCAAAAGCAGTCAAACAGGTGATGATAAAAAACATGAAAAATGAAAGTAGGAATCGAAGATACCTTTCGGCAACAGAGAATAGGGCATTGGAATGGAATGGCGTCTGAAAACAATGTCGTCGCCGTCGCTCTCAGCTCATTGTTCGCCTTATGGAGGTTTGGACGCCGAAACATCAACATTTTTTCTATCCACTCCCGTCACTTCTTCCAACAGAATATCAAACAAATATTATGCCTAAATTGGGTAAGTCCAAGAGAAAATAACTTAAATTCAGCATAAAAATGTAACCAGCCATAACTAACTATTTTTTTTTTTTTGTTTTGTTTTGTCTAAATTCATTTATAATTTTTGGGTGTGTAGAGACAGTTGTTTGAGGTGGCGTTTGGTTGGCGTTTCTGTTCCGAGAGTTCTGTTTTTTGTTTTTTTTTGGAAGAAGAGAAAACAAAAATCCATAAACGATTACATTCCAATACCCATATATTTTTGTTCCAAAACGGAAACCCAATTTTTTTTGGGTTTTCGTATAACCTTTTCTGTTTCCAAAATGGAATTCACAGCTGTTTAGTAGCGTTTGTTTAGTGTTTCTCTTCCCGAATTTCAGCTTTTGTTCCCCAAAAAACATGCAACAGAAACAGATTAGTGAGATTAGAATAATAACCCATTTCTTTCATGTTTCCATTGCGGGGAAAAAAAATTGAGAACAAAAAACACTAAGCAAACGTGACCTTACAACTACGAAATTTGGGAAATTCACATTCGAGTTAACATCAAGCAAATGTGATTGGAAACAAAAGAAAGTGAGTGTATTATCATCTTACCTGTTATTGAAATCGGAAATAACGTGAAATCAATAGTGTTAATGTTATATACTCATATTTTTAGAACAAAACCACTGCTACCAATGGAAGGCTTTCTAGCTCTAATTGTGTTTTCTTTCCCCGGTTTTGAATCGGTAAGAACAAAATCCTCACCCTCATCACCAACTTCTATAAGCTGAAAAAACCGATTAAATAAGGAGAAAATAAAATTAGCCTCATATAAGTGAAATTCAAGAGTGAAGGTCTTTCAATTCATATGTATTTAAAAAAAAATAAAAATGAAAAGTACTTTGAAAAACATGGGAGCATAATATTATTAATTTTGGTAATGTTTTTCAAAGTACTTTTTTTTTTTTTTGAAATACATATGAATTGAAAGACCTTCACACTTGAATTTCACTTATATGAGACTAATTTTTTTTTCTCCTTATTTAATCGATTTTTTCAGCTTATAGGAGCTGGTGATGAGGGTGAGAAACACACCTGTCCTATATATTAACAACAAAATCACAAAAAGAAAATTGAACCTTCCACAGTTCATACCTGTTCAGTCTATCCTCCAAAATGACACCATCTTCTGACTTTACCTAGTGTCAGTAGTAGTCTCACTCCTAGCTGCGGCACCTGAAATTAAATATTTTATCGGCGTACTGTTTTCATAATATAAAAATATTTCATGAATCAAATATAATTATCAAATATCACTTTTCAAAATATAATAGAATATAACCGCATACCATGCCGAAATAAATTTTCACTGTCATTATTGCAATAAGATAATATGTTTAAATAAACCAATCCAATATTTCGACATATAATAAAATATCGCACTCATGTTTCCTACTAGTCATATGATCGTTTCACCTCACGATCAGGAGTTACGACGGTACCGTAACTTATACAACTGTGTCATTTAAAGTGACTATCAATGTTAGGGCCATTTAATATCCTCAATGGTAGGGGCAGCCACCCGCAGGATTTGCATTCCTGACAGGTCCACATATATCCACCCTGCAGGACTTGCCTAACAGGTAACAACAATGTCCAGCTTGCAGGACTTGCCTGACAGGTAATAACAAAAATTCACTTTACAGGTCTTACTTGACAGGTAATCCACATCTCTCAGGGCATGCTCTCCTGACGAGAAGACAACTATGGCGTAGTCGGATAACAAAACTACTTTTCATATTTAAAAATCTACTTGATCCGCAAACGTTATAATACCCTCCATTTTAATAAACATTTTCCCCATAATTTATACAAAAATATACTTTGTCAATTTACATAGAAGATAATACACTCACCTTGATTTTTTTTTTTTTGCGCTATCAAAAACACTGCCGTCGAAAGACTACGTGGGCGGCGTTGCATGTGAACCTAACAGCAATAGGGTCTAAATTAATAATTTATTTAAAATAAACCTAATATGCAATGCGTGGCCCTAAAATGCATAATTTTCTATTTCCAAAATTTTGATTATACAAAATTACTATACACCCTATTTCCTATGTCAATATTAACTGTACGAAAATTATTATAGTAACGATTTTCAAAAAAATCTCGTATTAATAATTTAATTTTTTAGAAAAACATTAGAATATTAGTCCACTGTTAAAATTTTTATTAGCCGACGAAATACTAAAAATTGTCGTTTTAGTAAAATTTACAATTTTTATTTTAATTGTATTCTTCACAAATTAGATATTTCTATACTGACTATATTTCTCGAATCCACTATATATATATTTTGACATAAATATACTTATATACTTGTCCGCATAGTTAGCCTCATGAATTGAACGTGTGATATATTTTATTTTAACATTATATATATATATATACATACACATACATACATACATACATACATACGTATATATACATATATTTATACTGGACTCGTAGAGATCTCAGCTCGGCATATAGGTTATTGTGAACAACTTGAAAATGTGCAATTGAACCTGCCGATTTTCGACTCAACGCATCTGCTACAACATTAGCCTTTCCAAGATGATAGTGGATAGTGCAGTCATAATCTTTGATTAACTCTATCCAACATCTCTGCCTCAAATTTAGTTTCTTCTGAGTAAATAAATATTTCAAACTCTGGTGGTCAGACGGCAACGTTGCTTGCAACTTTGACTTTGAGACCGATATTAATTGACCGTATTATTGAACTCAGCGCATCTGCTACAACATTGGCCTTTCTAGGATGATAGTAGATAGTGCAATCATAATCCTTGATTAACTTTATCCAACGTCTCTGCCTCATATTTAGTTTCTTTTGAGTAAATAACTATTTCAAACTCTGGTGGTCAGACGACAACGTTACTTGCAACTTTGACTTTGAGACCAACATTAATCGACCGTATTATTGAAGCGCAGAAAACGGATGGCCAATTGGGAAGGATTAGAGACGAAGTAAAGAATGGTCACAGAACTGACTATCGCGTCTGGGATAACGATGAAGCCTTGATGTTTGAAAATAGATTGTGTGTGCCAACTAACGCCGATCTAAAGAAAGACATATTGGAGAAAACGCATAACTCAGCATACGCAATACACCCAGGCAGTACCAAAATGAATTGGGATCTGCGAGAAAACTATTGGTGGAATTGAATGAAACGGGAAATTACTGAATTTGTTGTCAAGTGTCTCGTTTGTCAATAAGATCGAACACCAATGTCCAGGTGGATTATTGCAGCCTCTACCTATCCCGGAGTGACAATGGGAACATATCATGATAGATTTTGTTTCGAGATTACCTCGCACTCAAAAGAGACATAATTCCACTTGGGTGATTATCGATAGACTCACCAAGTCTGTTCATTTTCTGGCCGTAAAGACGACGTACTCCCTGGACAAGTATGCAAAACTGTATATTGACGAGATTGTCCGATTCCAAGGCGCGTTGATTTCCATAGTATCGGATAGAGATCCGAGATTTTACTTCGAAGTTTTGGCCGAGTCTTCAAGCTGCCATGGGTACCAAGTTAAAATTCAACATAGCCTTCCATCCTCAGATTGACAGCCGATCAGAGCGTACGATTCAGACGTTGGAGGATATGTTGAGGGGTTGTGTTCTAGAATTTTCTGGTAGCTGGGACGATCATTTGACATTGATGGAATTTTCCTATAATAACAGCTACCATTCGACAATCGAGATGACATCAAATGAAGCGTTCTATGACAAGAGATGCAGAACTCTAATCTGTTGGACTGAAGTGGAAAAACAAAAATTATTGATGTCGGATATAGCCCAGATGACGGCGAACAAGGTAAAAGTGATTCAGGAAAGACTGAAGACTGCTCAGAATCAGCAAAAGAGTTATGTTGACAAGCATAAGCGAGAGTTGTAATTAGAAGTGGGTGATTATGTGTTTTTGTGTATATTCCCGTGGAAGGGCATAATGAGATTCAGGAAGAAAGGAAAGCTAAGTCCGAGGTATAACGGGCCATACGAGATTCTAGAACGAGTTAGCATGGTGGCTTATCGACTACCTCTACCACCAGAATTGTCCAGGTTACACGACGTTTCCCACGTGTCGATGCGTAGGAAATATGTGTCAGGCCTTTCGTATGTGTTGACTTCTCAAGCAATTGAATTGAAAGAGGATTTGACATATGTTGAGGAGTCAATCCAGATTCTAAATCATAAAGATCAGGTGTTGGGGACAAAAACGATTCCATTGGTGAAAGTGTTATAGCGTAGTCACTCGGTGGAGAAAGCGACGTTGGAGCGAGATGATTAGATAAGGAATAAATATCTGCATTTATTCGTTCAAGGTAACTAAAATTTCAGAACGATTTTTTTTTTTAGGGGGGAAAGATTGTGAGACTCGAATTTTGCATGGGTATAATTTTTAGTTGCATTTTGAACACTTAGAAAAATAATGAAGTGTATTGTATCATTTAATACTTATTTTAAAAAAAAAAATTAGGGGTCAATTATCAATTTTAAAATATTAATTTTTTATTTTGGGTTTAAATGATATCTTAAAAATAATTGGGGGAGATTAATGTAATTTAAAAAAAATAATAATATATATATATATATATATATATATATATATATATATATATATATATATATATATATAAGTGTTATATATATATATGTATGTATATATACGTTTGTATGTGTGTGTGTGTATATATATAATGTTAAAATAAAATATATCACACGTTTAATTCATGGGGCTAACTATGCGGACAAGTATATAGGTATATTTATGTCAAAATATATATATAGTGGATTCGAGAAATATAACAGGTATAGAAATATCTAATTTGCGAAGAATATAGTTAAAATAAAAATTGTAATTTTACCAAAACGACAATTTTTAGTTTTTCGTCGGCCAATAAATTTTTTAACAGTGGACTAATATTCTAATATTTTTCTAAAAATTTAAATTATTAATACGAGATTTTTTTTTTTTGTAATCGTTACTATAATAATTTTCGTACAGTTAATATTGACATAGGAAATTGGGTTAATATTGACATAGGAAATTGGGTGTGTAGTAATTTTGTATGATCAAAATTTGGGGAATGAAAAATGATGCATTTTAGGGCCACGCATTGCATATTAGGTTTATTTTAAACAAATTATTAATTTAGGCCCTATCTTTGTTAGGTTCACAGGCGACACCGCCAGCGTAGACTTTTGACGGCAGTGTTTTTGGTAGTGCAAAAAAAAAAAAAATCAAGGTAAGTGTACTGTTTTCTATGTAAATTGACAAAGTATATTTTTTTATAAATTGTGGAAAAAAAATGTTTATTAAAATAGAGGGTGTTATAACGTAATGCGGATCGAGTAGATTTTTAAATGTGGAAAGTAGTTTTGTTATTCGATTATGCCATAGTTGTCTTCTCGTCAGGAAGGCATGTCCTGCGAGATGTGGATTACCTGTCAAGCAAGATCTGCAGGGTGAATTTTTGTTGTTACTTGTCTGGCAAGTCCTACATGTTGGATTTTTTATGTTACCTGTCAGGCAAGACCTGTAGGGTGGATATTTGTTATTACCTGTCAGGCAAGACCTGTAGGGTGGATATTTGTTATTACCTGTCAGGCAAGACCTGTAGGGTGGATATTTGTTGTTACCTGTCAGGCAAGTCCTGTAGGGTGGATATATGCGGACCTGTCAGGAGTGCAAATCTTGCGGGTGACTGCCCCTACCATTGGGGATATTAAATGACCCTAACACTAATAGTCACTTTAGATGACACAGTTGTACAGGTTACGGTACCGTCGTAACTTTCGATCGTGAGATGAAACGATCCTATGGTTAGTATGAAATATGAGTGCGGTATTTTATTATATGTCGAAATGTTGGATTAGTTGATTTAAATATATTATCTTATTGCAATGATGACAGTGGAAATTTATTTCGGCATGATATGCGGTTATATTATATTATATTTTAAAAAGTGGTATTTGATAATTATGTTTGATTCATGAAATATTTTTATATTATAAAGACAGCACACTGATAAAATATTTAGTTTCAGGTGCTGCAGTTAAGAGTGAGTCCACTACTGACACTAGGTAGGGTCAGGAGGTGGTGTCATTTTGGAGGGTTGGTTGGATAGGTGTGAACCGTGGAAGATTCACTTTTCTTTTTGTGGTTTTATTGTGAATATTTGGAATAAATGTATTCCCAAATTTTGAAGTGAGTAAATATATTATATTTTTTGGAAAAAAAAAAATGTATAGCGGTACAGGTATATATATTTGTTGATTGGTTAAGTGACGTCAAATCAGTGTCACATCCGACCTCGGGCGATGGAGGCCAGGGGAGGGGTGTGACACTAACACTAATTCAAAATGAAGGGGTTAATAGTATATTTTTGTCCTTATTTTCATCGTTCCCTTTCTTCACCACCACCACCACGCCTACGTCTCAAACTTCACTGCCCGCCACCAACCAGCCGACCAAGCCGCACCACTACCACGTTGAACCACTACCATTGCCACACGTTATTTTTTTCTCTTCTCTCATCATCGCCTTTATTTCTTTTCTCCCTCTCTCTATATTTTGAGAATCGAATTATATTTTTATTTTCATTCTTATATTAAAATATTTATATTTAGTCGGAGATAATTTTGATAACACGTTTATGAAAAGAACTTAATTACTTGAAAACACGTTTATAAAAAAAACTTAATTACGAATTACATATTTTAAAAAAATAAAATAAAATAGAAATGGATATATTTTAATCACCTTTTTCTTTTTTCTTTTTTAAATATTTAAATTTTAATAATAATTTGAAGTAGGTTGGCGTCCATTGTTGTCAATGTCTTTGTGTTGACCAAAAGGGTCATCAGGACTGAGAACATTACGTGTGCCCTTTGTAAACTTCAAGGGGTAGTCATGCAACTGGAAATATAAAAATATGATTTCTTGCAAATATAAATTTAATTTTTACTATTTTAGGAATAGATATTCTTACAACTTGTCCAACATCCTTTTTCAGATTTGTTTTCACATTCTGAATCTCAGATTTCACTTGGGTAAAATTGGATCTGCTCCACATGTCTGCCATCTGAACCAGATTTCGTCACGTCACTAGTGCCATATCAACAACAGTCTGATTAGTCCAGTGAATAGATAGCCTGGGATCTCTAGTCAGGGCGGCCAGCATGAAGCACTCGGATTGACAAGACGCAATCTCCTCGGGATGTCGCCACAACGGACAGGTCGGCACGTTCTGCCCGACCTGCATCTCTGTGCCCGGGCCGACATGTCTCTCTTAACAGGCTTAGCCTATGGGCTCCTCCATCTACAGTGTGAAGGCCCAAACCCATAGCCCTAATCCGCTGTGTCGCCTACGCGCCTGACTACTTAATGCTAAACTGTGCTTAAGGCTCTAATTTTGCGGAATACTAATAACTCATCTGCCTATGAATATGAGGTTTCATCAACACATTAGAGAGAGAACACTTGTTACAGATTGTCCAGACAGGTCGAGGTAATAATCTCCAAACGTCCTGATTTCTTCCTCCCGAGCTCTTACTTTCACGCTGGAAGGAACACGCCGGGAACACCTCGACCCATCCTGTGTGTAGATAACAGATCGGGGCTTAGCTCGGATAAGAAGATACCGACTCAGACTACAGACCGGATAATGCCCATCCAGCCCGGACCCAACATTCCAGCAAGGACAAGGATCATGTCGAGATTGACTTCAACCCTATTTGAATGGTGGCTAGACCATACTGTTGGTCGGACCCATTTCAGACACCAACAACTCCTACACAGAACCTCCAATTCTTTTACCACGCAACCTTCGGTTGCTTTCTTTCCTCTTTGAGAGTTCAATGTGGCTCCTTTCCTATGACATACAAAAAAACCAAATAATCAACGATTTCATAATTTGAACAGAATAATCTCATTTTTAATAATTTTTTAAATTTTACATGATAAAAATGTCTATCAATGATATTTTGGATCGACACGTGATTTTTTTTTTTATTAAGTTGAATTCAAATAAAAAAGTCATTGTAAGTAAAGGTAATGAAGATATTTCCGAAATATCTATTCCGAAAAAAAGAGAGCATTTAGCATAATTAATTATACTAAAATTTTTTGCAATTAATCGCGCAATAAATCAAAATGATATCTCAATCATATTTTTTATAAGAAACAAATATAATCGGTGTTGAATTCTACATGTTAAATTATTTTTGAAATTTGAAATTACTTATTCATGAGTGTGTTAATTTAATAATTTGTGCGGAATTTAATATGATTAATTAATAAAAAAAATGGTTACTGAGATTCAAAACATGTGTTAAATACAACACGCTTAAAATTGTCATGTTTTGTAAGATACAAAAACAAGAACATATGGAGGAATATGATGTTATATTCAACATAATAATGTTATGTTGCGTATTACATGTTTATCATGTTTCGGTATTATATTCAACACGATCGTATTCATAAACTCAGTCACGTTTCAAACATATACAAATCTTCCGTAAGTGTAAGTTAATATGTTGAATTCAACACAACTGAATTCAACCATTAAAACAAATACATTGTGTTGAATTCAACACGAACATAATTTTTTTTCTTAAACACATGATTATAATATCATTTCAAAAATAAAAAATATACAATTATTTCAGTAAAATTTATTGATGAAAAAAAAAGCGCAATTTTACATATCTCATAATTTTTCACTTTTTTTTTCAAAAATTATTTTTTCAAAAAAAAAAAAAAAAAAAAACTCTGAGCTGAAGGGCAATATGGTAAAAACGAATTAACGGTCACCTTTCACGATGATCTCCAGCCAAAACAAACGACCCTTGGCAACAACCAAGAGTCCATCCGCATCTCGTCGCAGTTCTGACCTCCCCCTCTCTCTCTCCTCCCCCTCCCTACAAAAATGGCCTCACCCCTCTCTCCTCTCACCACCGCCGCCCCTTCTCCACCATGTCGTCACTTTCCGTCAGATTTTCGGCACCTTCCTTCCCCAATTCCACCCACCACAAGACCACCAAGCTCTGCGCCACGCCGGCACAGACGATTGCTCCGCCTGGAACGGCAGCCATAGACGCCGCCCGGCTGGAACCGAGAGTGGAGGAGAGAGATGGGTATTGGGTTTTGAAGGAGAAGTTCAGACAAGGGATAAATCCGCATGAGAAAGCGAAGATTGAGAAAGAACCCATGAAATTGTTCGTGGAAAATGGAATCAATGAGCTCTCGAAGATCCCCATTGAAGAACTGGATAAATCTAAGCTCACAAAGGATGATGTTGACGTCAGGCTCAAATGGCTTGGACTATTTCACAGAAGGAAGCACCAGTGTAAGTTTAACGTAATTCCCAATTTATCTCAATTTCATTTTAGTTGAATTTCACCTAAATGGATCAACAGTAGTTTCTATAAGCCACAATTTAAGAAGATCTGTGTGAGAGATCGCACATCAAAACTATTAGAAAAGATTGTATGATATATAAAGTAGGATGTGAGGTCCTTCTAGTAGATTGAGTTTAAGCATTTTGGACCACATGAACTCCACACAAAAGTTATTGGGCTAGTGGATTGTATTGGACGTGGAAAACGGTATCAGAGCCAACCTTGGTCTGAAACAGCACCATGGTGGTGTTGATGAATGGGTAGAGGCTCCAAGGTCTGACATGTTTGAGTAGGAGATATTGTGAGATCGCACATTGAAACTAATAGAAAAGATTGTATTGATATATAAAGTATGATGTGAGTTTCTATTAGTACCTTGGTTTACAATTTAAAGATCTCCAAATTACATTTATGAAGAAACCCAAAATAAATTGATTTGAGATCCTCAAACCGCGATTTGGGTTTTCCAAACTGTTGGCCATCAATATCTCATTAAGAAGTGTTTGGAAACACAGAATTTGAAGTTTTGAAAATTGAAAATGAACCAAACAATACCTTATTGCTCATCGAATTTGTTGTTTTTGATATGTGATCAGATGGAAGGTTTATGATGAGGTTGAAGCTCCCAAATGGGGTGACAACCAGCGAACAAACACGGTACTTAGCCTCCGTTATAAGGAAATACGGTAATGAAGGATGTGTGGATGTTACCACCAGGCAAAACTGGCAAATTCGGGGGGTGGTTCTGCCCGATGTGCCTGAAATCCTAAAGGGTTTAGAGGAAGTCGGGCTGACAAGCCTCCAGAGTGGAATGGACAACGTTAGAAATCCCGTCGGAAACCCTCTGGCGGGGATAGATCCTTGTGAAATTATCGATACGAGGCCTTACACTAACTTGCTCTCACAATTCATTACTGCCAACGCAAAGGGAAACCCGGATTTCACCAACTTGTAAGTCTCGGAATTCCTATTTTTCTTATTTTTCATTGAAAATTATGAGAAGATGAATTTGCAAAAGGAAAAAGAGAGATTTTAGTGGATTTTCCAACTTTATAATGTCGATTTTATCGGGTTTCTGGCCATACCCATGTCAAAGATGAATTTGCAAAAAGAAAAGGGAGAGATTTTATGTGTTTTCTCACTTTTAATGTCAATTTTAGGAAGTTTTAATCTATACCCATGTTTTATCTTCTCCAAAAACATCATGAGGAGATGAATTTACAAAAGAAAAATAGAGATTTAATGGATTTTCTCACTTTTAATGTAGATTATCAGAGGTTTTAGTCGAAACCCATGTTTTGATTTTCGCCCAAAATATCATCAGAACATGAATTTACAAAAGAAAAAGAGAGATTTAATGATTTTCTTCTCACTTTGAATGTCGTTTTTCAGAGGTTTTAGTCGAAACCCATTTTTGATTTTCGCCAAAAACATTGTGAGTTGAAGAATTTACAAAAGTAAAAGAGAGATTTAATGTGTTTTCTCACTTTCAATATCAATTTTCAGAGGTTTTAGTCGAAACCCATGTTTTAATTTTCGCCAAAAATATCATGAGAAGATGAATATACAGAAGGAAAAGAGGGATTTAGTGGATTTTCTCACTTTAAATGTCAATTTTCAGAGGTTTTAGTCAAAACCCATGTTTTGATTTTCGCCGAAAACATCATGAGAATATGAATTTACACAAACAAAAACAAAGATTTTCCAATGGATTAATGCTAGATTTCTTGTGTGTTTTTGTAGGCCAAGGAAATGGAATGTGTGTGTGGTGGGCTCTCATGATCTCTATGAACATCCCCACATCAATGATCTTGCCTATATGCCGGCCACAAAGAACGGTAGATTTGGGTTCAATTTGCTCGTCGGAGGCTTCTTTAGCCCCAAACGATGTGCCGAGGCGATCCCTCTCGACGCCTGGGTCCCGTCCGACGATATACTCCCGGTTTGTAGAGCGGTTTTGGAGGCTTATCGTGATCTCGGAACAAGAGGAAACCGACAAAAGACGAGAATGATGTGGCTAATTGACGAACTCGTAAGTGAATATTCACTATTTTAAATCTCTTTTATAGTTCATAGTTTGGCAAAATTTGGGTTCATGATAGGATTTGATGATAAGCAACGATGAATCCATATAGGAGTAATAGTGAAAATTTTCAAAAGTTGAAGCTCCCGGACTCTTAATGGCTCCACCCTTACACTCGAGTGAAATATTCACTATTTCAAGTCTTGTTTCATTTCATTTTGAAATTCATCTATTTCAATCGTGAGTGATTATTCACTATTTCGAGCATTGTTTAATTTCATAGTGAAATTCAACTATTCACTCGCGAGTGTATATTCAGTACTTCAAACCTCTTTTTAATATCATAGGGAAATTCAACTATTCACTCGTGAATGAATGTTCATTATATTGAAGGCTTGTTTGATAACGACTTAATTTTTAAGTGCTGAAAATTAAGTGCTGAATTTTTATTTATTTATTTGATAAGTACAAAATTTATATGCTGAAAATTGTTTAATTTACATAACTATTTTTGAATCAAGATAATGTGAAAAAAAAAAAAAAAAAAAAAAAAACCAATAAAATCAGAGTGTTATTTTTAAAAAAAAAAAAATTATATTAAAATTAAAATAGAAATTAACATAAAAATATGTAAATATTATGTAATTTGATTGATTAAATTAAATTATAACAATAATTAAAATATAAAATAAAATTAAAACTATAAAATAATCCAAAATAAATCCAATTCTCATTAATCCTAACTCTAATTAAGTTTTATAGGGGATCAAGAGTAAAATGGTCAAAACATATTTTTTTTTTTAAGTGAGAAATACTAGAGTGCATTAAACAAAATGAAATAAGTGAAATGGTCTTGACTTAATTTTTTACTTATATTTTAACTTAATTTTTAAGTTAACTTAATTAATTAAGTGATATTAATTACATTTATCAAACAAATTTAATTAATTAAGTACTTAATATAATCAGTTTTAAGCACTTAATTTTTTTATCAAACATTAATTTTTTTATCAAACATGCCCCCAAGTGTTTTTAAGTTTCAGTAGTGCAATTCAACTTTTTTTTTTTTTTTTTCTGTGTGTTGCTAAATTTGAGCTCCTTTATGCAAATTTTAGGGCGTCGAAGGGTTCAGATCGGAGGTGGTGAAGAGAATGCCGAACCTAGAGCTAGAGAGAGAATCACCTGAAGAACTCGTCGACAAAAAATGGCAAAGGCGAGATATCATTGGGGTGCACCCGCAAAAGCAAGAAGGATTTAGCTTCATTGGGCTTCATATTCCGGTGGGCCGCGTCCAAGCCGACGAAATGGACGAGCTCGCCCGTCTCGCCGACACGTACGGCTCCGGCGAACTCCGACTAACCGTCGAGCAAAACGTCGTGATCCCAAACATCGAAAACTCAAAAATCAAGGCGTTTCTCAACGAGCCGATCGTGCGGGACCGTTTCTCGCCGGAGCCACCGATACTGATGAGGGGATTGGTGGCGTGCACGGGCAACCAATTCTGCGGGCAGGCGATCATCGAGACGAAAGCCAGGGCTCTGAAGGTGACAGAGGAAGTGGGGCGGGCGGTGTCGATGGGGGGCCGGGCGGTGAGGATGCATTGGACAGGGTGCCCAAACACGTGCGGGCAGGTGCAAGTGGCGGACATCGGGTTCATGGGGTGCATGACTCGGAACAAAGAGGGGAAGGTGGTGGAGGGCGCCGACGTGTTCTTGGGAGGGAAAATCGGGAGCGATTCGCATTTGGGGGAGGTTTATAAGAAGGGGGTGCCTTGTGATGATTTGGTGCCTTTGGTTGTGGACATTTTGGTGAATCACTTTGGGGCTGTGCCAAGGGAGAGGGAAGAAGAAGAAGAGAATTAATGAATTTGAATGGAAAATATGGGGGGGAAAATGTCAATAAACTTTTGCTCTGTTTTCTCTTGACAATTTTTATTATTATTATTTTTGTAATTTTGTAATGGTGATATGAGAATTTTTTGCACATGTGATTGTCTGATTGTCCACAAATCACGTTTAAGTACCCTCTCGGCCTAACATGATTCCGCCACAAATAATAATTACTCAGTCCTGATTTCATGTCGCATTCATGAAAGACAATCCTAACATTGTCCAAAACAGATATTTACACAATAGCACGACACGAAACTAACACGAAATTATTGGATATGGATTTAATTTTTGGGGTAACAGGTCATTATTGGGTCGAACCCAATAAACACGATAAGAAACTGGTCGAAGTTCGGATTTACTTGATAACCTAATAAATTAATTAGATTTTTAGGTTACACGATACAAAAAACATAATAGGTCACACGATAATATCATAAACTATTTTTAAAATAAAAAAATACTAATAAATATTTATAAACACCACACTAAATTTATCTAATGTTAAAAGTCCATATTAGTGTTACTAATATTAGTAATATTTTCTCGAATAATAATTTACTCAGATTTCAAAAATAAATAAACATTTTCGTTTCGTTTGATTTGTTTTTCTTTAAGGTGTACAATTTTTTTTTTATATTTTGTTCTTTGATAAATTGTGGTAATAGGTCCTTAATGTGTAATTAGTTAAATGTCTTTATTGTAACATAAAATCTTATAATGATATGTCAATATTTCGTATTATCGTATAATATCATAAACTATTGCATCGTGCCGTATCGTGATATGTCAATCTGATAAATTTCGTGTTATTGTGTAATATGATAAATTATCATGTCACGTCGTGTTAATCTGATAAATATTGTATCGTGTTCAAGTTGCATGATATGATAATTTATCATATGTCGTGTTCATATCATGTTCATAGCAGACCATGATACGATTTGATAACATGATTTGTCAATTTTAGTTACACAATTTACACTTACGGCTCATTTCGTTGGGTGAAATGGAATTAAGGTAAAATAGAATGGGAGATTAATATATGTGTGTATGTGTGTACATGTACATATATAATATATATATATATATATATATATATATATATATATAATTATGTGTATTATATATAAATATAGAATATATATATGGTACATATGTATATATCGTATATAAATATGTTTGTGTATATAAATATTTATATACACACACATACTATAGAATATATATATATATAAATATCTACATATATAGCATATATGTGTATATATATTGTCTACGTATATAAATATGTGTGTGTACATATATATATGTTTATGCATATATGTATATATACATATATAATATATATATATACTAGCGTATAACCCGTGTCTAAAGGCACGGGTGTAAAAAATATTTAATAATGCGTATTACAAATGCAAAAAAAAATTCTAAATACTTAATCCGTGACTCATCAAAAAATTGGGAACAAAATATAGAAATAATTATTGCCCCCGATTTACCTTCTTGCATTTTCTGGTGATGATCCCACTCCGATCAAACACCTTGCGTTCAAGTCAACCGATCTAATTACACAACCATTTGATGAAAAATAATACCAAACAATCCTTCAATATACCAATAACCTAACTAAAAACCAAATAGAAACAAAAACATACACACTAATCATTTCATACCCATTCGCATGATGTAAATAAAATATTTAACATTAATTCAAACAGTTCACAGACTGAATATGAAATCAGTAGAAATCATAATACTTTTCAATTTCTAGTCTTAATTTCTTTGGTAAAGAAACACTAAACAATCGTCATCTCTATATCGATATCTCCTTTTTTTTTGGGACAAAAACACTGTTCTCATATTCCTGTTTTCATTCCAAAAACCTAGGAACAATCATGGGTTCTTGAAGTTTCTTGAGAACAAAAATAGATATTTTGAGAATAGATAGATATTTCGAGAAATCCAACATCCTACATTATCAAAATCTAAATTTTTATGGACATAATTGAAATCCAAATTTTAATCCATAACTTAAACAAAATTGAAATCTTAAATCTAAAACTTAAAACAAATTAAATTCAAAAATAGAATTCATACACGGATAAGGGAAGCGCGGCTTCATTAGGGTACGACTGTCCATGATTGCATCAATGGTGGTGGTTTCACTACTAATGTCATGGTGCTGGTGGGCTGGCATCGCGTGATGGCTGGTGTGATTCGGGTGTGGTTTGCGAAGGGAGATAAAGAGGGAGTAAAAGATACAATTAATTGGAAGATAAAGACGTTTGTGAAAAAAGAATGAGAAGATTTACCTTCTTGCATTTTCTAGTGATGATCCCACTCCGATCAAACTCCCCTGCGTTCAAATCAACCGATCTAATTACACAACCATTTGATGAAAAATAATACCAAACAATCCTTCAATATACCAATAACCTAATTAAAAACCAAATAGAAACAAAAACATACACACTAATTGTAGACACGGTATTTTGACCGCTTCGCAAAAAAATATACTTTGTTTTATAGTTATTTTTATTTTATTTTTCTATTTATTTTATTTTGATTGTACCGTATTTGTGCGGTTTAATACTGCTAAATTAAGTTTTATTAATCTCTTAAGTAAATTAAATATTAGTAATTAATTAATTTATTTTTTTGGTTTTGTAGATTTTTCGAAGTGGAATAAAAACGCGTTAATTCGGAACAAAATGGACCAGAAACAGACGAGAACGAGAGAGACCTGAACCGAACGGGGGTGGGGGGGTGCACTAAGGTCGCACGTGCGACCAAGCTGGTCGCTACAGCGACCAGTGTTGCTGGCCGCATGTGCGGCCAACAAGGGGTAAATAATATTTGTAAGGGAGAGGAGAAATCTGAAAATATTTTTGAAGAAAATAATATTATTTTCATTTTATTGTAATTTTGAAGAAGAAAAATCTCCAAGAAGGTGGTAAATTTTCATCTGTTGTAAATCTTACTCTTATTTTTTTAAGTTGTTAGTATACTAATTTTTTTTTTTGTAAATTAGATTTTTTTTTTTTTCTTCTTCCTTTATTATTTATTTATTTATTTATTTATTACTTTTTATTTTCTTTTTATTTACTTATTTATTTTTTTTGTTATTATTATTATTATTATTTATTTATTTTTTTTTTTTTTTTTTTTTTTTTTAATAATACGAGGTGGAAAATTCCCAACCTTCAATTTGAATGGCTAAGATTTAGAAGGGAAGTACTCTCCTCGATGCGTGTGTACGGGTGTTTTATTTAATTTGTATTAAATATAATGTGCTAACAATACGAGGTGAAAAATTCCCAACCTTCAATTTGAATGGCTAAATTTAGAAGGGAATTACTCTCCTCGATGCGTGTGTACGGGTGTTTTATTTAATTTGTATTAAATATAATGTGCTAACAATACGAGGTGGAAAATTCCCAACCTTCAATTTGAATGGCTAAATTTAGGAGGGAATTACTCTCATCGATGCGTGTGTACGGGTGTTTTATTTAATTTGTATTAAATATAATGTGCTAACAATACGAGGTGGAAAATTCCCAACCTTCAATTTGAATGGCTAAATTTAGAAGGGAATTACTCTCCTCGATGCGTGTGTACGGGTGTTTTATTTAATTTGTATTAAATATAATGTGCTAACAATACGAGGTGGAAAATTCCCAACCTTCAATTTGAATGGCTAAGATTTAGAAGGGAATTACTCTCCTCGATGCGTGTGTGCGGGTGTTTTATTTAATTTGTATTAAATATAATGTGCTAACAATACGAGGTGGAAAATTCTCAACCTTCAATTTGAATGGCTAAAATTTAGAAGGGAATTACTCTCCTCGATGCGTGTGTGCGGGTGTTTTATTTAATTTGTATTAAATATTATGTGCTAACAATACGAGGTGGAAAATTCCCAACCTTCAATTTGAATGGCTAAATTTAGAAGGGAATTACTCTCCTCGATGCGTGTGTGCGGGTGTTTTATTTAATTTGTATTAAATATAATGTACTAACAATATGAGGTGGAAAATTCCCAACCTTCAATTTGAACGGCATAAATTTAGAAGGGAATTACTCTCCTCGATGCGTGTGTGCGGGTGTTTTATTTAATTTGTATTAAATATAATGTACTAACAATATGAGGTGAAAAATTCCCAACCTTCAATTTGAATGACATAAATTTAGAAGGGAATTACTCTCCTCGATGCGTGTGTGCGGATGTTTTATTTAATTTGTATTAAATATAATGTGCTAACAATACAAGGTGGAAAATTCCCAACCTTCAATCAGAACGGTCTAGGTTTAGAAGGGGGATCACTTCCCTCAAATATGTGTGTATGTGTATATAAGGAGGATTTAAAAATAAAATAAAAACATTCGGATTTAAATTCTAATTGGACTTAATCGGATAAGGTACCGTCTTTGGACGGGCGTCTTGGGGTGCTTGACACCTTCCCCGAGCGTAACTGACCCCCGAACTCTTTAAACGAATCTCTGGTTAGACCATATTATTTTTGGAGTCAAATTTTACTTAAGCCATTTTTTATATGGTGACCTAGCACATCATTTAAACCCAATGCTAGGTGGCGACTCCTTTTTCTAAAACAGGCTTAAGTACATTTTAATGAGAAAATCGACGTTTTTAAAAACCCTTCTCGTTTTACCAGCGCCAAGCATATATAAACATATATCTATATATATATATATATATATATTTATTTTTGGTTTTTTCTGGAAAATTGGGGCGCGTTCACTAATCATTTCATACCCATTCGCATGATGATATACATACTGTGGTTTGCGAAGGGAGATAAAAAGGGAGTAAAAGATACAATGAATTGGAAGATAAAGACGTTTGTGAAAAAAGAATGAGAGGATTTACCTTTTTGCATTTTCTGGTGATGATCCCACTCCGATCAAACTCCCCTGCGTTCAAATCAACCGATCTAATTACACAACCATTTGATAAAAAATAATACCAAACAATCCTTCAATATACTAATAACCTAACTAAAAACCAAATAGAAACAGAAACATACACACTAATCATTTCATACCCATTCGCATGATGATATACATACAGTAGAGTGAGTCAGGTTACAAAATATGGATTTGAGGGTTAAAAATTAAATCTGAGAGTGTTTCGAAATATGGGTGGTGGTGAGACATGCGATTCTGATGAGTAAGAGCGAGAGAGATGCGAATTTGAGAACTGAAAGAAAAGTATACCTGTAAGCTACAATTAATGGATGAAGAGGGCAAGACCAAGAGAGAGAGACCAACCTTAATTACCTTCAACGACTGCTGACCAAGAGAGAGACCAACCATAATTTATGTTCCGACCGACAATATTGCTCACCGAATCAAAATTATAACATTATTCCTCACGCAAATCTGAAAATTTGAGAATTAGAATTTTCAGATCAAATCTGAAAATTTCTCCCAAAAGATGCCGCAGGAATTGAACACGGGCATGATGCCACAATTCCAACAGAACAACACAATTCAAACTCATATCATATCAATCCAACTATAAATTGCAAAGATTGTGGTTGAGATCAACACACATATGACAAAGTACACTATTAATCATCAAATTGATTATCAGAAACAAACATAATTTAAAAATGAACAGAACAGGAACAGGAGCAGAACAGAAACAGAAACAGGAACAGAACAGAAACAGAATAGGAACAGAAACAAAACAAAAACAAGAACGCAAACAGAACCGGAATCAAATCCCTAACTGGAAAACTTAGGGATTTGATTTGTGAATGCTGAAAACTTACTAAGACCCCCCAGCATTTTATATTTTCCAGTCAAAAACCCCTACAAATCAAAGCGAAGGTAATCAGCTGTTGGGTGTATAAATTCAACATAAAAATTTAACCCTCCATAACTAACTATTTTTTTTTCTCGTTTAAACTCATTTATAAATTTTGGGTGTATAAAGACAGTTGTATTTTTTTTCTGTTCCGAGAGTTCTGTTTTTGCTTTTTTTGGAAGAAAAAAAAACAGAAATCCAAAAACGATTACATTCAAAACCCATATATTTTTGTTCCAAAACAAAAACCCATTTTTTTTTTGGTTTCCGTATAATCTTTTCTGTTCCCAAAAGAAATTAAGAAAACAAAAATCTATGACAAAAAACACTAAACGAACGTGACCATGAAACAACTACCAAAAATGGAATTCACAGCTGTTTAGTGGCGTTTGTTTAGTGTTTCTCTTCCCAGATTTCAACTTTTGTTCCCCAAAAAACATGAAACAGAAACAGAAACAAATTAATGCGATCATAATAAAAACCCATTTCTTTCCTGTTTCCATTGTCGGGGAAAAAAAATCTGAGAACAAAAAACACTAAGCAAACGTGACCTTATAGCTACGAAATTTGGGAAATTCACATTCAAGTTAACATCAAGCAAATGTGATTGGAAACAAAAGAAAGTGGGTGCATTATCATCTTACCTATTATTGAAATCAGAGAACATGTTTCAAAGATGCTCACCTCAATTTTCTTCGGAGAAGGACGGACAAATATCAAATACCTGGAAATTACATCAAAATCCGTCAATAGTCCACAATATTATTTATAATGAATCATTATAAATTCAAATAAAACAAAACATAAAGGCTTAAATACCATAAAAGCTTAAAAACTATGTGGTTGTAATAAAAGATTAAAACAGAGAAATAAATCAAATATAAAAATAGTATCATATGAATGCAAAACCAAACTATTTTCAGCAAAATTAACTAAATGTTCTAGTACAAACTAACCGAATTGTTTTACTGAACATGTAAAATGCGTGATCTTAAAATGGCGTATTTTTGCAAGTTCTATTTGGATCATGAGCATTCTAAAAAAGAAAAAGAAAATTGCAATTTAAAATTATAAAGAAACTCAATTTTGTGTTTGTGAAAAGTTAGCTTTAACTTCTTTGATATTATAGATTGACACAAAATCAAAAAACAAAAATAAAAAAAACAAAAATAAAAAAATAATACTGCACATAAAATAAGCAATCCCAAACTGTAAGAATTATAAAATAAAAAAGTAACTAAATCGATAACAAGGAAGAAATCTTCAAAATGCACCAAAAATCTATAGATTTTGCATCTACAATAGATTCAATTCTCAACTACTGCACAAAAAGAAATATAAAGATAGACAATGAGAACCTATTGATTTAAACAAACCTTGAGGTTGTTGCGAGAGTGAAAGAGCAAGAGCGAAACATCATTGGCGTCTGGAGCTCAACAACATCATCAGCTTCATCTCTTGAAACATAGGGGGAAGCCCAACAGCATCATTAGCTTCACTTTCTATTTCAAAAGCAGTGAGTGGACTTACCTGGAAAGAAGTCAATGCGTTAATAAGTAGCATGCTGAAAAAACTGTAAAAAAGCTTTTGAATTACTTGGAAAGAAGTCAATACTCCCTATTAGTTCTGATGAGCAAGACGTGTCATTGGTTATCTAATTTTCAGATACATATATACAGAGAGGAGAGTACCTATGAAGCTTTGGGCGGCTGACGACCATCCAAATGTGACCATCGGCGAACTTCACCGTCCTCGCCGAACACCGACGACCACCTGTGCACCGTCGTCATTAAGGGTTTCGAAATAGAAAAACAGAGACAATCAAACCCAAAATCCAAAGAGAGAGGGAGAAATTACAGTGTCTAGATATGGGAACAGAAATTGGGAACAGAAACAGAGATATGGGAACAAAAAAAATATCTTCATGTTCGACTCCTAGATTTTCAGAAACTGGGAACATATGCGAATTTTTCCCAGATTTCTGTTTCAGTTCCAAGTGTTTTGGGAACATAAACAGTAATCTGGGAACAGAAACACTAAACAAATGCCACCTTCAGTACCATGACCAGTCAATAACAATGCATCCTATTTGCAGGGATTAGTGGTCTCAGGGGTGATAATATTAGTTTCAATTCTAGTATACTTTGTTCTAGAGAAACTATAAATTGGCAGGTAAAAAATACACAATATTATAAGCAAAAAGGAAGCAAAAGGCGCATTTTTGTTCAGCGCTTTTGTTCCTGAAATCTGGGAACAGAAACAGAATTTTTGGGAACCAAAAATATTTTTAGGTTGTTCTAAATGTTTTCTAGAACAGAAGCAGAAACAGAAACACTAAACAAACCAAAGAGTCCCATTATCAAACAGATGAAATTCCTGTTCCAAGTTTTCTGAGAACTGAAACACTAAACAAATGCCATCTAAATGAACATTAAACAAACGCCATCAAAAAGGAAGCAAAAGGCGCGTTTTTGTTTAGCGCTTTTGTTCCTGAAATCTGGGAACAGAAACAAAATTTTTGGGAACCAAAAATATTTTTAGGTTGTTCTAAATGTTTTCTAGAACAGAAGCAGAAACAGAAACACTAAACAAACCAAAGAGTCCCATTATCAAACAGATGAAATTCCTGTTCCAAGTTTTCTGAGAACTGAAACACTAAACAAATGCCATCTAAATGAACATTAAACAAACGCCATCAAAAAGGAAGCAAAAGGCGCGTTTTTGTTCCTGAAATCTGGGAACAGAAACAAAATTTTTGGGAACCAAAAATATTTTTAGGTTGTTCTAAATGTTTTCTAGAACAGAAGCAGAAACAGAAACACTAAACAAACCAAAGAGTCCCATTATCAAACAGATGAAATTCCTGTTCCAAGTTTTCTGAGAACTGAAACACTAAACAAACGCCATCTAAATGAACATTAAACAAATGCCATCAAAGAGAAATGGATTTCACCATGAAAAAGAGTCTGATAATTAGGAAACGACATTGCTTCAGCTCCAGGGGTCGCCGTTCAAGCATCAATTGGAGAATCTGAAATTGAAAAAGAAAAATCGCAAGAAAAAAAAAAAAAAAAAACAGTCGAAGAAAACCTAAATAGAGAACAGAGAATCAAATGAGATGAACAAAATTTAATTCAGAAAAAACCAAATCAAAATTGAAAGAAACGTACTCAACAGATCAGCGAAGAGAGAAGAAGAAAAAAAACCTGGAAACCACCATTGTGTTTTGGAGGTGATGACGCCGTCGAACCATGAAAATGGAAAGAGTAGCGACGGGTGGTGAGGAATCGAAGCTACCTGGCCGGCAGCGAGTTCGATTGACAGGTGGAGAAGAGAACGTTGGTGATGGCGACGACGGCGGTGGTGATCGATCGAAGGTTGAGCGAAGAGGACCGATCGATCGATTTCGGTTGGGAGCGTTGAGGATCTAGCGATGGCAATGGCGATGGTGAGGGATAGAGAGACGGCGAGGGCACCGCAGTGCTCTAGAGAGAAGCGACGGCGACGGAGTGTGAGTGAGAGAGAGGATTGATAGAGAGAAGCGAGAACATGACAGTGAGAGAGAGAATGAGAGAGCAGCGGTATCAGTTCCAAAAAAAGGAATCAAATAACTTTGTTTGATCTGGACCGTCGGATGTTAGATCAAGGGCCTTAAATGTTTCCCGCCCAAGAAAATACTGTAGCTACAGTAAGGCATTTTCAAACTGAAATGATTTTTGATCTAACGGCTACGAATATCTAGAGATATCAGACGGCTGTGAATGTAAATGAGCTGATTTATTATATATATATATATATATATATATATATTATTTATTTTTTTAAATGTGTGCTTACTCGATGGATGAATATTGGATTTTTGGGAATGGATATTTGTGGAAATGAATTTGTGATTCCATTGGCCAAAATTGATTCCACCCCATTAAACATGAAATTTAATTTCATCATCTCTCATTTTAATAAAATTATTTTTTTAATTTCATTGAACAATAAATCGAAATTAAGGACAGAATAACGATTTCATTCTATTTCGATTTCGGTCAACTAAACATGCTGCTAATCTTTGTTCCAAAGTTGCCAAATGCCAGCAGAGCGCGAGGGGATCCATATTGCCTTGACCACGGCACCGCGTGGGCCTCCTCCCGCGTTGGCTTTATTGCCAGCTAATATCCCCCCCCCACTGCCACGTGTATTCAACTTCACTCTCTCTCTAAATCCCCATGTACTAAGATACTGTCTACAAGCTGATCAAACCTGTGTCCCAACAGTGTTCAGGAGGTGTCGACGTGGACTCTCTCTATCTAAGTATAAACCCCTTTGACCTCCCCCTCCGAATCTCTCTCTCTCTATATATATCTCTCTCCAAAGTTCAGAAACATAACCCATCTGATAAAGTAGAGAGAGAGAGCGGAGCAGAGCAGAGCAGCGCCGTCAAAAGAAAATGGAAAGACCCACCAAGAGATCCAAATTGGATGAATCGACCTCAGTCAGCCACCAATCGCCGCCGCGACTCACCGCCGAGGAGGAAGCTTCCGTCATGGTCGCAGCTCTAAAAGCTGTCATAGCGGGAACGGACAAAATCACCGTCGATTTTCATCATCTCGGGGAGTTCCCGCCTTCGCAAAACACTGGTACGGTCATCTTCGATCACGAAGATACTCTGTTTTCTTACTCCGAACCGGACACGTGTCAATCATGTGGGATCCGAGGGTGCTTGGGCTGCGATTTATTTCTACCCACCACCACGACGCGGCCGTCGTCTCACGGCGAGAACGACAGACCGGTGAAGAGAAAGAAGAAGAATTACAGGGGTGTCCGGCAACGACCGTGGGGAAAGTTTGCGGCGGAGATACGGGACCCTAAGAAGAAGGCGCGGGTGTGGCTGGGGACGTTTAACACAGCGGAAGAGGCGGCGCGTGCGTACGACAAGGCGGCGATTAAATTCAGGGGACCCAGAGCGAAGCTCAATTTCGCCTTCTCCAATTACATGGAAATCTCTGAACAGAGTTCAATCTTAATCGTAGAAAACAAGGTTGAAGAATGGATAACGAAGATCTTGGATTTTAACGGCGATTCATCGGATTCTGCTAACGGAATTTTTCATTGTATTTAGGACCAATTACATAAAACCCATTCAATTTAATTAACAATTCATAGAAAGAAATTGGATTTTTTTTTTTAATTATTTTTTAATTAAATTTTGTTTAGGTGAGTTTTGATCGTAACATCTTCTCATCCAAATTATCCGCTATGAATACCCATACGCTACGTTTGATACGTTGGAATGAGTATGATATTGGAATAGAATGACTATTACCATTCCTATGTTTGGTGACAAACGAGATTAAACATAGTATTGAAATGACCATTATTATTCCTACGTTTGGTTACAAAATACATTAAATATGGTATTGGAATGACCAATAAATAAAAATGAAACAATATTCTTAAATATTGAAAATTTTAGAACAAAATTTTTGGGAATATAACAAAATTATTCAGAGACACTAAGGCCCCGTTTGGTAACCATTTCCATTCCAGAAATTCCCATCTCATTCCTAGATTTTTGAAAATTTTGTTTGGGAATAACGTTTGGTAATTTTTCTTTCCGTTTCTATTTCATTTTCATTTGAAAATTGTGCCCACTTTTTTCTTAAGATATGAGAAAAAAAAAAAAAATTGTTTCTCATTATTCTCACTTCATTCCCAAAACATATAGTCACTGTTCACCCGCTGCCGGCCACCGTCTGTCCCGAAACTTTTCGGCCACTGTCACCATCCGCCACCGCTGTCCGACCGTCGCCGGAGCCGACGCCACTGCCTTCCGGCCGGAGCCGGAGCCACCGCGCCACCGACACCGGCGCCGAGCCACCGCCGTCAGGCCAAAAAAAAAAAAGATTTTAGGATAAAATCGTTATCAAACACAATTCTCTTCCCAAAATAAAAAAAAAATTATCGTTACCAAACACGATTCTACTCTCAAGAAGAAAACAAAATTCTCATCCCATTCCCATCCCACTGCTGGAATGGAAACAGAAACGGTTACCAAACGCCACCTAAACAAATGTCACATAGGTTATCCTTTAACCAGACAAATTAAAGGGTTTGGAAGTACTTTCGTTATTCTGTTTCTCTTTTTTTTTTTTTTTCTGTTTCCAAAAAAACTTATAACTGAAACAAAAAAAAAAAAAAATTGATTTGTTTATGTTTTGATTCTAGGATTTTGTTGTAAAAATCTAATAACAGAACAAGAACAAATTTTTTCCTAGTTTACTGATTTTGTTTCAATCATTTTGTTAACAGACTTAAGATATAGAAACACCAAATCTCACTTATGCCTCACTTATTTAATGTTTCTGTTATCATAAAATTGGGAATACAAATAAACATATGGGGAAAAAGTTGTTTATTCTGAGTTTTATATTTATGTTCCCAGATTTTTGTTTTTGTTTTGTTCCCATATTTATGTTTTTGTTTTTGTTCCCAAATTTTGTTCCCAGATTTTTATTTTTGTTCCATATTTTCTGGGAATAGAAACATGAAAGCAACACTACCATATTCTTGTTTCTGTTCCCAGAATTTTATTTTCTGTTGTGAAAAATACGGAAACAGAAGTATAGACATTTCTTCTTACATAATACCTCATTTCATTTAGGATTAACTAATCCCATGAGTTGTGAGATTAGTCATTACTTGGGAATGAGAATGAAAACCAATCCTACCAACCAAACGTAAGAATGGAATAGTCATTCCCAACTTCATTCCAATCCCAAGATGAATCCCATGTACCAAACGTGACCCTAGTATTCATACCGCTTATGGTTCTCAAATACGTATTACTCATGCCAGTTAGATTTTTATTTCACATCTTTCTATTCTTGACACGTATTTAATTTCGAAACTTACATTAAATCTCTTATATGTTGGGCGTATCTTTTGAGCGATTCTGTGAATTGGGATTTAAAGTCGTATTTTCTAATAGTGGTTGTCATGTGTAGAATCCCCAGATAGGAGAAATCCTTCGGACTAGTCATAAAGTTGGACACCTATTTGAAGTTAATAGTTTGCACTTTATACCTCAAACTCCACCTCCACCACCCCATGTCCTTTCACCAACTTGTGTAATCTCACTATCACCACCACCATCATCCTTCCCATCATCATCCTTATCTCCACCGCCGCCATTACTGCTATCACCATCTTATATTTGACACTCTCGGTTAGGTCACATTTTCTTCAGCTGACTCAAATCACTTATCTCTAGCGATTAATTAGGTTCAGTTCAGCATGAGTCTTTCAACTGTATCTATTGCCAACTTGCAAAACAACCAGCACTACCTTTCAATGAGAGTTAGCCTATTTCTATTGCACCATTTGATCTAATTCATTATGATATTTATGAGTCTTCTTCTTATGCCACAATGGGTGATTTTTGTTATTTTGTTATCTTTGTGAACGACTGCTCTCGATATACATGGTTATTTTCTCATGCCATAATACTGTTTATTTACAATCTGTCAGTTCAACCGATCAGCCAACAGATAATTTTACCAAGGCTCATCCACCAGACGTTTTCATACTCTGGTTTCTAAACTCAAGTTCACATCTCATTTACCGCCTTGAGTTTGAAGGAGGATGTTGGTATAAGTATATGGGTTTGGCCCATTAAGTTAAAATTCAAACCTTAGGATTTCCCTAGTATTCTATATATATCTTAATTGTAAAGCCTTATTATTGTACTTTTCCAAAAAAAAATCAATATATCACTCTATATTCTCCCAATATTTCGCCTCTCAATTATCTTAACAGTTTGATTTGTTTTTCATGAAATTGTATAATTCTTTTATATTTTATTCTTTTATAAGGTCTATAACTTGTAATTGACTAAACATGTCTTTACTATGACATAAAATCTTATAATGTCTTGTTAATATTTCGTATTATTATGTAACACCATAAATTATTGTATCGTGTCATGTCAACCCAATAAATTTTATGTTATTGTGTAATCTGATAAATTATCTTGTCATGTTTGTCAACCCAATAACTTTTGTCTTATTGTGTAATACAATAAATATTGTGTTATACCGATAAATTTTGTTTCAGGCTCGTATTTAAATTTCATGACACAATAATTTATCGTGTTGTGTGTGTTATCATATTTGTTAATGTATTATATGGGTTTGGCCCACGTAGTCCATTAGGACAAAATTCTAGCCCCCACTTCCCCTATAAATATGTGTATATCGTTGAATTATAATTATATCACTTTTTATAATATCAATTCATGATTCTTCTCTCATTTCTCAATTATCTTAACATGGTATCAAGAGCAAGTCGTTCTAGGACCTGTTTTCCATAAAAATTTTGCAACCCTAAAGCTTCTGCAGCAACCGCCGCCGCCCTTATTCTCCCGAGACTTTCGTCGCTACTGTAGGCTTCATTCTTTCTCCAGTATCAACAACCATCGCGCTACCATCTTCGCCTTGTAGAGACGACCACAACGCCATCAAAATCATCGCCACCGGAGATCATACGCGCTCTTACGCGCCATCAACAACCTGTAGTACCATCACTCTTCACCGTCTCGGATTTTGGGATCTATAGCCTCAACTAGGGCTCTAAATCAATCCCATAATATACCATCAGAACCGTCTCGACGAGATGATTCGAACTACTCAAAAACAATTCCATTACGACGCAACATGCGCCCTTACGTGCGGCGCAAAGGGTTGGCTCCCTATTCGCATCAGATCCACGCGCCATGTTTAGACCAGCTATACCATGTCAGCCCTAAATCTAGTCAGCGCCCCAGTCAATACCTAGTCAGCGTCCACCTCAGTACCACGTCAGTGCCACCTAAGCGCGTTGACTACCACATCATCCGCTGATCGCCACATCAGTGCCACATCACCAGTTCGGCTAAGGTACTTTTCTTTGACCGGTTCAGGCGTTTTTAGATCAGTTTTTTACAAAGTTGGACAGGTTCCTGGGGTTTTTCGACGTTCTAATTCTGTTTTCGTGCTTCGTTTTTTGATTTGAGGCTCACAATATATACTTTTATTTATATTAGTGTGGTTTCTACGTCGGTTCACCCATTTCTCGCCCGGTTCTTGGAGATTTAATATCGGTTCATGGACAATTTTGGCATTCTGAATCCATTCATGACAACATCTTCTCCAGGTTCAACATCGATGTCTATGGGTTCTTCGCTCATTATTAATGCCAAAGAGGGTTCGGATCCTACCTCCACTACTATCACTATGTCTATTGTAAATTTGGCATCACTCCTCTTTCATATCTTCTCCGACATTGGTAATGATACAAACCTTTCCTCTGCTTTCTTACTTACTACAGGTAACTCATCTTGGTTCTTTGATTCTATTTGTTGCAATCATATGACATCTGATCCCCATATTTTTTCAACCAAACTCTTCGCTATGAATATCCCTAGTATTCATACCGTTGATGGTTCTCAAATGCGTATTACTCATATCGGTTAGGTTTCTACTTCTCATCTTTCTGTTTCTGACACGTATTTGATTCTGAAACTCACCTTAAATCTCTTGTCTGTTGGGCAATTTTGTGAATTGGGATTTGAAGTTATATTTTCTAATAGTGGTTGTCGTGTACAAGATCCTCGGACAGGAGAAACTCTTGAGACTAGTCGTAAAGTTGGATGCCTATTTGAACTTACCAATTTGCACCTGCTATCTCCAATTCCATCACCACCACAACCCCAAGTCCCTTCATTAACCTATGCAACCTCACTACCACCATCGGTATCCTCATCATTATCTCCACAACCACCGGCTGATCTCTTACCATCCCAAATGTGGCATGCTCGGTTAGGCCACACTTCATTTAGCTGACTAAAATCGCTTATCTCTAGTGGTTAGTTAGGTTCAGTTCAACATGAGTTCTTCAAATGTATCCATTTCCAACTTGCCAAACAACCAGCCCTACCTTTCAAAGAGAGTCAATCTATTTTCCTTGCAGCCTTTAACATGGTTCATTATGATATTTGGGGGCCTTCTCCTCATGCCTCAATGGGTGGCATTCACTACTTTGTTATCTTTGTAGACGACTACTCTCGATATACATGGTTGTTTCTTATGAAACATCGATCCGAACTATTCCAAATATATTCTGAGTTTTCTTCTATGGTTCAAACCCAATTTTCTAGAAATATCAAAGTTTTTCGCTCAGATAATGCAATGGAATACAAGGATTGTGTTTTTCTTAATCTGCTTTGCAAAAATGGCACGCTCCCCCATCGCTCGTGTCTTAGTACATCCCAACAAAATGGACGAGCCAAACGTAAACATAGACATATTGTAAACACGGCATTTTGACCGCCTCGCAAAAAATCATACTTTATTTTATAGTTACCTTTATTTTATTTTTTCCTATTTATTTTGTTTTGATTGTACCGTATTTGTGCGATTTAATACTGCTAAATTAAGTTTTATTAATCTTTTAAGTAAATTAAATATTAGTAATTGATTTATTTATTTATTTTATTTTGTTTTGTAGATTTTTCGAAGTGGAATAAAAACGCGTTAATTCGGAACAAAATGGACCAGAAACAGACGAGAACGAGAGAGGCATGGACCGAACGGGGGTGGGGGGGTGCATTAAGGTCGCACGTGCGACCAGGGCTGCTGGCCGCACATGCGGCCAGCAGGGGGGCCAGCCCCCCCTTTTTTGGGTGCACCATTTTTGGTGCACCCAAAAGGGGGTGGGTGCACCCACCCATTTTTTTAATATTTTTTCTACTTTTTTTTGTTTTGTTGGCGGCAAGTTGTTTCACTTCATTCCTATAAATAGGAATGAAGGCTCACAAGAAGGGAGAAAAAATTTTGTGAGGAAGAAATTTTTTGAGAAAAATTTTTGTAAGAGAGAGGAGAAGTCTGGAGAAAAATTTTGAAGAAAATAATATTATTTTCATTTTATTGTAATTTTGAAGAAGAAAAATCTCCAAGAAGGTGGTAAATTTTCATATGTTGTAAATCTTACTCTTATTTTTTTAAGTTGTTATTATACTAATTTTTTTTTTTGTAAATTAGATTTTTTTTTTCTTCTTCCTTTATTATTTATTTATTTATTACTTTTTATTTTCTTTTTTTTTCTTTTTTTATTTTTTTTTTTATTTTTTTTTAAGTAAATAATACGAGGTGGAAAATTCCCAACCTTCAATTTGAATGGCTAAGATTTAGAAGGGAATTACTCTCCTCGATGCGTGTGTACGGGTGTTTTATTTAATTTGTATTAAATATAATGTGCTAACAATACGAGGTGGAAAATTCCCAACCTTCAATTTGAATGGCTAAATTTAGAAGGGAATTACTCTCCTCGATGCGTGTGTACGGGTGTTTTATTTAATTTGTGTTAAATATAATGTGCTAACAATATGAGGTAGAAAATTCCCAACCTTCAATTTGAATGGCATAAATTTAGAAGGGAATTACTCTCCTCGATGCGTGTGTGCTGGTGTTTTATTTAATTTGTATTAAATATAATGTGCTAACAATACGAGGTGAAAAATTCCCAACCTTCAATTTGAACGGCATAAATTTAGAAGGGAATTACTCTCCTCGATGCGTGTGTACGGGTGTTTTATTTAATTTGTATTAAATATAATGTGCTAACAATACGAGGTGGAAAATTCCCAACCTTCAATCAGAACGGTCTAGGTTTAGAAGAGGGATCACTTCCCTCAAATGTGTATGTATGTGTATATAAGGAGGATTTAAAAATAAAATAAAAATATTCGGATTTAAATTCTAATTGGACTTAATCGGATAAGGTACCGTCTTTGGACGGGCGTCTTGGGGTGCTTGACACCTTCCCCGAGCGTAACTGACCCCCGAACTCTTTAAACGAATCTCTGGTTAGACCATATTATTTTGGAGTCAAATTTTACTTAAGCCATTTTTAAATTATTTTCAAAAAAGAAAAATATGGTGACCTAGCACATCATTTAAACCCAATGTTAGGTGGCGACTCCTTTTTCTAAAACAGGCTTAAGTACATTTTAATGAGAAAATCGACGTTTTTAAAAATCCTTTTCGTTTTACCAGCGCCAAGCATACATAAACATATATCTATATATATATTTGTTTTTTGTTTTCTCTGAAAAATTGGGGCGCGTTCAGCTGGCGACTCCGCTGGGGACGGCTGAGGGTCGAGCCCAATATGTCTGAATAAGTCCAATTAATCTAAAGTCCGAATGTTAAATTTTATTTTATTTTTTTCCCTCAATTCAGTAAATAAGTTGTGATTTTTTTTTATTATTTTTTTTTATTTTTATTTTTATTTTTTTATATATCATTTATTTTTTTTTATTTTTTTTTTATATATATATATTTTTTTTTATTTTTTTTTCCTTATTTCCTCTCAGGCCCTTATATCGTTGTAAATCCTCTGACAAAAACAAAACTGTCTTGTATCCATATTATCCCCTCAGGATTCTATGATACAAGACGAGAAAGGATTTTTTGTACTTGATGGATTTATGACGCCTGGGGAAGTCCTAAAAAAAATAAAAATAAATAAATAAATAAATAAATAAAATAATTTTTTTTAATTAGTCGTTATCGAAATTGAAATCTTCGAATTAGAAAGGGCTTTAAGGCCACCTAAGACCCACGTGAACTAAAAAAATAATTTTTTTTGTAGGTGAAAAAGAAAATGACAAGACAAAGAAAATTGGTCCCCGAAAAGCAAATCCAGTTCCCCCCTTTCGAAGTCCGATCTTTACACGCAGTCGAGCACAGACTCATTCCAGGATAACATCAGAAAGCAATCCCGAATCTCCCCGAACGACCCAGATAGCTCAGATGCAGGAAACTATTGACAGGTTGATGGAAAGGATCAATGAACTTAGCCGACCTCAGGAGGTGCCTATTCCTCCGTCCAACGGGACTCCTGTGACTGAATCCCCAAATGGAAACCCTGCAAGTATTGGGATGGAGAACTCATGGCCGAATCCGAACCACGTCGGCCCGAACTTTGCAGTACCGGTCTACTATGGATCTCAGATGGGCCCTTATCCTTTCGCCTATGGAGCTCCGACATATCCCATCCAGGGGCATGTCTATCAGGCCTCGCTAGAGGGCTCGGCCCCCGCCGCCCCGCAGATCCTCATTCACCCGGAGAGGGTCGTTGCTCCACCAAACAATTCAAATGATAGCAAACCGGCCCCGGCCATTGAAACTGAAAACAAAGAAGAGAATGGCCCTCCACCGGCTTGGCTTCTGAAAATGGAGAAATTAGAAAAAACTATGGAAGAATGGCAAAAAGAGAAGCCGTCCAGGAAAGCGACGTACAAGGAGTTGTCAGCACCACCCGGGATTGTGTACCCAGAAAATTTCGTGGTTCCAGAATTCACAAAATATGATGGCACTGGCCCTCCAGAATGGCATGTTAGCATTTACAAAGAGGAGTTAGGAATTCATGCTCGGAACGAAGACCTTTGCCTAAAGATGTTTCGGAGGTCGTTGAAAGGATCGGCTCTCAACTGGTACATGACCCTGGAGCTATCACAGATTAAAACATTTGAAGATCTGGTAGAGGCCTTCTGTGAGCAATATGTGTACAATAGGGATGCCGCGCCAGACCGCAATACCCTCTACCAGATACTGAAAAATAAAGACGAAAGTTTCCGGAGGTATACTGCTCGTTGGAGGAAAGAGGCTGCCAAAGTTGTCCCTAAGCTGAGCGAGGAGGCTCAGTTAGAGATATTCAAGTCAATTCAGTCACCGCCATTCTATCGAGATCTCTCGAGCATAGCAGTGGTTTCTTTCGGTGATGCGATCAAACAGGCCGAGGTGACGGAAGAAGGAATAAGGAGCGGAAAAATTGAAGGGGCCCAATCCAATCTGACGAAAAGGTCAGCCCCGCCAAAGATGAAAGAAAATGAAGTAGCTGTTGTCGTTTCCCCTCGACAAACCCATTACCAGAACTACCCCCAAACTTCTTGTCCCCAGAACTACCCGAACCAGAACAACCAATATCACAACTACCCTCCTCAAAATCGCCAAAACCAAAACTATCCTCGAAACCAACCCTATTCCCAAAGCCGCCCCCGCTATTACCAAAATGTACCTCCCCCTTATCAAAACCACATTCCCCAATATTACCCTCAAGCCTACCCAACACCCTCTTACCATACCTATCAACCACGCCCGAACACCCCACCTCAAATTCCTAACCGCACTCCAAGGTCAGGAACCCAATACCACCAAGACCTTCTACCTCATGCTACTGGGGAAAATTTCCAGAACGACAACAGAGAGCTACAAGACCTTCCGGTTTCGATCACCGAGTTGTACCGAAATTGTTTGAAGCAGGGGATGCTGACGCCCCTTCCATTCTACGAAGTTAAACCTGGGAGTAAAGCAGCTTCTTCAAATGCTTTCTGTGAATACCACTCGGGAACCAGAGGACATGCGACTGAGCAATGCTTTCAGCTAAAAGACAAAATCCGGGAGTTTATACGGACCGAAGCCATCACATTTCCTAAAAAACCTGAGGCCGGTACGCCAAATTGTCAGCAAAATCCGTTGCCTGAACACGCCTCCTCAGGAAGTGGCGTCAATCTAATTTTCACAGAGGAGGTCGAAGAAGAAGTTGATGTGATCGATATCGGTGGTGTTTATTTACACCCGGAGGTTCTCTACGGAGGGTTCGAATTACATCTAGAAAGGGTAGCCCAAAAACTGGAGAAATCTCTAGTTTTGTCTTTCCCAATCCAAAAGATGGTGGAAAATCTCAATAAGGTTCCGTGGAATTATGAGATCGTCGCTAAAACAGGAGAAGGAGAAGAATTGCCAATCTTCGTAGGAGAAACCGGTGGAATCACTCGGTCTGGAAGGGTGTATACGCCACAAGATTTGATCAGGATTCCTGTGAGAGAACCAAGAGGGGCCCTGAAAAAGCCAGTGTCAGAACCGGAGGCTCACGACTTTCTAAAGGCAATGAAGAATTCAGAATACAAGATAGTGGAGCAACTCAGCAAAGCACCGGCGCAAATCTCGATGCTCTCACTACTTCTATCCTCAGAAGTACATAGACAGGCACTGCTGAAAGTCCTAAATGAAGCCCACTTGCCTAGCACGATCTCTCCGGAGAAGTTTGTCACTCTGGTCGAGCAGGTCCTAGGATCTAACACCATCACTTTCACAGATGACGAGATGGACGATGATGGAACAGGTCACAACAAGCCTTTGAATATCACGGTCGAAAGCCATGAAATGTTCATAGCTAGGGTGCTGATTGACAATGGATCGGCACTAAATATCTGTCCTTTGTCGACCCTGGAAGAAATGGGGATAGATCTATCACAGGTTCGATCGTCTAAGACGGTTATCCGAGCATTCGATGGGGCTAAGAGAGATAGTGTTGGAGAGATTGACCTGCCAATTGAAATTGGTCCAATACAGTTCAATGCGAAGTTCCAAGTGCTCGACATACCTGCTTCGTACAACCTATTGTTGGGGAGGCCATGGATCTATAACGCTGGGGCAGTGCCTTCATCTCTACATCAGAAGATCAAGTTTATCATTAATGACACACTGTACGTGATCAGGGCTGATTCAGATATCATACCTTTTCATCAAGCGATAAGTCGGCATGTCCCGTTAACAGATGACGGAAAGGAGAAGGAGAAGATTGAAGCCTCCTATCACGTGTTCGACGTTGCGAATGCTACCTTTGTGAAGGAATGAGGACACGAGATGACACCATCACTGTCTAACACTGTGGCCTTCGTTGCTAAAGAAATGAAGTCTCGGGGTTGCATTCCCGGGAAAGGTTTGGGCAAGAATCTATACGGAATTACAGAACCGATAGAAGTCAAGGAGAAGAAGGGGAGATTCGGATTGGGATACGAGCCGACAAAAGCAGACAGAGCGAAGTTCTTCCGGAAGAAGAGGGATGGATCCCCAGACAACCAGCCAATGAAAATTCTGCATATCCGGGTCACTTTCCCCTATCCAGCAGAAACCCTCAACAAAGGGAAGGAGACCGCAGGATTCAAGTTGCACCCTGAGAGAGTAATGATCAAGGAAGCTGTGAATGTAATCATGAGAGACGAGGCAGGGCCAAGTCATGGGTCTGGTATTCGAACCAAGGGAAAAGAAAAGCTGCAGAATTGGGATTCTTGTTCTCTCCCAATTCGCCAGGCGTTTCGGTAAACTTAGGGAGATTTTCTGTTGGTCATCCCTCCATCCACCTTGCCTTCTAGATGGAAAGGGATTTTGCTTTGTAATGGGTTTTTATATTTAATGAATGCAATTCTGTTTTATCCGACATATGGTTTAAATGATTAAATTTTATGCTTTCAGGATGTCTAAAACACCAGTGTATGATGCATGCGATATAACTGAGCCAGAGTGCGATAAGTATGATTTCAATGCAGAACCAGACCATGACCCGATGGGAGTGGAAGCAGAAGATGACTCTTGCCAGCCAGACGATGGTGAGATTCGAAAAGCTTTCACGGAGTTCGAGAACAAGCCGATTCCCAGTAACGATGAGACCGAGTTGATAAACTTGGGGACCTCGGAAGAGTTGAAGGAAGTAAAGATTGGATCAGCTCTCATGACTATGGAAAAGAAAGAGTTGACAACGCTCTTAATTTCCTACCAAGATATCTTTGCCTGGTCCTACGATGACATGGTAGGACTGGACAAGAGTATCGTGGCCCATAAGCTGCCGCTAAAGCCGGGGAGTGTACCAGTCAAACAAAAGTTGAGGAAACTAAGGCCCGCTGTCAGCCTCGAGGTCAAGGAGGAGATCGTGAAGCAATTCAATGCCCGAATTATTGAAGTCTGTAACTACAGTGAATGGCTCTCAAATGTCGTTCCCGTGCCAAAGTCCTCAGAAAAAATCAGAGTCTGCGTGGACTATCGTGATCTCAACCGGGCGAGTCCAAAAGATGATTTTTCCACTGCCAAACATTCACATCATCATCGACAATACTGCGAGGCGAAAGCTCTATTCTTTCGCCGATGGGTTCTCTGGCTATAATCAGATTCTGATGGATGAGAAAGATCGAGAAAAGACAGCCTTCACTACCCCATGGGGAGTCTTTTGCTATAGGGCGATGCCTTTCGGTCTCAAAAACACCGGGGCAACATACCAAAGAGCAATGACGACCCTATTTCATGATATGATGCACAAGGAGATGGAGGTATATGTTGATGACATGATAGTTAAATCACAGGAGAACGAGGATCATCTCTGCCATTTGAAAAAGGTGTTCGACAGACTTCGAAAGTACCAGCTCAAGCTCAATCCAGCAAAATGCGCGTTTGGGGTGGCTTCCAGAAAACTTCTTGGTTTTATGGTAAATCGCCATAGAATCGAGATTGATCCTGCAAAGACGAAGGCCATTCGTGAGATGCCGCCGCCGAGAAATGAGAAAGAAATCCGAGGTTTTCTGGGGCGATTAAATTTCATAGCCCGATTCATCTTCCAACTCACTGCCACTTGTGAGCCAATCTTCAAGCTACTTCGAAAAGAAAGTGACGGGCGATGGAATGCAGATTGCCAAAATGCCTTGGAGAAAATTAAAGTCTATCTAACGAACCCTCCCGTTCTAGTGCCGCCTCGGGAGAAGGTTCCGTTATTACTATATTTGTCAGTTCTCGACTCCTCCATGGGAGCTATTCTTGGGCAACTCGATAAATCTGGAAAGAAGGAGCAAGCCATCTACTACCTCAGCAAGCGCTTCACAAAGTATGAGGAAAATTATACCTTGCTGGAGAGAACCTGTTGTGCATTGGCTTGGTCCGCTCAAAGACTGCGCCATTATATGCTCTCACTGACTACCTACTTGATAGCCAGGATGGATCCCTTAAAATACATCTTCGAGAAGCCGATTCTGTCAGGAAAAGTTGCAAAATGGCAGATGCTGCTGACGGAGTTCGATATCATCTACAAGACCCAAAAGTCAGTAAAGGGTCAGGCGATAGCAGATCAGTTGGCTAGTTGTCCAGCTCAAACGGATAACCAGCCTCTTGAGACGCTATTCCCTGACGAGTCGATTCATGCGGTGGATGAAAAAAATGAGGAAACAGTCTGGAAAATGTATTTTGATGGAGCAGTGAACTCTCGAGGGGCTGGAATCGGAGCCGTTCTGGTTTCTCCGGGCAAACAGCATTATCCAGTGGCTTCCAAGTTGAAGTTCCAGAGCACAAATAATCGAACTGAGTACGAAGCCTGTATTTTGGGACTCCAGCTGGCTGTCGATATGAAAATCAAAGAATTGCTAGTGTTCGGAGATTCTGAGCTGATAATCAATCAGGTGACGGATAAATATGCCACGAGAGATCCGACCTTGATAGCCTATAACAATCACCTCCTGGAGTTGTGCGAGCAATTTACAATAAAAGAATTTGAAAGCATACCGAGGCTAAAAAATGACTTCGCCGATGCCTTAGATACCTTGGTATCTATGATATCTATCACTCGAGAGGATGATGATATCATTCCGGTGGTGATCCGAGTTCAACGCCGACCGGCCCACTGCTGCCAGTTTGAATCTGAGCCAGCCAAAGACCCGTGGTACCATGACATAAAGAACTTTCTGAAAAATCAGGAGTATCCGGAAGGGGCATCAAGTGTTGATTGGAAAACTCTCCGGAGGTTAGCAGGCCAATTCTTCCTAAGCGGGGAGACACTGTACAAACGCTCCCCTGACATGGGCCTGTTGAGATGTGTTGGAGTCGAAGAGGCCATCCAGTTGATGAAAGAGGTCCATGGTGGCATATGTGGACCTCACATGAGCGGCTTCATGCTTGCCAAGAAGATCCTGAGGACCGGTCATTTTTGGCTAACGATGGAAAGCGACTGCGTGCAATTTGTTCGAAGATGCCATAAGTGTCAGATTCATGATGATCAAATCCATGTCCCACCTTCGCACCTTCATTGCTTGGCGGCCCCATGGCCCTTCTCAATGTGGGGTATGGACGTTATTGGGGAAGTTACCCCTAAGGCGCCGAGTGGTCATCGCTTTATCCTGGTGGCAATTGATTATTTTTCAAAGTGGGTAGAAGCCATTTCCTTAACCCGAGTGACTCAAAAGATAGTAGCTCGATTCATCAAAGAAAATATTGTGTCAAGATACGGTTTGCCGCAAACATTGATAACCGACAATGCTAAAAACCTGAAGGGTTCAGAAATACAGAAAATATGTCAGCAGTTCAAGATCGAGCACAAAAACTCAGCGCCTTACCGTCCAAAAATGAATGGAGCAGTGGAAGCCGCCAACAAAAATATAAAGAAAATTCTCCGGAAGATGATTGACAATTATAAGGAGTGGGATGATATGCTGCCATATGCTTTGATGGCTTACCGAACCTCGGTTCGGACCTCGACAGGGGCAACCCCCTATTCTCTGGTTTATGGCACAGAAGCGGTGATACCAGCCGAGGTGGAAATTCTATCTCTACGAGTGCTCATAGAGGCCGAGCTTGATGAAACTGAATGGGTACAACAACGATTGGACCAACTTTGTTTAATCGATGAAAAGCGGCTGACAGCGATATGCCACGGACAGTGTTACAGACAGAGGATTACTAGAGCTCATGATAAACGGGTATACCCTAGAGTCTTCAAGGTCGGTGAGTTAGTTTTGAAGAAAATCTTTCCTTTCCAAGATGAAGCTAAGGGTAAGTTCGCGCCAAATTGGGAAGATCCTTTTGTTGTTCATAAGGCTTTGAGCGGTGGAGCGCTGATTCTCCAGGAAATGGATGGTGATGTATTTCCCGAGCCCCTAAACTCGGATTCTGTAAAGAAATACTTTGCCTAATAAATGTCTTTATTTTCTAAGTAAGTTTATTTCAATTTGTGATTATCTGTTGCTTCAAAAAAAAAAAATATACGGCTCGAACATGGTGAAAACTCGAAAGGGCGCTATGAGAAAAATGTAGAGACCGTGTCGCAAAAAAAAAAAAAAAAAAAAAAAAAAACAAAACGGCTCGAACATGGTGAAAACTCGAAAGGGCGCTATGAGAAAAATGTAGAGACCGTGTCGCAAAAAAAAAAAAAAAAAACAGTTAGATCACTCATAGGGGCATTTTTGGAATTCCCACTACGGTTGACTTCCATTGACCGTAAGACTTTTCTGTGTTCGGAACTTGATGGATTTGAGCAAGAGTTGGAATCTGTGAAAAGGAACATCAAATATGGCTCAAATTTGCATTGAAATCATACTTGTCAGACAATCCGGCTTGAAATCTCGCAGTCAACATATCTGGTGATAAAGATACCTGTTTGGGGTAAGATTTTACACGTTTTTCCATATTTGGTTAAATCAGTTTTGCAGGATTTGAAAAATACAAAGCAAGCAGGAGTATGTGATTCTCCTAAGCACTGAGGATGCCTAGTAGAAAAGAGAAAGTGAGAATCGGCGGGTGCAGAGAAATAAAGGCTGATAGGGATGTTGTCCAAAAAAAAAAAAAAAAAAAACCAGACCCTGCCAACAACCCGGAGAAAACCTCCAGAAAGTACATCTCTAAGATTGACGGAAGGACGAGACGGAAAAATCTTCCGATACTGTCCCGTGACCCCAGAAAGTCAAGCGCCATCAAATGAGGGATTGCGATGGAAAAGGGGGGGACGGAATTGCTAGTCGTCAAGAGTGACAAGTTTTTCAAACTAAATTTTCGTGTTGCATGTGTTTTTTGTCCAATTACAGGGCTTTCAAAGGGCAGGGAAGCATGGATTTCTCTCTCACAAAGACTTCTTACCTTCCGGTTCAAATTAGAAACTTTTATTACTAAAAGTTCCAAAGCTCTAAATGAGCGTCCAGGTATGCGTTTTGCCCTGAAAAGGGCGAAAAGTGAACTACGCCAAACTTAATCCTCGGCATAATACTAAGGTACGCAGGCAATCTATAAATGTTCGGTCATCTGAGAGTTCGGCTGGGGCACATTTATATCTTTGCTCTCTCATTCTGGCTCAGTCACAAGTGGGGGCATATTTTATACTCTTGAACTTTCTTTAAGCCCCTGGCCAAGAGGGCTGGGGCATGAATAATTTTTATAACTCTAAACAATCCTCTAAACGTACACGTGGTCGTCATGAGTATCGTCAGGAGTCATTTTTATTACTCTAAACGATCATCTAAACAGACACGTGTTCGTCATGAGTATCGTTATGAGTCATTTTTTATTACTCTAAACGATCCTCTAAACAGACACGTGTTCGTCATGAGTATCGTTATGAGTCATTTTTTATTACTCTAAACAATCCTCTAAACAGACACTTGTTCGTCATGAGTATCGTCATGAGTCATCATTTTATTACTCTAAACGATCCTCTAAACAGACACTTGTTCGTCATGAGTATCGTCATGAGTCTTTTTTTTATTACTCTAAACAATCTTCTAAACAGACACATGTTCGTTATGAGTACCGTCATGAATTATTTTATTACTCTAAACGATCCTCTAAACGGACACATGTTCGTCATGAGTACCGTCATGAATTATTTTATTACTCTAAACGATTATCTTAACAGACGCTTGTTTATCATGAATATCGTCATGAGTCATTTTTTATTACTCTAAACGATCCTCTAAATGGACACGTGTTCGTCATGAGTATTGTCAAGAGTCATTTTTTTTATTACTCTAAACAATCTTCTAAACGGACACTTGTTCGTCATGAGTCTTCTTTTATTACTCTAAACGTACACTTGTTCGTCATGAGTAATTTTATTTTATTTATTGAAAATATAAAAATAAAAAATAAAAAAAATTGGACGATCAAAATGACGTGGTCTTTTATCTTTGTCAAGCAAGTGGGACTTGCATGACAAAGAGGGGCAGCTGTAAATACGGCATTTTGACCGCCTCGCAAAAAATCATACTTTATTTTATAGTTACCTTTATTTTATTTTTTCCTATTTATTTTGTTTTGATTGTACCGTATTTGTGCGATTTAATATTGCTAAATTAAGTTTTATTAATCTTTTAAGTAAATTAAATATTAGTAATTGATTTATTTATTTATTTATTTATTTATTTTTTGTTTTGTAGATTTTTCGAAGTGGAATAAAAACGCGTTAATTCGGAACAAAATGGACCAGAAACAGACGAGAACGAGAGAGGTCTAGACTAAACAGGGGTGGGGGGGTGCATTAAGGTCGCACGTGCGACCAAGGGCTGGTCGCACGTGCGACCAGTTGCACTGGTCGCTGTAGCGACCAGGGCTGCTGGCCGCACATGCGGCCAGCAGGGGGGCCAGCCCCCCCCTTTTTTGGGTGCACCATTTTTGGTGCACCCAAAAGGGGGTGGGTGCACCGAAATTCGGTGCACCCACCCATTTTTTTAATATTTTTTCTACTTTTTTTTGTTTTGTTGGCGGCAAGTTGTTTCACTTCATTCTTATAAATAGGAATGAAGGCTCACAAGGAGGGAAGGAAAATTTTGGGAGGAAGAAATTTTTTGAGAGAAATTTTTGTAAGGGAGAGGAGAAGTCTGGAGAAAAATTTTGAAGAAAATAATATTATTTTCATTTTATTGTAATTTTGAAGAAGAAAAATCTCCAAGAAGGTGGTAAATTTTCATCTGTTGTAAATCTTACTCTTATTTTTTTAAGTTGTTATTATACTAATTTTTTTTTTTGTAAATTAGATTTTTTTTTTCTTCTTCCTTTATTATTTATTTATTTATTTATTTATTACTTTTTATTTATTTATTTATTTATTTTTTTATTTTTTTTATTTTTTATTTTTTTTATTTTATTTTATTTTTTTAAGTAAATAATACGAGGTGGAAAATTCCCAACCTTCAATTTGAATGGCTAAGATTTAGAAGGGAATTACTCTCCTCGATGCGTGTGTACGAGTGTTTTATTTAATTTGTATTAAATATAATGTGCTAACAATACGAGGTGGAAAATTCTCAACCTTCAATTTGAATGGCTAAATTTAGAAGAGAATTACTCTCCTCGATGCGTGTGTACGGGTGTTTTATTTAATTTGTGTTAAATATAATGTGCTAACAATACGAGGTGGAAAATTCCCAACCTTCAATTTGAATGGCTAAGATTTAGAAGGGAATTACTCTCCTCGATGCGTGTGTGCGGGTGTTTTATTTAATTTGTATTAAATATAAGGTGCTAACAATACGAGGTGGAAAATTCTCAACCTTCAATTTGAATGGCTAAAATTTAGAAGGGAATTACTCTCCTCGATGCGTGTGTGCGGGTGTTTTATTTAATTTGTATTAAATATAATGTGCTAACAATACGAGGTGGAAAATTCCCAACCTTCAATTTGAATGGCTAAATTTAGAAGGGAATTACTCTCCTCGATGCGTGTGTGCGGGTGTTTTATTTAATTTGTATTAAATATAATGTACTAACAATATGAGGTGGAAAATTCCCAACCTTCAATTTGAATGGCATAAATTTAGAAGGGAATTACTCTTCTCGATGCGTGTGTGCGGGTGTTTTATTTAATTTGTATTAAATATAATGTGCTAACAATACGAGGTAGAAAATTCCCAACCTTCAATTTGAACGGCATAAATTTAGAAGGGAATTACTCTCCTCGATGCGTGTGTGCGGGTGTTTTATTTAATTTGTATTAAATATAATGTGCTAACAATACGAGGTGAAAAATTCCCAATCTTCAATCAGAACGGTCTAGGTTTAGAAGAGGGATCACTTCCCTCAAATGTGTGTGTATGTGTATATAAGGAGGATTTAAAAATAAAATAAAAACATTCGGATTTAAATTCTAATTGGACTTAATCGGATAAGGTACCGTCTTTGGACGGGCGTCTTGGGGTGCTTGACACCTTCCCCGAGCGTAACTGACCCCCGAACTCTTTAAACGAATCTCTGGTTAGACCATATTATTTTGGAGTCAAATTTTACTTAAGCCATTTTTAAATTATTTTCAAAAAAGAAAAATATGGTGACCTAGCACATCATTTAAACCCAATGTTAGGTGGCGACTCCTTTTTCTAAAACAGGCTTAAGTACATTTTAATGAGAAAATCGACGTTTTTAAAAACCCTTTTCGTTTTACCAGCGCCAAGCATACATAAACATATATCTATATATATATTTGTTTTTAGTTTTCTCTGAAAAATTGGAGCGCGTTCACATATTCTTGACACAGTTCGTGCTCTCCTCATTTCTTTATCATGTCCTGAGCATTTTTGGGGTGAGGCTGCCTTCACAGCTGTCTACACAATAAACCATGTCCCTTTCGCTACAATCCAAAATCAGTCTCCATTTGAACGCCTTTTCGGTAAAACTCCTGATTACTCTGAATTCAGAGTCTTTGGTTGCGCTTGTTTTGTTATTCTCAAATCACATAAACACAATAAACTGGAACCAAAGGCTCGTCTGTGTTGTTTTCTTGGATATGGCATCGAACATAAAGGATATTGGTGCTAGGATCTCATTTCTAAAACCCTCCGTATCTCACGACATGTTATTTTTTGGGAACATAAAATGTTTTCTTCCTTATAGTCGTTTGACATGTCAACCCTCACCAACTCCAGATTCTTTACTGATCCATCCATTGAGTTATTTCCAGATGATATAGTTTTAGGTACTGTTAAGTCCACTGTAGCACCACCTGTTGCGCCCAGCCCTGCACCTTATGCTGAGTCCACTCCAGACCCACCAATTAAACCCACTCCAGAATCACCAGCTGATCTCACCTCTCCAGCTCCAGTGACCATGCTTGAGACTTCTCCTGTGGCCGATGATTCTGTACCAACTACCTCTGAGACCCACACTCCAGAACAACTTTGTCGCTCTACCAGGGTAACTCACCGTCTATATTACCTTACCGATTTTCATTGTTTTTTCATTATACTTCATCTGCATGAGCCTCAATCCTATAAGGAGGCTAGTACTAATTCTCTTTGGCAGAAAGCAATGGACGAAGAATTTCAGGCCATCGCTAAAATTCATACTTGAGATATTGTTGATTTGCCCCTGGAAAAAACTCCTATTGGGTGCAAATGGGTGTTTAAAATCAAGACACTCTCTGATGGCTATGTTGAACGATATAAAGCCCAACTTGTTGCTAAATGATTCGCTCAGGAATATGAAATTGACTACGAAGAGACATTTGCTCTAGTGGCAAAACTAATATCTGTCTGTACACTTCTTGTCGTCGCCGCCATTCGAAAATGGACTTTCTTTCAAATGGATGTCAAAAATACATTTCTCAATGGTGATCTTCTTAAGGAAGTCTATATGCATACACCTCCCGGCCTGGTTGTCCCTAGAAATAAAGTTTGTCATCTTCGTCGTGCCCTATATGGTTTGAAGCAAGCTCCACGTGCCTGGTTTGCTAAATTTAGCACTACTATTCATCGTTTTGGGTTCACACCTAGTTCTCATGATTCGGCTCTGTTTATTCGTCATACTCCCAACGGTATTATCCTTATTTTGTTGTATGTGGATGATATGGTTATTATTGGAGATGATCTACGCGATATTTCTGAACTTAAAAAGTTTCTCAGTGGCCAATTCAAGATGAAAGATCTTGGCGTGCTCACTTATTTTCTTGGCCTCAAAGTCTCATCTAGTTCTGATGAATATTTTCTCTCTCAGGACAAATATGTCTCGGATCTCATTTCTAAGACTTGGATCACTGACTCAACCACTGCCACTACTCTTCTCGAGTCGAACATCAAACTTACCCCACTCGATAGTTCACCTCTTCAGGATGTCACTCTATATCTCCAACTGGTTGAAAGTCTTGTATATCTCACTGTCACTCGCCTTGACATTACTTATGCCGTTCATCAGGTCAGTCAGTTCTTATCTGCTCCTCGGACTACCCATTACTCGGTTGTTCTTCACATTCTTTGGTATGTCAAGGGTACTTTATTTCATGGGGTTTACTTTTCAGCTCAGTCTGCTCCTGTCTTACAAGTTTATTCTGATGCCAATTGGCCCGGAGACCCCACAGACAGACGTTCAACTACTGGTTACTGTTTCTTTTTGGGTAATTCTCTAATTTCCTGATGTAGTAAGAAACAGACTGTGGTTGTTCGCTCCAATACTGAAGTTGAATATAGTGATATGGCTGATGCAACTCAAAAACTACTCTGACTTCGATGGCTCCTCGCTGACATGGACGTCTCTTTTCTTGCTGCCACTACCCTACACTGTGACAACATAAGTGTTATTCAGATCGCTCACAATGATGTATTCCATGAGCGTATAAAACACATTGAGATTGATTATCACTTCATCCGTCATTACATTCTTCAGAATACGATTCGTCTACAATTCGTCAATTCAGCCGATTAAACAACAGACATTTTCACTAAAGTTCATCTACACGAACGCTTTCACTCTCTGGTTTCCAAACTTAAGTTCACTTTTCACTTACCATCTTGAGTTTGAGAGGGGATGTTAATGTATTATGTGAGTTTGGCTCACGTGACCCATTAGGGTAAAACTTTAGTTCTCACTCTCCCTATAAATATATATATATCGTTGTATTATAATTGTATCATTTTTTATAATATCAATTTATAATTATTATTCTTTTTAAATTATCTTAACAACATTCGTGTCAAATTATGATAAGACATGAGATGCGATCCGATGACATGATTGGTTAATTAGTTATGTCCACCAGCATTCTCTGACGACGCCCTGATGCTAGCTGATGCTGATTGCCTTTGAACCACCAAGATATTTTCCGGCCTCATCACCACTGCACCGCGTATTCAACTTGACTCTCTCTCTATATCTCTCTCTCTAAATCCCCACGTGCTAAGATGACTGTCTTCAAGCTGATCAAACCCGTGTGCCAACAGTGTTCAGGATGTCTCCAACTCCTTTCTCACTCTCTCTAAGTATAAACCCCTTTGACCCCCCTCTCACTCTCTCTCTATATATATACAAAGTTCAGAAACATAATCCATCTGAGAGAGTGCAGAGAGAGAGAGCGCCGCCAAAAGAAAATGGAAAGACCCATCAAGAGATCCAAATTGGATGAATCAACATCAGGCAGCCACCAATCGCCGCCGCGACTCACCGCCGAGCAGGAAGCATCCGTCATGGTCGCAGCTCTAAAAACCGTCATAACTGGAACGGGCAAAATCACCGCCGATTTTCATCATCTCCGGGAGTTCCCGCCGCCGCAAAACACTGGTACGATACTCTTCGACTCCGAACCGGACACGTGTCAATCCTGCGGGATCAGAGGGTGCTTGGGCTGCGATTTCTTTCTACCCACCACCACGACGCCGCCGTCGTCTCACGGAGGAAAACAACAGACCGGGGAAGAGAAAGAAGAAGAATTACAGGGGTGTCCGGCAACGGCCGTGGGGGAAATTTGCAGCGGAGATACGGGACCCAAAGAAGGCGGCAAGGGTGTGGCTGGGGACGTTTAACACCGCGGAAGAGGCGGCGCGTGCGTACGACAGGGCGGCGATCAAATTCAGGGGACCCAGAGCGAAGCTCAATTTCGCCTTCTCCGACTACAATGAAATCGCCGAACAGAGTTCAATCGGAATCGGAGAAAACAAGGTTGAAGAATGGATAACGAAGATTTTGGATTTCAACGGCGATTCATCGGATTCTGCTAACGGATTCATTCATAGTATTTAGGATCAATTACATAAAACCCATTCAATTTAGGTGCATCTACCATGAAATCATGTCATTTTCATGTCCCAATCAAATCCAATTATTTATTTTTCACCAATAACGCCCATTGTATTTTTCTTGACCAAAATACCCCTCAGCCTAATCCCATCTCTATTTCACATCGCATCTCCTCCCCCGCTTCGCTGTCGCTGGTCGCTGCTCACTGGCCGTTGTCTTTGTCGTTACTGTTTACATTTGCCGTCGCCGTCGCATTCGCCGTTCGTCCTCCTTCGCTCGCCTTCGCCGTTCATCCTTCACTGTTCATCGTTAACAGACCATTCACTTCGCCGTCCGCCGTCTCTGTTTTCCATTCACCATCACCGTCGCCTTCGTTGTCGCCGTTCGTCCCTAAAATCTTAAATGATTTTTGCGATAGACATCGAATCAAAAACTCTGGGCATTAAAATCGTAAACCCTAAATCGATTTGCAGAGAATGATTCTTACCGTTCGTCTTGTCTTTCACCTTCGCCGTTCGCCGTTCGTCGTTGACGGGCACAACACAGCTGAAGGTTTCGCAATACATAGTGCTAGGGTTTTAGATAATAGCATTATTATATTTTTCATCCCCTATTTTAATGTTAGTTTCAATATTTTACTTTTTTTTTTTATACTTTTCTTTCTAAAATCTTCACAACTTCTTTTTCACCCCCCCAATTGTTTTCAACGTGATGAGTGTAACACTATCTACGTGTTGAATGTAACATTATCCAATATTCTCAAAAATTATTTTTTAGAAAATTCAAACAATTGAAACTCATTGTTTCTCAAAAGTCAATTTTTTAGAGAATTCAATAACATTAATTACATTTCTCACCCCTTATTTTATTTTAGATCAAACCACATACCACATGTTTAGGGTTCGCGAAAAATCCAATTTGTTTTTTATGTGTATTGAATGTAACACTTGTCAAATCTTGACAAAATTCAAAAATCCCATGTGTATTGAATGTAATACTCTCTAATCTTATCAAGCTATTCAAAAACAATATTCTTGTTGAATGTAATACTTTCTAATATTGTCAAAAGTCAAAATTCAAAGTTTCAAAGGGTGTGTTGAATGTAACGCTGTCTAAGTATTGAATGTAACACTATCTAATATTCTCAACAATTATTTTTTTAGAAAATTCAAACAATTAAAACCCATTGTTTCTCAGAAGTCAATTTTTTAGAGAATTCATTAACATTAATTACATTTTTCACCCCTTATTTTATTTTAGATCAAACCACATACCACATGTTTAGGGTTCGCAAAAAATCCAATTTGTTTTCAGTGTGTGTTAAATGTAACATTTGTCAAATCTTGACAAAATTCAAAAATCCCATGTATATTGAATATAACACTCTCTAATCTTGTCAAGTTATTCAAAAACAATATTCTTGTTGAATGTAACACTTTCTAATATTGTCAAAATTCAAAATTTCAAAGTGTGTGTTGAATGCAACGTTGTCTACGTGTTGAATATAACACTATCTAATATTCTCAACAATTATTTTTTTTAGAAAATTCAAACAATTGAAACTCATTGTTTCTCAAAAGCCAATTTCTTTTAGAGAATTCAATAACATTAATTACATTTATCACTTTTTTATTTTTGTTTTAGATCAAACTACATATCACATGTTTTAGGGTTTCCGAACCCTAAAACAATATACATGTCTCAACAATGTACCACATACCACATGTTTCAACAATATACATGTTGAATGTGCCACTATCTACTTTTGCCAAAAATTCAAAAACAAATATACGTATTGAATGTAACATTATTTTTTATTCTCAAAATCGGTTTTTAGAATGTGTTGAATGTAATCTGATTGAACCAATTTGTTTCGGAATAATATCAACATGCATATTGAATGTAACATTGTTTGAATTAAACATAAGAAAACAATAACCCATCAATATCACACTTTAATCGAACTAACTCAACCAAAATTAAATTCTCATCGTGCTTAAGAATTGATAAATCCAAACATCATAACTTGAAGTAAACTTCTAATCAATCCAAAAACATTATCTGGACTATACAACTGTGAATGTCAAAATGTAACACTCAATCCAAATATAGGGGGATAACTTCTCATCATGCTCAAAATTTGATAAAATCAACTGAATAAGAAAACAGGAAGTGTTAATGCTCACAAATAATAGTATACGTGTTGAATGTAACACTGTCTGATCTTATCAAATATTCAAAATGAATATGCGTGTTGAATGTAACAACTGTATAGGGGAAAAGAGAGAAAGTGAAACCATGGCCTACTGAAAATTATAGGGCTTCGGTAGCAAAATTATTGAAGACAAAAACAAAAATTCATGCTCAAAACTGATAAATTCAACAATCGACGAAGCCAAAAACAAAGAGTGTTCTAATCAATCCGAAAAATGTTGTCTAAACTAACCAACTGTGAGTGTTCAAATGTAACCCTCAATCCAAACATAGGAGGATAACTTCTCATCATGCTCAAAATTTGATAAAATCAACTGAATAACAACACAAGAAGATGTCGATACTCGCAAACAATATATGTGTTGAATGTAACATTGTCTGATCTTGTCAAATATTCAAAAAAAAAAAAATACGTGTTGAATGTAACACTCAATCCAAACATAGTGGAAAAGAGAGAAAAAGTGAAATCATAGCTTCACAAAAAATACTAGGGCTTCAGCAGCAAAATTATTGGAAACAACACAATATTTCATGCTCAAAACTGATAAATTCAACAATTGACGATGACAAAAACAAGAATCGAAATCAACAAATTGAAAAATCGAAAAATGAAATCAACAGAAAGAGAAAGAGGAGTTTACACGGATGACAGTGGAGACGACGACAACGATGGCGGTGTAGACGAACGGCGTTGGCTGATGGCGACGACGAAGAAGAGTATATGATGGCGATGGATGTGAAGACGATTACATCGATGGAGAATCAAGAACAGCAAATGGGGAAGACTATACGACGGCGAATGGAGAAGAACAACTGAGAAGAGTCAGCGATGATGGCGGTGGAGATGGAGAACGGCGATGTCGGAAGAGAGAACGGGAGGAATCTCACGACTAGAGAGAGAGAGAGAGAGAGAGAAAGAGAGAATAGGGTTAAAACATATTAGGGGTAAATTAGTAAATTAACATGTACGATTTTTTTAAAATGAGACTAATCAGTTCAAAAAATTATTAGGATGAGTGTTTTTTATTCAATTTTAATTAATTGATATTTATTAGTACATGAAAAGTTAAAATAATACTTAGTGATAATTTTTTCTTTAATTTAATTAACAAATTCATAGAAAGAAATTGGAATTTTTTATTCTTTTTTTTTTTAATTAAATTCTTTTTAGGTGATTTTCACCTGAGATTTTGACAGTAAGAGCAACTCCCCTGTTTTTTAATTTATTTATTTATATTCCATAAATTTTTAGATTTTTTTTTTTACTGTTTTAATTAATTAAAATAAAAAAAAAAATACTGAGAGAAGAATATATTAGTTTAAAAGGTGTTGGAAATGAAAAATATTAAATAGGTAACAAAAAAAATATTATACTATAACAATATTTTTATTAAAAAAATAGGAATAAATAAATAATAAAAATAGATTCAGAGAGAAGAAAATGTCCCCTCATCACCACTGCACCGCGTGGCGCGTGGGTCTCCACCCTCGTTGGCTTTACTGCCAGCTGATATCCCCCGACTGCCACGTGTATTCAACTTCACTCTGTCTCTCTATATATCTCTCTCTCAAAATCCCCACGTGTTAAGATGACTGTCTTCAAGCTGATCAAACCCGTGTGCCAACAGTGTTCAGGATGTGTCCACGTGGCCCTCTCTCTCTCTCTCTCTCTCTCTATATATATATACAGAGTTCAGAAACATAATCCATCTGAGAGAGTAGAGAGTAGATAGTAGAGAGAGAGAGAGCGCCGCCAAAAGAAATGGAAAGACCCACCAAGAGATCCAAATTGGATGAATCAACATCAGTCAGCCACCAATCGCCGCCGAGACTCACCGCCGAGCAGGAAGCATCCGTCATGGTCGCAGCTCTAAAAACCGTCATAACTGGAACGGACAAAATCACCGCCGATTTTCATCATCTCCAGGAGTTACCGCCGCCGCAAAACACTGGTACGATACTCTTCGACTCCGAACCGGACACGTGTCAATCCTGCGGGATCAGAGGGTGCTTGGGCTGCGATTTCTTTCTACCCACCACCACGACGCCGCCGTCGTCTCACGGCGAGAACAACAGACCGGGGAAGAGAAAAAAGAAGAATTACAGGGGTGTCCGGCAACGGCCGTGGGGGAAATTTGCAGCGGAGATACGGGACCCAAAGAAGGCGGCAAGGGTGTGGCTGGGGACGTTTAACACCGCGGAAGAAGCGGCGCGTGCATACGACAGGGCGGCGATTAAATTCAGGGGACCCAGAGCGAAGCTCAATTTCTCCTTCTCTGATTACAGAGAAATCTCCGAACAGAGTTCAATCGGAATCAGAGAAAACGAGGTTGATGAATGGATAACGAAGATCTTGGATTTCAACGGCGATTCATCGGATTCTGCTAACGGATTCATTCATAGTATTTAGGGCCACTTACATAAAACCCATTCAATTTAATTAACAAATTCATAGAAAAAAATTGGAATTTTTTTATTCTTTTTTAATTAAATTCTTTTTAGGTGATTTTCACCTGAGATTTCCCCTTTTTTTTAATTTATTTATTTATATTCCATAAATTTTTAGAATTTTTTTTTACTGTTTCAATCAATTAAAATAAAAAAAAATACTGAGATATTATTTATTAAATTTTAGTTCTTATGATTATATGCGCATCGAAACCATTAGAGATAGAAACAAGCAAATCATAAAATAAAAGATTTATGATAATTCGGCAAATATTTGTCTGTGTCCATTTTTTTCATGTTCTAAACGGAGAGTTATAATTTACCATATATTTTTGGGAATATTACAGGTGTCTAATTGGACCCATAACTCGGTATAATGACTCGATATAGACATTTCTTTTATGAAAATAATTTAAAATGAATTTTAATCTTTTAAAAAAAAATATGATTTTCCCAAGGTGATGATGACACACCAACATCATCTATGTTGTGTCATTTGTCAATGGAATTCTAATTTCATTTTATTCTCTAATTATGATTAGGTATATCGGGAAAATATTAAATAGTCTCCTTAGAAGACTAAATTTACAAGATAGTCCTACTATTTTTTTTTGCACAAGATAGTCCTTCAAAACACGCTGATTTGCACAGGATGGTCCTAAATTTTTTGAAATAACATTTTTGTCCTTTCTGTACCTTATTTTTTCCCCTTCCTTTTTCACTCTCAAGAATTGCACCTAATTTTTTCCCCTGCACTTTCTTTCGACGAAATCTTCGACCGCCTTAACGTCCGCCTCCACGAATCCGACGAAATCTCCACCGTAATCTAAGACGAAATCCCCGACGTAATCTCCGCCTCCACGAATCCGACAAATGGTCAAAAATCATATCTAAAATTTTTAGATCTGGATTTCGGCAATTGAATGAGAAACAATCGCCCAAAGAGTCCAACAATCTCTTACTTTATGCCTTGGGCATCGATGGCGAAGAGCTTGACGATGATGGTTCGGATGAAGTGGCGGAAGATCTCATGATTGTGTCGTTGTAATAGTGGGACAGCGAAGGAGTGATGTGGATTCGGGAAGAGAGTCTCTAAAAACCAGCGATCGCCATTTGTGTGGTGGTGATGATGGCTTGGTTTGTGGAAAGCAAGCCACGGTTGAGAAATCATCTTGCGTTTTTTGCTTCCGATATATTTTGTGTGTGTGTATATAATATCTATGATTCAATAGATGTATTGCAATTGGAAGCAATAGTAGCAAATTGGTTTGGAAAAAGGAATTTGGTTTGAAAAAATATTGTTTTGGTTGCTTGATTTTGGCAATTGCTATTGGTTGTGTGTTTTGAAATTGATGAATGTTCTTCCTAACGTTGAAAGTTTAATTTCTGATTTTAGAAAAATTAAAGGACGATTAGTTTTTTTTATGTCGTGTTGAGAGAATTATCAATTTGCATCAAGAAATTGAGTGTTTGGATTGATTTGGTTGATTTGAATAGAATTTAGGGTTCATTGGGTTGAATTGATTTGGTTTGTATTAATTTGAATGAAAAAATTGGAATGTAACACTATCTTGTGTTGAATACGGCGATGAAAGTGGAATATAATACGAGATTGTGTTGAATATAACACGAGTCTGTGTTATATTCAGCACGAACCCGTATTATATTCAACGCAAGGGGTAAAATCGTCAAAAAAAAAAGTAAAAGGATTATCTTGTAACATGTTTTTCAAAAATGTGTATTTGTGTATTTGGTAGTTTTTTCCTCATATGAAGACTTTTTAATATCTACCCTAGGTATATTTAGAGTTTTATTTGAAAATTTGAATTCAATTAAGCCAAATTAAATTTGATTTAATCAAATCATTTTGGCAAATAAATTCCAATATATGATTAGATGGTTGATAAACAAAATCTACTTTTTGAAATTGTTAGTGTCGAAAATTGGTACTCACCAGCAGTATGGTTTGGTCAGCTTTCGCGTGGAGAGTTGATGGAGATCTAGAGAGTGTCCTCAGTAGAGCTGAATTCCTCAGGCCTTCAAAACCTCAATCATGAACTTGTCCGAGCTGGGGTAGCGCTGTCCGACCTGATCTTTGAGCTGAGATGGGCTATCCGGCCTAACCTTCCAGGCTATACCTGCACACAGGACTTGCCGGGGTGTACCCGACGTATCCCCTCCGGCGTGAGAATAAGAGTTCGGGGGGAAAATCGGTATGCTTCAAATTAAAGATTGAGCATTACCTTAGGCGCTCTTTGGGCATTGAAATGCTCTGGTATTTATAGAAATAGAGACTGCACGGTGATGGGTTTGAGCTTTTTGGCCCATCAGGAGAGCCTATCTGCCTTAGAAGAGGTCTGTTTAGCAAACTGAGCTCAACTATCCTCTGGTCGCCGAGCTTTGGTCGGCACGTCTTGAAGTCAGAACTCAGACCGTCATTGAGGTCGGAGCTCAGCTCGGCATTAAGGTTGGAGCTCAGCCCGAGCTAAAGGTTTGCGCTCAGCCATTCAGTCGAACTTGATCAAAATGTCAGTCCGAGTGTATGTCTTCAGTAGGTGATTTAGGAGTGATCAAATTTACCATCAGAAACTTTATTTTTCAGTTCTTTTTTATGCTTAATCAAGGAATCAATTCTGATTGGAATTCCGATTTGACCCCTAGAAATGATTGATTAAGCTCGAATTTACTCATAGAAAAACTTTTTGTATAAGGTTCGAAATGGTGAATTGAGGTAGAGTAAACCAATGATCCTCGTTTGAGAGTTTGTGCAATTTTAATCAAAAATTCGATTCATTCCTTTTCAAAGAAGTTAATTGATTATTCAGAATCGATTAAATCCTACCAAAGATGGACATGAAATTTCCAATAATTCCAAAAACATCCTCGAAGAAATTCGAGCTCAACTGCTCAATTTCGGATGCCCAATTGGTGCTCAACTATTCCGACTTTGAATGCGAGGGAAGGTTATTTTAAGTCATGAGTATTTTAGGCAGATAAATATGAATTGTACCTACTTGTAGATATTCCAAAATAAATTTTTCCTATCATTAACAAAAAAAAAAAATGCAAATTTTGGATGCAATATTTTAAATCAACCACAGTAAATGATATCGCTACTCTATTGTAATTGAACAATAATTTCTTGTAATACATAATTGATTATAGAAGCATAAGTTAAATAAAAAGAGAAAAAGATAACCCTGCATGCACCACGAATTGAATCTTGAACTTACTCCTGAATACACCAAGCCAATGTGAGAGTGCAACCTTAAAATCGCTCGGAAAGATGATTAGACGAAATGTGTGTAACTGATCCAGGCACACCTTAAGATAACATGCAAGTTGCAAAAAAAAACATGAATACTATATATATTGTGCTCTCGAATAGGTTTGGAGAAGATATCGGTTGCTCGTAAAAATCCTAAAAGAAGAGAAATCACAATTGTACTAGAACAAGAAATAGTTGTACAAATCCACATTTTTGTAGTTCAATGATTATGTAAACCTGCAAAATTGAACCCAAAACAACAAACCTCGTTGAGGAAACCTGCAAAATTTGACAATCCCAAATGAAATTAGAGAAGCCATGGATGTAAAGATGTAAAACTACAAAATTGTAGAAAGGGTTTGAAACTATAAACAACACTTGGTTTGCCTAAATACACATTTGGGAAGAAAAAAAATATCGTTAGACCGACTTCCACTTTGCATCCATGTGTTTTTGTCACCACTTACACCTCATGTGCTTAAGAATTAAGTGTAACGGTTAAAAAGTTAACAAACCTAAGGGTATTTTCATCATTTCACTTCAAAATGAGGGCAATTTTGCCATGTTCTTCCAATTAATTAATTCAATAGGGTTTATTTGAAATTTTTTTCTCAAATAATTCAACTGAATTATTTGAAAAAAAAAATGATAAAATTATCCTTAATTTTGAAATAAAATGACACAATTACCCTTAATTCTGTTAAATTTTTAACCACGCACTTAAACCTTAAGCACAAGGGGTGTAAGTGCTGACGAAAATATCATAGGGGTGCAAAGTGTAACTAACCCGAATTAAAATATCCAGCGACGAAAACGAAAAATATGTCTGAGCACAGAACAACTTTCAGATCAAAACCATCAAAGAAGAAATTAAATTCTCAATACAATACATACCTGTTTTTAGGGTTGTTTCTTCTTTCTTCTCTTGTTTTTAGGCTTCACAGCATCCTTCAAAGTCTTCTCTCCAAGAGTCTCATTGGTAGAAGTTGGATTATTATCTGGATGTGTTTTGTTTGGTTTAGTATCATCATATGGCTTCTCATCAACTGTTTCTTCTAGCTTCTGATTGGGTGTTGCTCCTGCATACAGAGAAAGGACCGTTTGATAACATAATTAAATACTCAAAATAGACTACGTTAAGTATTTACCAAATTAAGTGTGTAATAACAAAAAAAATAGTTATATACAAACGATAGTAGAGAGAGAAAGAGGTTAATTGAGAAACATGGACCTAATACATTCAGTAGAATCAGTACTCATAATTTCAGCGTTCAAAATTCAGTATTGATAAATTTTCAGCAATTAAAATTCAGCTTTATTGAACGGGCCTCCAAAGTATAGCATTCAAAGAAAAAGTCCACGCAAAGAAGGCAGCTCTAGGAAGAGCTTCCATTCTCCAAATATACTCCTAGGTGAAGTCGTCTGTGGCTGTGGCTGCGGATGCTCTTGTTAAGAGTATATCTTTCTTTCTTCTCCCTATTAGGGTAGACTAGTCGAGTTAGCTAAGAAGATCACATGCCATCAAGATCCTATAGAGAGTCCTAAACCCTAGCCCTAAACCCCAACTAAGGCCACGTACATTTCAAATTAATTTTAGTTAAAAAATAAAGGAAAAAATTATTTTTGTAAAAAGAGGCATGTGTCCTCAGTGCCCATTAAATGCAAGTATTGCCTTCGATTGGACCACAACAAAAGAATGTCTAAAAAAAGGTAATTTTTTCTAATTATATTTTCATTAATTACAAATATTTTCCTTTTTTTTCTTGCGTTCTTTTTTTTTTTTCTTTCTTTTGGTTCCTCTTTTCAATCTTTTTGAATTGCCATTTTTTTTCTATTATTATTTTTAATTTCTATTTTTTGTTTTTGTTTTTGTTTTCTATTTTTCCCTAGACGAACAAAAGCGAAAAATAAAAAACAACAAATAAAATAAAGAAAAACAAAAACAAAAATTATAAAAGGAAAGGAAAACACTAAAACAAATATGAAATATGGATGACACTATAAATGCAGGGCATGTATGCTAGTCATTAATGTATAAATATATGCCAACTTATTTTCATTTTTCACTTGGTAATACATAGGGTTAGAAAAATAATTTAATAGGTAAATATTCTAGCAAGCGGGCTCCTGTATTATGAAACAGATAGGGGGTCTATGTTTTAAGGTGGTCTTGGGCCTCTCTGAACCCCAAAAGCTAGCTCGAGAAGTGAGATTTTCCCTCACACTTATAACCTGATCATCCGCCCCTTCCACATCCGATGTGGAATAAACCCAACAATCTTCCCCTTCCGATGTGGAATAAACCCAACAATCTTCCCCTCACACAATAGGCCTTTGGTCGACCTTCGACCATTCTCTACCTTTGTGGCTACTAGGCCAGAGTTATTGTAACATGAGCTCTGACCAGTGTATGGTGGTCATGGACCTCCCTCAACTCCAAAAGTAGCTCATGAGGTGATGTTTTTCCTCACACTTTTAACCTGACCACTAACCCCTTCCACATCCGATGTGGGATAAACCCAACATATGTGGTGTTGGGATAAATGACGGGGTTTCTTGGGTTTAAGCTCGATAATACATTTGCTTAAGAAATAATATTAAGGATAAATGGCCTTAACCTAGAATGCCACAATTTGTCACCTATTTCCAACAACTATTGCATTTAGGCTTCTGTTTATTAAGCAATAATGAATTAACATATCATGTAAAAAATAAACGGTACGAGATGAGTAATGATTTTGATAGTCAATACCACTTGAAGCAAGAGAAGCTTTCAAAGCACCTGAATCAACTCCTCTGGAATACGGATCCCTAAATTTCAAAAAAAAAAAAAATGAAAGGTTCGTCAAGTCAAAAAAGCAATATACTAACTTAGCCAACGGGAAAAATAAATACGGCCTTGCTTCAGTTACCGTTCATATCGTTTGGAAAAATATATGCCCGTTCATATCGTTTGGAAAAATATATGCCTTTTGTTACTGGTGCAAGTTTAGTAAATTAGGTTGTGGCATATGACTAGTAGCACCACAGAGGTCCCTTCTCAAAAATTTTCAGAGTACCATAGTTTTCAAAGGCAAGACTGAGACTCCACACGTGCAAAGGTGCCCGTATGCCTCCACCAAGCCAAAAGCAAGGAACAACACACACGATTAGGGATCCTGGACGCAAGGCTCACACAAGAATAGGTGTCTGACTAAAATCGTTCAATAAAGGTTCATCTGATCATGTCACGCGGCTACATTAGTTGACATGGTGTATTTTAGATACGCAATTGCATAAAAATAAGATTTCCATCAAGAAGAGAAACCGTTGGGGGTTCTAGATATGATTGTAGACACAAAAATTAAAAGCACGGTTGGAAAATAAATTGTGGTTAATAAAAAATAAATGCCACATTTACAAGGGGGAACCATCACCTGCCAACTAAATCAAACCACATGTTAATTAAATAATTGACATGTGGGACAAAAAAAAGCAGAGGAGGCTCACAACAAAAGAGAGGACACACACAGATATGAAGATACAAACAGAGAGACACGAGTCTCCAACGAAGAAGGGAAGCTCTGGTGGATTAACAGTATAAAGCTCCCTTCGACGTTCACATCAAGCAATCTTCAACTCCATATCTTCAAGTCCAAATCAACCATAAAACTCATAAATCTCTATGCCTATAGACTCACATAAGAGATTTATTGTCTCAAATCCAAAGCTCATTGATCTTCTCCGGCCAAATCGGAAAAGATCACTTCCACTACACCAAAACCAAGCTATTGAAGCCCTTGGCAGTTACTGAAATTCCGATCCATTAATCTTCCTTGCTTATATCGGAATAAATTAATTAATCGGATCAAGCTGTTCAAGCTTTCAAAGAGATGAAACAGAGGATTTTTCTATTTTTATAGAAATAATATTAGAGATTGTACCCACACCCGAAAATTCAATAAAAATTTGATCATTGGCATACTTTTCTTGTATCGATTTTTCAGGACGCAAAAGTCGTGTGCATAGTGATATCCGATTTTCAATTTCAGAGTATTTCATTGAAGCTCTTCTAGGGAGGTTTTTGGCAAACTTGGGATGATTCACTGCTTTCGTTGGAGCATTGGTGCATTACAAGCATTTAACGGACGACTTTATTTTCATTTCCATCAGATCTTTCCCCATTATGACTTGTTTTCTAATTCCTTTTATGAGAAAAAATGGAGGTAAAAGATATTAAAACAGATATTCAAAAGGTTTGAGGTATACCAACATGAGGGCCCTCCAGTGAAACCCTCGGCTTTTTCAACTCTGTTGATAGTTCTATCTTCTTCCGACGATTTCGGTTCGCATTCCATATTATTGTCATGTGTGGCACAACATTCTTCTGATTTTAAATTTAGTCTTTCCATATGATGCCTTGACACGTCATCTGATTCCTTCTGACAAGATTCACTAACATCCACAACAGTTGGATTCTGACGCTTTATCTTCCGCAGTGCTCTTTCTGTGTTGTATAATTCAACCTGCAGGACGTTATCAAAAGATTTTAAGCACAAACGGTTTTTGGGGCCGACTGCTACCATGATTTATTACATGAAAATTATATTGATATACTTCAAGAAATTATTTAGAACTTTTATTTTAGAAGCAAATCATTAGTTGCAGTAGTAACAAAGCATAATTATAAGACAATAATTTTTTAGTTACCGGCAAAATTTTAAAAATTTGAAGTATTCAAGTTAAAATTTTCGGATCACCAAATTAAGCGTTTCAGATCAGTAGCTTATCATATTTTGGAACGATCGTACCAATTCACCAATCGCTAGTGTTTTAGTGAATTGATAACTTTGCTTCATACCAACAAACTTTGACTTGAGATAACAGCATTCTGTTTCTTTTATTATTCATCCAAAAAAAAAGGTGAATATTGGTGGTATGTGATATACTGATATTAAACCAAATCTCAGAGGAGATTAATGATATTTGCCCAAAATTATATATACTGGACCAAAACGCGCATGCCCAAACCAAATGGTTTGTGTGGAACATCATCCATTTTATTATCCCGAGTAAAAACCTTCAACCCAAAAGGGGGTTGTCGGCATGTCAACATTATTGTTTAGTGGAAAGGTCAAAACAGATCGAGAAACATCACTTACACAAATGATCATTGAAGGAAACTCACGGGAAATAGAACGTTGTATAAGCATACAAGATACCAAAAGATTTTTTATTTTATTTTTTTTAAAAAACAAAAAAAGGTGAACTTACAGCCTTATTTATCTTGCTTGTTATATCAACTGCCTTCACCGACGCAATGCGTAGGCACTGCATGATAACACTCTGTAAGACACCATCTCCCCCAGCTTTTTGAATAGCACACACATCGCCATTTGTATTAAGTGTAACAGTCATTCTTCCTCCCATAATAGCCTCTTCAGTGTGTGTTGGATCTATCACCTAGAACCACATGTTTAGTCAGAGAACTTGGAAAGGAAAGACAGGATTGATCTCTATTAGCAGCAATAAATTTTGGGTATGGCACTATGGCTGCAAGGAAGACTTTCCGATTCACTTCTCTTACCACAATGTCTTCTTCGCCAATAAATGCATATGTAACCGCTATGGGAAGATGATGTATAATCAGTGGAAGTGGCTCCCTCACCTGCCAAATTGCAAGGCATGATACGTAAGGAAATTAACTATGTGCACCCAAAATAAAGATAAAAAGTAAATCACAATTGGGATGGATCAGTTAAAAGGCAATGCCCAGGGCTCGCCACAAGATGAGGCAGTCCAAAATCACATCAGTTCTCATAATATAGACATCACTAACCCCATTGGGCATACTTTTAATCACCTCATAGTGGTATGAGGTTCCTTAAATTTGGGCTTGCAAAAGAAGAGTTTAAACCCAAGACACCGCCTCTCATTTCGACAAATACCAAGTGTATCATTTTCATATCACCTAAGACACCTCTTATCTTTTCAATTTGGTTACCCAAGACACCCCCTATCACATTTTGTTATCCTCGCAAGATAATTTTTTTTATTGTTTATTTCAGATTTTCTAAATTTTTTTTTTCTATTTTCCACTCTCTCTATCTCTTGTTTTCCACTCTCTCTATCTCTTGTTTTCTTTTTTCTTTTTTTCTTTTTTATATGTTGTATTTTTTATTTCACTTGTGTTTTTTTTTCATATGGTTTTTATAGAAAAATAAAAAAAAAAATCTAGAAAACAAAATGAAAAAAAAAACATTGAATTAAAATCTAGCACCGTGACGTACCAAGTCTGTGTTTAAACAATCCAGTCTTGTTTTAAGATTTACTTTAGGCCCATCATCTAATCTATCTACGTTTTGTACAATTTTGTAGAGTCAAGATTATCCTGATTAGAAGTTTCTTTTTGGTGAGAATGGGATGCCTGACTACTGATTCTATTGGATCGGGACATTTGTGTTACTTCATTCATTTTTTTAGGAGGCAGAGTCCAATAATAGATATTCTTTTTATGCTAACTAATAAATCTCACCCGCACTCCGTTGAGGTTTAACACACAAAAAAAAAAGATTATCCTCATTCCTGGACAAACAGCAGGCCAAAGAACATACCTCTGGTGGATGTACTATCACCTCCTGACCATTCTCTCCCCCTAATTCACAATCCGGCCTCCGGAATGTTGAGAGAGCAGCCAAAGCAGCAATATTAGCAGCATCAACAAGATTTCTGTTTTCAGAAAGAATGAAAAAAGAAAAAATTTACTAACTAAACGTTAGGAAAAAAATACGCACATGGACAAGAAAGGGAATTCATTACATCATACCCCCCATTGTCCAGAATGTGGAGATCAATTCGGATAGACCATACCAACTTCCCCGAAATAATACAGAGTGATTCTGTATCTATAGCCCTGCTTTCCCTGCAAGGGCAATTTCAGGCTTCAATAGTGCATTTTAATCAAAGATTCCTTTTATTTCAATCTACAAAAAGCCATTTTATATGTAATCCAAAATTAAACAAGCCAGTGCATTCATCAGAACAGGTGGATGACCGGACTTTGTTGCTCAAAAAGTTAGCTTCTGATGTATCTACATAAGTCCCAAATTCTTTAATAAGGTACCACTAAAGCCATTCTAATAAGGTTGCTACTGGCTGAGAAGCAAGCTGCCTCTAAAAGACGAAAAGGAAGGGGAATAAATCACCTTAATCCACGGTCTATTATGCGTCCCAACTCCACAGCGGATTCTCCAGGGCGACCTGCCTCAAAAGAAGGATCAGCCATCGGAGAAAACTCAGTATAGATTGAAAGACTCCCTTCATTTGGCCTGTCTCGGTACGGCTGAACTAGTTGGGAGGTGACAAAACCCATGACATGTGTTTGGCCAAGCTGCACCTCTGATGAACCATCTTCTCTGCGGATTCACTATAATTTGTAAGCTAAGTATAGCAACCACGTCTAGAATATTAAACAGAAAACAATCGCAATGTTATACTACTAAGATATAGCATTCAATTACTCAACAACACAGCATTTCAATATATCTAAAAAATATTACACATCACACCAAAACTTATTTTCCAGCTAGATGACCCCAAGAGCAAAACGAGGCTAGGCATGGAACACCATTTATATATAATGATTCCACTTCCAGAAATTAAATTTTGAAACAATCAAATTTGAGGGAAGAGGCAAATAGTCTAAGCCCTATAAAGCATTGAACTCATCCCGTTCCATTTTTAACAAAACTAAGGATTTTTGTTGTTCTTCATGCATCCATCAGAGAAAAATTGTAACGAATAATGGACAGAAGCACTTATGACATGGGTCAGAGAGCAACATTCAATTCAACCACAGGATCTAAATCATGAGACGTCTGGCAGAGTGATAGCATTGCATTGGCACCCACCCCACCCCACCCTACCTTCCACATTTTTCTTTCCTCTAACCATGGATCACTTGAAAATCCAGCTACCTGGATTTGCGAGCCACAACCGGGTTATTATCCTCAGTTTTAGCCTCCACTAAAGCGAATTATCGACCCCAACAACATTGGGAGTGGGGAGGAGGCTGAGATATTGACATCTGTTCCATTTTTTTAACTTATATTATAGCACCATCTCCTGGTGTTCCTTTGTCTTCAACTCTGGGGCGAGAGGAGCTCCTCATCTTGCGAAGCATGGTCACTTCCATCCAAGAGATATGGTTATCAAGTTCTCACTAGCAGTCCGCAAGAGGGTGCACGAATGACCAAATAAAATATGAAACAGACATCTCAATGCCCCTGAGCCCATTGACATTCAATCGTAAACTCAATCTATCGTCTTCTCCTTCCAAACCGAAGTCATATGAAATTGGAACAGAAAAGTTTCCAACTCTACCAAGTCAAAAGACAAAACTTCCTACTTCTTTCCCCATTGGAAATGATCAAGAGACGCAAATAATATGATGTATCAATGATAATGCCATTGCCATCATCAAAGAAACTGTAGACAATAGCTAAAAATGATTATTTTATTTTGAAATTTCTATTTACCTTTTTATCAATGTCAAACCGTTGTTAAAATGCAATGTTTAGTGTTCTAAAATTATAATTATTATTAATAACTTGCCACATTTGACCCAAAAATGCATTAATGGATCCTACTCTTGTGTCTTTGCACTGGTTAAGTCATAGTGTGCGTGCACGCGAGTGTGCGTGCTCAATTTCTTACCTACCAAACTTGATTGTTAGTCGTCTGTAGTCGAAAGGACGGCGTCCATCGACCCTGATGTCCGATTGCAAGGCAGTCTCGATGAATTTCTTCTCATTGATAGTCATCCGCCAAGTATTCGCCAACCTCTGCTCCATATTTTACTCTGCGTAACCACAACCACAGAAGTGTCAATATAGTTAGAAATATATAGAATGCCTTAACAAAGAAACCCAAAAATTAAACATAATAAGCCAAGATGACCAATTTTCTCATATAGTTTCCCCGAGGAACAAGTCCCTCATTCCCCACACAAAGATAGGATTGCGTGTTGGTGTGCAGGAGAGAGTACTTCCAAATGACGTCGAATCCGTTTTACTTTCCCAAACCTAATTTAACACCTCCTAATTGCCACCACAAACTACTGATTAAACCCTTCTCAATTGCATACAACTAATTGAACCGATAAACCTATGTCAACTCAATATTACCAATTGAACCAATGCACCCATTCAAGCAGAATCCCACCAGCTTCACTATCCCCAAGCTTCGCGCAAGAATTCAAAATGATTCACTATGACTTCAAAAAATATTAAGGCAAATTGTAAGCAATTTTCACAGTTCAGTAACATCAACATCAATTTACATTGGGACTGAAGGCACAACAACACTAACTTCCATTGACAACAATCATATCTCTGTTTTGCGTTTTACACCTGTACATAGAGTGATAGAGAGAGACAGAGAGAGAGAGAGTTTACAGTGAGAGAGACTTACCTGGACACTCAGTACAACTACTTCCACGCAGCACCAGGAGAGCTTGCCCTAGCGAAAGAGAGATGAAGGTTTGTGGATGGAGAGAGAGAGCGGAGACCAAGAGCTATGAGCAACAAAGAGGATTCGATGCAGACGCCGGCGGCCGGCGGCGGCCCTAAGTGGGAGGGTGAGAGAGAGAGAAGACACGGCACCGGAGGAGGATCGACGAAGGTGCCAACGACTGCGAAGCGCTGAACAGTGCCGGCGAAGCAGCAACGACGAAGGTCGGTTCGGCGGCGCCGAAGCAATATCTGGTCTCGATGACGTCGGATTCTGAGTTGTATGTAGCGGTTGCAAGGGTTTTTGGCTCTCTCTTTCTAGGGTTTCACTACCATTCCCAATTTCCACAAGGGCAATATGGTCCGATTGTTACAAATTGTCTACAAGTAATTTTTTTGAAATTGCATTTTTAGGAGTTGTTTACATAAATATTTTTTATAAAACCATTATAACCCGGGGTTTATGTTTTATAAACCCAGGGTTGACAACTCCACCAAACCCGTGGTTCACAACCCCAGGTTGACAGCAACATTTTTTCTACCGCAAGCTCTCCAAGAGGCCGAGCTCTGACAGGATGAGGCCTGCCAGGAAATTCTCGCTCAATTCAAGATCGACGAGTGATGTCATGTTTCCAGCTGACGCCGGAATCCCGGTGCTCAACATGCACGTCGTTAGGAGCATGGTCTTCATTTTCGTCAGGCTGAAAATATTCTTCTGCTGCTGCCATAAGTTAAAACAGTTGTTTTCGTTGAAGTTCAGCTCCTCCAGATTTGTGAGGTTGGTGACCGACATGGGGAAGTCGTCGCTGAGAAGTTGTACGACAGGTCAAGTCACCGGAGAGACTGCATTAGTGAGAAATTCGGCAACTTTTCGTCAAGATACATCATGCTTATGTTCAGCTCTTCTAGTCGAGAACAATTGACGATCGAGTTAGAAATTGCCAGTGAAAATTGTTGCGATCGAGTTGGAGGATTCGCAACTCAGGCAAATAAGAGCATAAGTTTTTTGGGAAATGGCTAGAAAGTGACCAACCGGAGATATCAATCTTCACGACTTGACCTTGATCATTGCAGCCAAGTTCGGTTAAGTTGTAGAAAGGTGTTTCTCCATTTGTGTCCCAATTAGTCAAGAAACTTCCAGAGAGAGACTTGTTCATAAGATTAAAGAACTGGGTAGCACTTACTCCCAAACCCAGGTTTCACAACTGACGGTTTAGAAAAAAAAAAGTTGTTGTAAACCCATGGTTGTGAACCTCGGGTTTAGTGAGAATTTGGGCCGAAACCTAAGGTTGTCAACCCCTGGTTTATAAAACATAAATAAAAAAAATATGTTTTTTCAGTTATAACCGGAGTTCGTAACTCCCGGTTTCAATACCCGGTGTTACCAACCCGAGTTATAATCGTTTTGTACAAAATTATATTTACCTATTTTTGAGAAGAAAAAAGGTAATATTTATGTAAACAACTCATATTTTTAGTTTGGTTTATTTACTATAAAAGATTAGTATAAATTTAAACAATGAAAATATTCTTTGTAAAATAATGCGATTTTTTAAAATGTATTTTTTATCAAAATTAAACATAAAAATAAATTTCAATAAAAAATTTAAGCTAATCGTCGAATTTTAATTTATTTTGTATTATGCTTTATGTATATGCATGTATCAAATTAATGACTAAAATATGTATTAAATTAAACTAAAAAAATCAGTCCAACTTGAATTTAAATTAACTCAAAATAAATTATATTCTAACTTAATAAATAAATTAAAATTAACACAAACAAAATAAAATTAACAAACTAATCCAACCCAAATAAAATAAAATAAACAAACTATTTTTTTATGTATTATTTTATTTTATTTTTAATTTTCTTTTTCCTTTTTTTACTTTTGAGTTGATGACTATTTGAGCAATAACTGATTCGAACAATTTTTCCTATAAATTTTTCTATTAGACTTGAATCTGTGGCAAATATTGATTAGATAAGGGAGGTTTGTCATTTTAGCACAACATATGACACATTTGTTGAAACTTTAACTTTAGCTAAAAAATACTAAAATAGTGGTTAAAATTTTCGACACGCCTTATGGCACATCTATTGGAGATGCTCTAAAAGCCAGGGTGAGAGAGAGAAGACACGACACTGGAGCAATGGTATTAATGCAAAAGAAAAGTTCCGATGTTATACACAGGTGGAGCTACCTTGGTGCTGCTCTGATGGTGGGAAATCTATGATAAGTTAGGGGTAGATGAGAGAAAGAGTTTCATGAGCAACGACTGGTTACTTAGAGAGAAAATGGAGGCATGTAAGGAAGCAACTCGTTACAAAAATAGAAAAGCGAGGCAAGGAAAGGGCGGTTGGGGAGATAAAAAAATAAAAGTTGGGGTTTCAATATGTCAATCCGGACTTCTTTTTTTTTCTTTTTCTCCTGAGATATAGACAGTTGAAAAATATTTAGAGCTCTTATTACCGTCATATTTCACACAACAAATGTTTTGAATTTGTCTTAGATTGTGTTTAATTTTGTAAAGTGGGAGATTTGGGTTTATGTGTGATGTTTTCCGAAAATATAGGATTTATATGGAATCGTGCCTTTTCCTTCTAATTAATTGTTAACTATGCACACCTATAATTAGTTGGATGGTGAATTTGATGGAAACTCATTGTAATCCGATAAAATTGTTGAATTATTCTATGAAATCTATTGTTTTTTAAAAATTAGGGGTTATACTTTTTTTTACTTGTAATTGATGGTTAGGAACCTATTCTATAGTTGGAGAAAAAAACTATGATATGCTATTTTAATATTTGATAATAAAAGTTGATCGAGGTTTTAGGTTTTGTTACGATTGTGTTTTTGTGATTTTCACTATAAAGTTATGAAAGTGATTCATTTCTGGATTTAATCAGAATAAGTTTGATACCAAATATTTGAGATTATTTTTGAAGTATAAATGTTGTTGATGTTTGAATTTGTGATTTAACAATCAAGATGAGAAATATATTTTAGGGTTAATTATACTTTATCCCCCTTGGTTAGCCCGTTTTGTACTTTGCACACCTATAGTATTCGCATCACCTCTTTGTCTCCTGTAATTAGATATTTATTGCATTTTATCCCCCTTATCAACACTTTGTTCCGGCAATTAGACGTACGTCACAAAGTGAAGTACAACAAAGCCTAACTATATGGGGCAAAGAGGTGACGAAAATACTATAGGAAGGCAAAGTACAAAACGGTTTAATTACAAGAAATAAAATAAAGTATAATTAATTGATTTTATAATATTGTATATTGATTTGATATTTTAAAAAATGTTAACTTGATTTATTACTTTATTGTGATTTGATAGTTATAGTTTCATAAGATAAATAATTTATCAAATTGTTTTTTTCATTCATGTCTCCAATAATATTTTTAATTTTATGAAATTAAAATAAATATAAAATTTAAAAGATTAAATTTGCAATTTCATAAACCTCAAAGTGTACACAGGCACCCAACCTATACGCTAAGGAGTAGAGATGGTCATGGACCGGGTCGGGCCGGGTTTGGGCCGGGCTTAGACTAGTGTATTACAAAAAAATATTGGGTCCTAGTCCGGCCCGGCCTGGCCTGGTGATCGGGCCCTAATTTTATACCCAAGTCCGGCCCTATTAGAAAATTTTAAGTCCAAAGTCCGGCCCACGGGCCCCCAGCCCTATATTTTTTTTTTTTTTTAATTTAAAAAATTAATACAAAAAATTCAACACTAAACCAACAAAAAATATTAAAATTACAATTTCTAAAGGTAAACCAATATTCCAAACAAACTAAACCAACAAGAAATATTAAAATTACAATTTCTAAAGGAAACTAATATTCCAAATATTAGGGTTGTATTGTAATATATACATATATATATATATATACATATATATATATATATACATATATATATATATATATATATATATATATATATATATATATTTATTTTTAAATATCCTTCGGGCCGGGCCGCGTCGGCCCTAAAATTTTTAGGTCTTGCCCAAACTCAGCCTTAATTTTGATCGGGCCCTAATGTCTAGGCTCAGGTCCAACCTGTGGGCTCAAACCCTAAACCCAAGCCTTAAAAAAATAGGGTCGGACCGTTCGGATTGGGCGGGCCCCTAGGCCCATGCCCATCTCTACTAAGGAATAATAATATAATATTTTTTTTAAATAAAATAAAATACCAATTATACCCTATAGAGCTAGGGGAGTCGGGCCCTATAAGATCAATTACAAGTATTTGAGAGGAAAATCTCGAATACTAGAAATCCAACTTGGAGCCTCACTAAATAATCATTAGGTTACAAGTTATCTGTTTGAATGTCTTATATCTTAAAATTTATTTATTTTCTGTACGATATTTTTTTAATAATTGCATGGACAGGTTCGGGTTGCAATTCGACTCATTGGGCGGATTGTGGTTTTTTAATAATTTTTGTCATTTTTAGTTATTTCTTTATTTTTTTGGATTTTTCTTTATTTTCGAGTTTATACCTGTAAAAATAATAAATTTTATTGTTATTAATTAAAAAAATTAACAAAATTATAGATTTTGAATGAAAATTTAGTACAAAATTGAGAACGATCAACAAGTCAATCCGGTTCAGTCCTAAATATTAATGATTAGATTTTAAAAATGATCGGGCCTAATTTTTTTTTGGACACTGATCCTATCTATGAATTTATATTTTATAATTTTAAAACAAATAGCCAACGGACTAAGCGGGCCGGGCCGGGACCCATAAACACCCTACTTGAAAAGGCCGCGTTTGCTTGTAGGCGAAGTACCAACACAACGTGTGCTTTGCACGTTAGATGTACGCCAACCTGATACCGGCAATTACCGGTCATTCCCTCGTCTATATATATACCGTAACTGACAACATATTATCCTCCTGCTTTCTCTCTCCAAATCATCTTCGATTCTCTCTCTCTCTCTAGAATTTCATTTTCCGGGAAGGCTCTCCGATCACCGATCACCGACAATTGACATCTCTCAACGATGGGCGGTTCTCACAGTCGCGAAGGTCTTGATCTCTCGGATGTATCAGATTCCGAGGACGACGAAGAGCACAGTAACGACGGCGAAGAGGAACAGTACGAAGATGCCGCCGATCGACCGCCGAAGGGGGCTTCAAGCCAAACAATAGACGAGGTCGACGCGAAATTGAATGCGTTGAAGCTCAAATACCCTGCGCGGAGCCCTGATTTGAAGAACGCGGTGAAGTTATATCTTCACGTCGGTGGGAATTCTCCGACCGCCAAGTGGATCGTATCGGACAAATTGGCTTCCTATAAGTTCGTCAAGACTGCGAAAATTGACGGAAGTAGTGTCGCGGAAGACGACGAATTGGACGGCGGAAGCGACGGGGTTTGGGTTTTGAAAGTCGGTTCGAAGGTTCGAGCTAGGGTTTCGACTGATATGCAATTGAAAATGTTCGGCGACCAGAGGAGGGTGGACTTTGTGGATCATGGTGTTTGGGCGTTGAAATTCTTCGTGGATGAAGAATACAGAACCTTCGTGACGAAATTTCAGGACTGTTTGTTCGAGAATGTGTACGGATTGAGGGCTACCGAAGAGAGCAAAGTGAAGGTCTACGGGAAAGACTTTCTCGGGTGGGTGAAGCCGGAGGTTGCAGATGACTCCATGTGGGAAGATGCTGACGACGGTATATGGAAGACTCCATCAAAAGGAACAAAATCTGGAACGAATAGGGACTTGCTGGAGGAATTCGAAGAGCAAGCAACGGGTGGTGGGATACAGAGCTTGGCTTTGGGAGCTTTAGATAACAGCTTCTTGGTGAGTAACTCTGGTGTTCAGGTAGTGAAGAACTTCAGCCATGGAATCCATGGGAAAGGTGTATATGTAAAGTATGAAGATGGAGGTAGAAGAAGCAGTTCAAGTGCAGGCCAATCAACAACACCAAACAAGGCACTTCTAATGAGGGGGGAAACCAATATGATGCTGATGAGTCCAATGAAGGAAGAAAAACCCCATTCAACAGGGGTTCACCAGCTCGATATCGAGACAGGGAAGATCGTTACAGAATGGAAATTCGAAAAAGATGGGACCGATATAACAATGAGGGACATCACAAACGATACAAAAGGGTCACAACTAGATCCTTCTGAATCGACTTTCCTGGGTTTGGATGATAATAGGCTATGTCAATGGGATATGCGCGATAAGCAGGGGATTGTTCAAACTCTTGCAAATAAGAATTCGCCAGTACTGAATTGGACCCAAGGGCATCAATTCTCAAGGGGAACGAATTTTCAATCCTTTGCAACTACTGGAGATGGTTCAATTGTTGTTGGATCACTGGATGGGAAGATTCGTTTGTATTCGAAGACTTCCATGAGGCAGGCGAAAACTGCATTCCCGGGACTTGGTTCGCCAATTACTCATGTTGATGTTACCTATGATGGAAAGTGGATATTGGGTACTACTGATACTTATCTGGTTCTGATTTGTACAATGTTTACTGATAAAGATGGGAAGACTAAGACCGGTTTCAGTGGGCGAATGGGGAATAAAATCCCTGCTCCAAGACTGCTGAAGCTTACTCCATTGGATTCGCATATGGCTGGAGCAGACAATAGGTTTCATGGCGGTCAATTCTCATGGGTAAGCTCCTTCTCCCTTTTGTTTTTGCCTGGAAAAGTTTATTATCGCAACAGTTGGATTATGAAGATTTCATTTGTTTTTTGTGGTGGAAGAATCACTGATGGTTGTGTTAAATATATAATATTAAATTAACTATAAAATCAGTTAGAATTGAGAGATGATAAAAAAAAAAGCCAAAAGAGATGAAGTTTCGCAATCATCCCACTTCAGTCCAAATCAATAAATCCATTATAATTTTGGATGACAGTCAATTTCCATGCACCCAACTATATTTAAGGGGGACTGAGCATTTCCAAGCTCTTCCTTCCCCCTTACAAATATTCTTAAAAAGGATTTGGATAGGTTTTATATATATTATGTTGTGTATATTTCTGGTATTTGGGCATGAAGGAAAATGGAGGGAAAGAGGATACCGAAATTGCCCATAGACTCTCTTAAGAGTACGGCAAAATTGTAGTGGGGATAATAACTTGGATTGTAGTGGGATGATGAAGAAACTTTAAAAAGGTGCTATATGTTCAAACCCTAAACCTTAAACATGAGGAGCAAAGTGAGATTTTGGTAAAACTTCAGGGGTACTAAGTGTCTAAACTCCTACTTAAATTAACACCATTCATGGCTTTTTTAGTGAGAGAATAATTTTTATTGAGGTAAGATAGTATATATTATAGAAAAAAAAATGAAATTTTAGAAGGAAAATCATAGAACACCTTTAAAATATAAAGTAAAGGTTGCTGGATGATATGTATACAGAAATGCATGTTTTCTTTCTTCTAAGAACACAAGGTTGAGTTCCCATTTGAGCCAATGTCCTCTATAAGGGGAAAAACCCTGGAAAAAACATTTAAAATTGTTTTTGTCTTCTTAATCTGCCATAAGTCATCTTTTTAGGCAGTGTTTGGTTGCATGGAATTGGGGGGCAAGGAATTGGAATTAGAAATGAACAAACAATTTTTTTTGACATGGGTTCGTCTCTAATTTCAATTCCAAGCCCCCAATTTCGTGCTTCCAAACACAATCTGAGATTATTTGGATCTGCCCTTTTGTTTCTTTGAATGGAGAACTTCATATTTACATGTTCATATATATGTGTGTGTATGTATTTCAGGTGACAGAGAATGGGAAGCAAGAGCGGCATATAGTTGCAACGGTGGGGAAATTCAGCATCATATGGGATTTCCAGCAAGTGAAGAACAGCGGGCATGACTGCTACCGAAACCAACAAGGCCTGAAGAGCTGCTATTGTTACAAGATTGTGTTGAAAGACGAGTCTATTGTGGATAGTCGGTTTATGCACGAAAAATTTGCTGTTAGCAACTCCCCAGAGGCTCCATTAGTCGTTGCTACCCCGATGAAGGTTACTTCTTTCAGCATGGCGTCCAAACGGTGACATCAGCCGAACTGGCCTTTTTTTTTTTTTGAGACACTGTTTTCCTTTTCTATTTGTTCAATTGTTTGATATGTTCCTTGTAGTGAATGTTAGCCTTTATCTTTAGTGTGTTAAGTTTAGACTAAATTAGTTTGAGATGTTGCATTGAGTGAAGAATTATGCTGTTTATGTTGACTATTACTTCTCAAAATCAGCCGGTGTCGTGTGCGGAATCACCCAGTAGTTTAAAGGACATGAGTTAAATGGAGATTTTATTTAAATTTCAGCGGTGCGAAGTGCAAAAAACTTCAAGGTTTATGTGTAATTTTAACCTTTTATCGTAAAAAATAGCGCTATTAATATTTAATTTGGCGCTCTTAATATTTAATTTAGTAATTTAGATTGAAGTGAGATGATTACAAAACTGTGTTGTGTTCGAATTGTAAATGCGGAGATCAGAGTGAACTTTAGGGGGCGGAAAATATCAAAACTCCAATATACAATTTAATTTAAAAGGGCATGAAAAGTAAGTGTGTGATGTATTTGAGTAAAAAAAAAAAAAAAAATCCCTCAAAAATTCATAAATTTCAACCATTAATTAAAAAAAAAATAAAAAATCGAAAACATTTAGAATTTATATTTTACCTAATTTTGGTGTAAATTTTAACCGTTCATGATTCTAAAAAGACGGGGGTTTCGAAGTTCACAAATTGCACCAAACAGGAACTTAGGGCTGCGTTTGTTCGCGTTTCTGTTCCCAAAAACTTAGAACAAGAACAAAAATTCAAGGATAGTTCTACTCTGTTCTCTCAAAAAATTAACAGCAAGACCTAGTTGACAGTATATATGCAAATCTTTTGTAAACTACAATGATATTAGTACATTCAACCCTGGTATTGGGTTTGGATGGAAGGATACAAAAGAAGAAACTTGAACTAAAATTACAGTTCAACACCTCAATTCAAGATGGAAAAATCCCAGAACACAAACGAACAGCCATGCCATAGATTGCTCTCTCTCTCTCTCTCTCTCTCTTCACAATGCATCACGAGCAGCAATCCGGCATGTTATAGCATCAGCAATCGACGATTTCTCCAGTTCGATGTTGGATATTTTGTAGTGCTAGCAAATGTTCAAACAATAGTTCCAAATTCAGTAGGAAAAAACAAAAACAAAAAACACACAGAGAAAGTTGGTAGCTAGGCACTGTTTGTTTAGTGTTTCTGTTCCCAGTTTTCAGGGTACAGAAACAGAAAACATGGGAACAGAAAAACATTATTTATGTTCTATTCCCAAATTTTTAGAACAAAACAGAATTTTTCCCAAATTTGAACAGAAAACAAAAACACTAAACAAACCTTTTGTATTTGGGCTTGATTTGCTCTTCCTTCCAGTTCTTCTAAATCTATCCTCTTGCCTTTGACAAGTTCCTCGACGGCTACCATCTAAGCAAATAGTAAACGATTTTATCACAACTTTTTTATGATTCTCTACAGTAAAGAAATCATATAATGAATTATGAAATTTGGAAATCGATATTTCATGAGATAACGGTCTCTCACCTCATTGGCGGAAGCACCAAATCGAGCTACTAAAATGTATGTTGAAGTATCAGAGATCCCACACCTTTTCAAGGATTCAGAGATCTGTCCAAAGGAGACACCTAAAGGTTAAGACACCGTTTGGTAACGTTTTTTACTTTTTTAAAACCAAAAAGGTAATTAATTCTAAAGTAGCATTTGTTTAGGAATTTACAAAAAAAAAAAGTTTTTTTAAAAAATCAAGACAGAAAAAGCATGATTTTAAGTTTTTCTTCTTATATATATAAATTGTTTTTTTGTTTCTTTAATTTTGAGAGATCAATCAATTAGGACCTCTCTACCATCTATATGAAATTCCTTTGAATGAAGACAGAGAATATAGTGATAACATCAAAATATTTTTTTTTACGTTGTCAAACACAGAGGTGGATCCAAAAAATTGGTTGGGGGGAATTTTTTTTCGGGGGGTGGGGGCTGTGTAAAATTTTAAGGGATTTTAATTGATTTTTTTGAAGACATAGGGGTAGTAGTAAAAAATTTCAAAAGTTCGGAGGGGGTTTGAGTTCCCCCCCCCCCCCCCCGCACCAAAAAGCTCCGCCAGTGATCAAACTTACTAAAATTATTTAAAAAAACTGTTTCCAAATGGTGCCAAATGATTCAAAAGTTATGATAGTAAAAGTAAAATAATCAGCAATTAAGTAAAATGGATCATACATGCTTAGAGCCGGAGTAATTGTAAACAAGCTCAGAATGGAGAGTTCTGGTCCTAAGCGAGTCACGAGATTTAGCCAAAAGGGTCTTGTGTGCAGCAACCAAAACAGGGAAAACATCCGGGATCTGTCTCATGATTCGCATAATACAAATGTTAGTTTTTCCATATGTCAGCCAATATATATTTATATATAGAGAGAGATTGCATACAAGTAAAGCATTGAGAAATGCAGCTTCTGGTTCCAGTGTTCCAGCTTGCATCAACTCCAAAAGTTCTCTACAAAAGCAAGAGCCGATGAAGAACTTGATAGTATGATCATCAAGTCTTGTTTCAATAATTGAAAGAAAACTATAAAAATGCATTCAAACAAGATGCTAACTTAATTCAATGCATACCGAAATTAGATTGTTCAAAAACCGATTTGGGTTTTTAATTTTTGTCTTTTCTCTGCCTCCCTTTGTTTTCCAAACTCCAAAGGGGTTTTGACACTTTGTACTCCTAAGGTTGCGTTTGGGTAAGGGATTTGATAAATTCAAGAGATTTGTGAAATGAAGGGATTTCAAAATCCAGGATTTTGAAATCTCTTAATTTCACAAATCCCTTATTTGGATAATTGTTCGAAGTGAAGTATTTGGAATATATATATATTTTTTTTGTTCTATTTTTTATCACTTCGAAAAAGAAAAAAAATCAATCCAAGAACAAATCTGGCCATCTCCATCGCCAAGAACAAATCTGGCCGTCGCCAGTGATTTCTGGCCATCGCCATCGCAAAAACCAAACAAGAGCACACTCGCAATCGTCGTCGTCGTCAAAATCGTCGCAATTGTCGTCATCGTCAGATCGAAATCGTCGCAATCGCCATCGAAATCGTCGGACGATTGACGACGACGGATGGACGATTGACGACGACGGACGGACGATTGACGATGAAGAGCGACGATCGATGAAGACCGAAGCAGACGACAAAGTAGAAGAAGAGGCAGAAGCAGACGACGAGCGAAGCAGAAGATCGAAGCAGATGACAAAGAACGAAAAACGAAATCGAACCTAAAACAAATTCGAACCCTGAATAGGATTCGATCTCAAAATCGAAATCGATTTCGAAAAACGAAATCGAAATCGATTTCAAACCAGTAGCAGAAGTAGAAGAAGATTCAGAAGCAGACGACGAAGAACGAAAAACGAAATCGAACCTAAAACGAATTCGAACCCTGAATAGGATTCGATTTCAAAATCGAAATCGATTTCAAACCAGTAACAGAAGCAGAAGAAGAGGCAGAAGAACAAAGAAGAGCAGAAGAACGAAGAACGGTGATGGAAGGATTTCACAAATTACACCTCTCCCAAATTCATTTCTAAGGTTGCGTTTGGATAAGGGATTTGTGAAATGAAGGGATTTCAAAATCTTGGATTTTGAAATCCTTTCATTTCACAAATCTCTTATTTGGATAATTGTTCGAAGTGAAGTATTTAGAATATATATATATATATTGTTCTATTTTTTATCACTTCGAAAAAAAAAAAAAAAAAAAATCAATCCAAGAACAAATCTGGCCATCTCCATCGCCAAGAACAAATCTAGCCGTCGCCGGTGATTTCTGGCCATCGCCATCGCAAAAACCAAACAAGAGCACACTTGCAATCGTCGTCGTCGTCAAAATTGTCGCAATCGTCGTCATCGTCAGATCGAAATCATCGCAATCGCCATCGAAATCGTCGGACGATTAACGACGACGGACGGACGATTGACGACGAAGAGCGACGATCGATGAAGACCGAAGCAGACGACGAAGCAGAAGAAGAGGCAGAAGCATACGACGAGCGAAGCAGAAAATCGAAGCAGACGACGAAGAACGAAAAACGAAATCGAACCTAAAACAAATTCGAACCCTGAATAGGATTCGATTTCAAAATCGAAATCGATTTCGAAAAACGAAATCGAAATCGATTTCAAACCAGTAGCAGAAGTAGAAAAAGATTCAGAAGCAGACGATGAGCGAAGCAGACGACGAAGAACGAAGAGCGAAAAACGAAATCGAACCTAAAACGAATTCGAACTCTGAATAGGATTCGATTTCAAAATCGAAATCGATTTCAAAATTGAAATCGATTTCAAACCAGCAGCAGAAGCAGAAGAAGAGGCAGAAGAACGAAGAAGAGCAGAAGAACGAAGAATGGTGATGGAAGGATTTCATAAATTACACCTCTCCCAAATTCATTTCTAAATTCCTCCATTCACCCAAAAAAGAATTTCACAAATCCTTTCGTCTATTACCCAAACAAGGGATTTGCCAAAAATGGATTTCAAAATCCCTTAACTAATTGAAATCCCTCCTACAAATCCTTCATCCAAACACAACCTAAATCCCTCCATTCACCCAAAAAAGAATTTCACAAATCCTTTCTTCTATTACCCAAACAAGGGATTTGCCAAAAATAGATTTCAAAATCCCTTAACCAATTGAAATCCCTCCTACAAATCCTTCATCCAAACACAACCTAAAGGGCAAAAGAAGAGGATGAAAATGCTTTTAAGGACCTCTTACAAATAGATGGGTGCAAAGTAGGTGACGGTTTGCCATCCAAAATTGTAATGGATTTATTAATTTGGACTGAAGTGAGATCATTACGATACTTCAAGGAGCCATGTGTTCAAATTGAAACTACAACAACGAATGTGAAATAATAGTCAAACTTCAAGGGTGCAAAGCGTCAACCCCCCAACTCCAAACTTGCTTCAAAGAACCAAAAAGAAAAAGAAAAAAAAGAGAGAACTTTAACACTAGTTCTTTGACAGGATGAATCATAGTTTCAAAAATCATGCAATTGTAAATATACTCAAATTTCAAACACCTCAAATAAATTGAATTTATTTGAGTAAACAACAAACACATCTTAGTCCTTTATGCATTTTTTTCATTCTAATTTGTATATTTTACATTGAAACTTCGAGACCCGCAAGAAATAGAAGGCATTAAATGAGCCAAACAGAATGAAAAATCGGTATCTAAAAAAAAAGTTTGGTGGTGTTTGGTGGCGTTTTTGTTTTTTTGTTTCTACTTCCAATAAATTAGGATGGATGGGATGGAAATTCTGTTTCTGTTCTCGAGTATTCTGGAAATAGAAACATGCTTGGTAACGACCATCTCCGGAAATTGTTTCTTTTAATTTATGAAAATAAAAACAAGAAACATGTTTGGCTGCAACATCTATTCTTTTTTTCTTTTCTTTAGATGTATGGTGGCCAGCGTTGAGGTGGTGCATGACAGGATGGTAGTGGGAATAGTTTTGTGGGAGTGAATAGTAATCAAGAAACCGTAATCCCAAAATTTTGGAAACAGAAACGTGTTTACTAAACTTTTTTTGTACATTAATCCCAAAATTTTGAGAGCGGGAACAAGAATCAAGGAATTAGGGAACAGAAACCATAACCACATAGTTCTCCCTAAAATGCCAATTAAGATAAAAATCACAAGCCACATACAATATATTTTCAACTATTTGCAAATAAAACGTCATTCGAGTCACCAATTTACGCATTAGCTTTCCCCACAATTAACCATTACCACTAAGAACAGTTCTTGATTGACAATCCCAATTTACAGGTAACCAAAGCAGTATTAATCAATCCTACAAATTGAACATCCATTAATGCAAATTTAAAGAGAGAGAAGGGGAGGGAGAGAGAGAGAGTACTTGGAGTTGGTGACGTCGGTGAAGAGGGCAAGAGCGAGGGGCGTTCTTCCATCGACGTCGAACACCTTCATCGCCGCCGAATTCGTATAATCTTCCGTTGATTGAAAGCTTTTTCCTGAGGATTTTTCAGCTTTTGGATGAAGCATAAACCCTAAAAATGGAAGGCAGGGATTTAGGGCAAGATTAACGAACTAGCTGGCTGTGCGCGCTCGAGAGAGCAGTGATTGTCTCACCCAAGGGTGAATTCACGATTACGTCCACCCTCCATAGAATTACGCCACGTGGAAAAATTATGAGCAAAAAGGGAAAATAAAAGGAAAATATACGCGCCAGGTAGGGGTCGAACCTACGACTTTCTGCTTAGGAAACAGACGCTCTATCCACTGAGCTACAGGCGCTTCTTGTTTAAACTTTACCATAATAACTTATTTATATTTTTCTTTTTTAGTCCACGGGCTCACATTTTCGCAGCGCATTTGCCTCTGCGATGCCCCAACGCACTCGCTTTGGTTGGGGCAAACCTACCTTCTTTAGAATGTTGAATAATTCCCGACCAGTTTATGCAGAGGAAGCCTAATCCCTTCTTCTTTAGTTTGCGACCAGCGACGTATTTTCTAAACTTAACCAGGTAGGTTCACATTGATTTCAAATGAACGCCCACACCTGGTTGAGAATCGCATTTAATTGCTCAACCCTTCAACCAACATGATTATTTGTTCTGACCGTTTTAGTAACAGCAGTTCATGACAAACAACACATTATTTGAACGAAGTCTAAACAATAAACAATAGGGATCTTAAGGTCGCCTGGAGAGGTGCTTCTAGTTGTGGTCGCAAGCGTGACATGTTGTGGTTGCACCACGATCTTCTTTGGATGTGTGGTTTTGTTCCCTCTTGGTTGCTCCTTCTGGTGTTTGTAGTTCCCGAGCTTATATATGCAAAGATCACCAAAACATGGATTATTGTCAATCAAATTATACTTGAACACTACCAAAATTCTTGTCTTGGAGTGGTAGAATTAAGAAAAATACTCAATAGTCAATACTTGTCTCTTTAAATATCTCGACATGTAATTTCCAACTAATGTTAGAAAAGTTGGGTCAATCCACTTAAACTTTAGGGTCTTTCTATCATGAGTCATTTTTTTTTAAAAGGTTGCTGGTCAGACCGCTAAACGAATGTCTGGTTTACTGGTTTGGACATTTCAACAACAAAAAAAAAATTGAATTTTTCTGAAACGGATGTTTTTTAGGGACTTTATAGCTATTATCTCCATTACACTTTTGTACAGAAAATAATCATTTACCGTGCATGTGATAATTTTTAAAGGGCTGTATTGACATTTTCATTTTTTAACCTTCCTCTATTCCTCATTTATAAAAATAGTTGAATACATGACATATGACGATTTGCTATAAAAAAATTGTAATAGAACTAATGATTTGGACTGAAGCGAGATCATTACAAAACTTTAGGGTGTCATATGTTCAAATTGAAACATTAAGGATTGAAGTGAAATAATGATCGAACATTAGGGGTATAAAGTGTAAAATACCCTATTAAGCTCACCTGGATACGACCCGGTCAACCGTTAATCAATCTCCATGCACCACCGTCGACGTGTCCGCCCTTCTCTTCCCCCATATCCACCATTTCATGCACCCCTCTCTCTCTCTCCTTTCTCTCTCTCCTCTCCGAAGCTTTCCGATGCATCCTTCCTGCAACTTCCCCTACAATGTCCATCTCCTTCTTCCTCCTCTGGCTTCTTATCGTCCCGTCAATCATCCATGCCGTCCCTGAAACCAGAGGTAACAATGTGCTTTTTCAGATTTTCATGTATTTTAAGCTCTCTCTCATGGTTGATCTCATGCAGGTTATCTATTAAGCTGTGGCTCGAAGGAGGATGTGGAACAAGGTAGCCTGAAATACATCCCGGACGAAGGCTTTACGCGCGCCGGAAACCGATCGATCATCAAGCAATCGGGACTTTTGCCGTTGTTAGCCACGTTGAGGTATTTCCCAGACGCCTCCGCTAGAAAGTACTGTTACGTTTTTCCGGTGGTCAAGGGATCGAAATTCCTCGTGAAAACGATCTACTACTACGGGGGATTCGACGGGGGGAATGATCCGCCAGTGTTCGATCAGATCGTCGACGGTACGACCTGGAGCACCGTCAATACCACCGCCGATTACGCGGAGGGACTCAGCTCCTACTACGAGATCGTCATTAAGGCTCACGCGAAGACGCTGAGCGTCTGTCTCGCTAGGAACGAACACACTGTTTCGAGCCCGTTCATCTCGGCCGTCGAATTGCAGTATCTTGACGATTCTCTCTATAATTCCTCCGATTTTCGAACCTATGCGTTGCGTACGGTCGCCCGCCATTGCTTCGGTGCTGCCGGAGATGCCATTGGGTATGTAAATTTGCTCTGCCGTTTCGTTTATTTCTTTGTGGCATTTCGTCGAACAGGTTGTGTCATGAATGATAATCACCCCCGCTCAAGTTCCTTAATCTAGCTAATTCATCAATGAGAAGCTACTGTAATTAGAGTTGATTTCAATTCCAAACTCTAGGTTTTTTTCTGTTGCATTTGACAGTCTAGGACAAGGAAGAAGAAGTGCCAAAGACGATAAATTTTAGTGGAGGAAACTAACGTAAACCTTCAAATCGGGGTTAGAAAACTAGTAAAACCACCATTTTTTTGCATTTGGTTGCATACACATAGACAGTGAACATCAAGTTGATATCAACTAAATGTTGAATTTATATTTGATATCATAGTTAAAGTTAACTAAAATATTGGTGAACTAAAACATAAGTTGACAAACGACCAAAAATAAAGGGTTTCTTGCCATCGACCCCAAATTTGGTGTCTCACTATTTACCCAACCCATTCACTATTTTTTATAAATCCTGTAATTTTTTGAGAAGTTCAAAGTCACTTCAGTACAAGAAAATCATTGTAATTTTTGCGGTGATTTTCATGGAATATAGTAACTTTGGATTTCTAAAATAATTATTATATGGCGTGGACTGTGTAGGTAAAAAATTAAGTTTGTGGGCAGTTCATCAAGAACGCCAAATGTAAATTGCTCTATAAATAAAAGCTCCCTATAATTAATTACTTTTTTTTTTTTCCCAACCAGATTTCCAGATGATCAATTCAACCGGTTTTGGCAACCCTATTTGGACACAAATCCAGTTGTGGAAAGCCACTCCAACATAACTCCCTCATCATTTTGGAACATCCCGCCAGCCAACGTATTCACAACCGCCATCACAACCAGCCGAGACAAAACCTTAACAATCAAGTGGCCTCCTTTCTCACTCCATCGTAGTCAGTACTATGTTGTTCTTTACTTCCAAGACAACCGACCCCAATCACCTTCAAGCTGGAGAGTTTTTGACGTGAATGTCAATGGTGAAAAGTTCTACGATAGTCTCAATGTCACTACGTCTGGCGTGAGTGTTTACAGCGCCAAATGGCCTCTCTCCGGCCAGAATGAGATTGCTTTGATACCCGGAGATGATATGGCTGTTGGCCCTTTGATAAATGCCGGAGAGGTTTTTCAGATTCTTCCTCTTGGTGGAAGGACTTTAACTAGAGATGGTAAGTTTGATTAGTTGTTTTAGCCTTAATTTGTGGTGAATCTTGTTCCTTTTGATTGATTTAGGCATTGTTTGGTAGCGTTTGTTTTGGGTTTTTAAAAAAATACTTTAAAAAAGGGGCTGCACTATTCACAGTCCTAAAATTAACTATTACACTATTTTTCCCTTGTTTGATGTAAAGTTACCAAAAGCCCATCATGTTGAGGAGAGCCTTGGATACAGTAGTAAGGCTGCTGTGATCTGGATATTCCGGATTCAAATTTTGAAAATAGACTCTCTGTATACAGTGGTTGGACCCTTCGTGCATTTTTTTTACCAAAAGCCCATCATGTTTTTTTACCAAAAGCCCATCATGTGATATCAAGAGCTTTATAGTTTACATTAAATGATGGGTGTTTTGGTAATTTGAGTTTACAACTTTTCTGTATTTGTATATAAGGATAAGGTTGCGTACATCTGACCCTCCCTAGACCCTGTAATACGGGAGTCTTCATGTACTGAGCTGTCCTTTATTTATTTTTTATTATTATGGAAGTACTTGAAAAAAATTGTTACCTTATTTTTGGGTTTTTAACAGTGAAGGCGATGGAGAGTTTGGCAAGAAGCTTTGATAATCCGCCTCTCGACTGGTCGGGTGATCCATGCTTACCTAAACAGAATTCATGGAGCGGAGTCGTATGCTCTGAAGGAAAACGCATTCGCATCGTCTCTCTGTAAGTTTTCCAGTTTTTTATGTCCTAATTTGGAGCTTTTCAATAATAATGGCAGGGCTTAATTTGAGGTTAGGTAGTGTTTGGGAGCTCAGAATTGAAGCCATGGAAATGGAATTCCAAACGAACCCATGTAAAATTTTTAGATTTTTGCATCCATTTAGTCCTAATTCCAATTTCATGCAACAAAACACTACCTTATAGGAAAGATGAAACGTTTCCTATCCCTGTTTCTTGTTCCCGCATCCAAAATTTTGTGATTAATATATAAAAACGCGTTTGGTAAGCACGTTTCTGTTCCCAAAAATTTGGGCCTAATTCTTGAATTTCTTAAGAATTTGAGAAACAAAAAAAATGTTGATTCATATTTACTCCCACAAAACTATACCCACAACCATCCTGCATGCCACCACAGCCTTGTCGGCCACCATACATTTAAAGAGAAAAAAAAACAAATATTACAACTAAAGGTGTTTCTTGTTTGTGTTCTCATAAATTAAAAGAAACTATTTTAGGACAATGGTCGTTACCGAACATGTTTCTATTCCTTGAATACGGCAGAATGAAAACAAAATCCCCATCCTAGTTTATTGGAAGTGGGAACGAAAAAGCAGAAACACTTACCAAACGCCACCTTAAAAACTTCATTTTTTAGCTTGTTTTGGATTTGAAGTTCACTATTTTTGTCCCGGTTCATACATGAAGGAATCTAACAAGCTTTGGGCTGTCTGGATCACTGCCCAGAAGCATATCAAAGTTAACTGCACTTTCCAATCTGTAAGTATCATTGAGATAGCTCTAGGCTTATCAACCCAAAGCCCCCCACCCGCCCACCCCCCCAAAAAAAAATTATAATTTCGACAACCCGTTCCCCATTTTTTTTTTTTTATGATTTGTTGGCAGGTGGGTTGGAGATAACAAACTTGCCGGTACAATCCCTGATATGACCCCATTGAAAGCCCTGCAGACTTTGTAAGTCCTAATAAACTTTCAGTTTATTATAATCAGCTTTCTTAATCTACATTAAAAATTACTTTAATTTGTTCTTCTCACTGATCCAACCCCTCCCCCTCCCCCCCCCCCTCCCCCCCCCCCCAAAAAAGGCATATGGAGAACAACCAATTTGAAGGAGAGATCCCTGAATCATTGGGAAATCTTCCACAGCTTCATGAGATGTATGTTGACATATTTTCTTCCTTCAAAAAACAAAAATTGGTTTTTTACGCATCGGCGGCTTAAATTAAAACGGCGACTATTTTTTTTTTCACAGATTTTTACACAATAACAACCTACGTGGTAGCGTTCCTGATAGCCTAACAAGCCGGAGCGACGTAAATCTCCAGTAAGATTTATTTTTCGGTCTGCATTTTATTTTCGCTTTTACTGAATTTTGTTCAAAAATAGGGGTTTGACATTTTGCACCCCTGACGATTGATCATTAAGTTGCATTTTGAACACATGACACCCTGAAGTTCTGTAATCATTCCAATTCAGTCCAAATCACTAACTCCGTCACAATTTTGAACGATAAATAGTCAACCGTCATACACCAAACTATTTTTAACGTGCTTTTATATACATTTCCAACCTCTTCCTTTCCCCTTACAAATATTCGACAATATATATATATCTGATTATTTTGGCGTGAAGGAGAATGGAAGGGAAGGAAAAGGCTGAAATTGAACAGAAAACCTCTTGAAAAAGCTAGATACATGATAGTTGACTATTTTCCCCATTACATCGTATGTAATGGGGATAATGACATGGATTGTCGTGGGATGATTAAGAAACTTTACAGTGTTATATGTTAAAATCAAAACCAGGGGAGTACAAAGTGTCAAAACCCCTAAAAAATATGTTCAATTTCAGTCCTTTATTATTTACATAATATACTTTTTGTGGATTTTTTTTTTTAGGGTATATCCTGGAAATAATCTCTTAGAAGGACAATAGTAGGACCAAAAGGGATAGGAGAAAGAGGAGAGAATACATATACAAACCATTACTAAGGAAGTAATGATGGGGGGTGATGCTACAAGGAGATCACAGAAAGAGAGAGAGAGAGGGAGGGGGAGGAGAGAGATTAAGGCAGTGTTTGGCTCGAAGGAATTGGAGCCTCGGAATTGGAATTAGAAAATGAAACGATGGAAATTTTCAAGTTTTTGAATGCGTTTTTCTTTTTCGAAATTCTGTTTGGTGGCTTATATTCTTTGAAACCAAACACTACCTAAGAGTAATCCTATACAATTTTTTTTCTTTTTTTTCCTTATTATGTGTAATTGTGAAATATGGAGAGAAAATTGTAATTTTAGACTTCTGATAAAATTACTGTAATGCGTGAATTGCATGAACAATTTCTTTTAAGTTTATGAACTGTTCACCAGGAACTCTTAATATAATTTAGTGTCTGTTTGTAAAAAATAAAAACACTTAAATTGGTTAATTAACCATTTTAATTATAGTTTATATGTTGCCAGGGCTTTCGTGTGCCTAATGGCAATATATTGATTTTTATAAAAAAAAAAAAATAGAAAATTAACCATTTAAATACAAATGTTAAATTTAAAGGAGATAAAATATAATTTAATTTAATCGTCTTCAAAGTGGGGTAAATTTTTTTTAATTTTTTTTTAGTGATAAGTTTTCCATGAAGAACTTTTATAATTCAATTTCTATGCATTTTTCTCAAACCAATCTCAAATCTCAATCCGTAACGATTTTTTTTTTTTTTTAAAGTATCATAGGTTTTTGGGTGTAATTGGATTGAATTATAGCTTAAAAATATATAACTAAATTAACATAATTATATGTTTCTATGTGAAATTGATGGAATGGAGAAGTATAAAAATTAATTCAACAAAATAATTTTATGATAGACAACCAAACAAGCCCTAAATTTTGGGGTACTTTTTAGTAAATTTAAATCACCAAAGTAAGGATGGTAATTCAACCCTAACCGATGGGTAACCGAACTGAACCAAACCAAATAATTCGGATTTACAATCAATTAAATAGTTTTGGTTACAATTTTGATTTTGAAACTGAAAATCAAAGTGGTTTTGAGTTTGGTTTCGGTTAAATGAGTTAATTTTAAGATTTTCATAATTTCTTTCAGTAATTTAATTATATATTTATTTATATATAAAAAATAACGATTTGCTGTTACACAATTTCGGTTTTGGTTTTTTATAAAAATTGAAAATCTTAACTATTTTACTGTTTTGGTTTTGGCTTCACATAAAATTAAACGGTTTGATTTTAAAATATTTTTCTGAAAAAGCGACGATTTTACTTTTGGTTTTTTATTTGGAATTTTATTATATTTTACTATTCCATTCATTCCTTTATTCCATACTAACTAAACAAGTAAATTAAATAACAATTTCATTCCACTCTCATTTCATTCCGTCCAACCAAACGAACCGTATCATATAATAGATCCAAAACCGAACCATCGCCATCCCTGTCACCAAGACTCAAAGGACGGCCAAATCTCCTATTAAAGGCCCATTTATTTTGAGCCCAAAGCCCAAGCCCAAACTGAGGCGTCTCCATCTTCCTCGCAGCTCTGCTGTAAGCTTCTCTGCCATTGTTCATCCCCTCCTCCATCTTCTTTGCATACAATCTATACGTACACCGTATATATGTATAATGTAAATGCGCACGCAGCAGTTGTATGTGCTTCCATCGCTGGAATGTTGCCTGTAAACCCTAGGCCTAGCTCCCTCTCGTTCCCTTCCAAACCACCGTTTCTACACCTTCCATCTCTCTCCAATCCTGCTTCCGCTTCCGTGATTTGCCGCGCTGCAGATCCTCCGGCGGGTCCTTCGTTTCCGCGCTGGTGGAGTATAGCCTCCGACGCATCGATTGGCGGTGGAATTAGCCGGGATTACGACGGCGCAGCGGCGCCAGCGCGCGAGAGTAACAAGAACACCAAGGTGAATGCGAAGGAGAAGAATTGGTCGCGAGACCGGGAGAGCTACTTGGCCGACGATTCTGACGCGCTGCCGCTCCCCATGACTTATCCGGACACGTCCCCGGTCTCGCCCGATGAAATCGATCGCCGTCTCCGCTGCGATCCCCAAATTGAGGTTTGCTAAGTTTTAATTTTGTTTTTCAATATCATTTCTGAGATATTAGGAGGAAAACAACAAGAAAAAATTATGGAAAATTTCGTTTGAAGAATCACTTGATGAAATAGCTATGAACAGTGAACTAACTCAATGTTGAAAGCCTGTGATTTTCTTGCTGATTTTCTTACAAATGCTTAATGCTACTGATGCATAAACTAGAAAACAGTGTGCAAGAGAATCATCTTCAAACAAACTCAATGAAATCACTTGATTGATCAATTCACATGAGCTACTGCATCATTACATTCATCAATTTGGGTATCAAATTAGTGGCATAATGAACATTTTAGTGAAAAATAAGCCTCTGATAGAGTTTAATTCCAAGTATGATCATCAAATTTTGTATCCTTAAGATTCAATTGAAGCCTTTTAAACTTGTTGCTGGCATTACATGTGATACTGCTGAATCCCACGTCGATGTTGGGCCCTTTCCCCGATATCCGTTTGCAGTGATTTGTCAAGTCCACCCTGTGCATGAGGGGGCGTGTTGAATCCCACATCGCTTGTGTTACTTGATCCTAAACTATATATAAAATTTAGGGTAATCCTCATCTTATAAGGCATCTTTTGGGAGTGAGTTAGGCCCATTGGGTTTCTACAGATACCATCGTGATTTTGAGCTAAACTCAATTGATTTTTATGCTTTGATTTTGATTTTTTTTTATTCTCCATTGAATTTAGATTTTGCTTGAATAGGATTGCAAGGAAGTGGTATATGAATGGACCGGGAAGTGTCGAAGTTGCCAAGGGACAGGACTAGTCAGTTATTACAGTAAAAGAGGGAAGGAAACTATCTGCAAATGCATACCTTGCCTTGGAATTGGTATATACTCTTTTATCCTTTTATCGTCTCCTTCATTTTTATGTGTTTAGAAGTGATAATAGCATCTCGAACATAAGTAGCGCTAAATTGTGTTCTTCACTACTGTTGAATCCCACATCGCTTGTGTTAACTGATCCTGAGCTATATATAAATTTTAAGGCAATCTTCCTCTCTCAAGGCGTCTTTTGAGAGTGAGATAAATCCTTTGAGTTCTTACATGATATCAGAGCCGGGTCTCTTATTTGATGCTGGATATAATGAATCTCATATTAATGTTGGTCCCTCCGATATCTTTTCGCAGTGGAAAGTTTACCCTACGTGTGAGGGGGCGTGTTGAATCCAACATCGATGTTGGACCCCCCGATATCCATTCGTAGTGGAAAGTCCGACTTGAGCGTGAGGGGACGTGTTGAACTCCACATCGCTTGTGTTACCTGATCTTGAGCTATATATAAAGTGTACGACAATCCTCCTCTCTCATAACGTCTTTTGAGAGTGAGTTAGATCGGTTGGGGTCCTGCAGCTACTTTTTTGTCTTGGTACTTTAGCAAACTAGTTCTTTAATTGTGTCCCCCCCCCCCCCCCCCCAAAAAAAAAAAGCACCCACAAAAAAAGAAAAAGCAAGCATCAAAAGACATCAAATCAAGAAAGGATGGGAAATTACAAAAGCTTTATCATTTGAAAAAAGGTTGCTTTTGTCTAATTGATGTTGCTTCAAGATGGTTTCTCCTATGTACATTCGAAAAGTTTGTTTTTGCAATGCTTAATGCCAAATGACGCTTCTTAGGTAGCGTTTGGTAATACAGAATCAAACCCTCGGAATTGGAATTGGAATTGTAAATGAGCGCCAAGATTTTTACATTTGATCATTTCTAATTCCAATTCCGAGGCTCCAATTCCATGAAACCAAACACAACCTTAGGAACTTCCGATTTTATATGGATCCTTCATGGTTTCTTAGTTCCGAGCTTTCCTGTATCTAAGTTCATAACCTAAGGGCCCGTTTGGTTGTCTAAATCATCCTATTTTATGAATTCTATTATTTTCAATGAATTGATTTGTATATATTTTCATTGACCTATGTTTTAGTCAAATTTACGTATTGTTTATTTGAAGAACGAACGAGTTTAATTAAATTTATAGCAATATTATACGCGAAAATAGCACCCCGAAAATTGGTTAGCTAGCTAATATAAGTGTGAGGTTTTTGCACATTGCACCCTGAAGTTTTGGAGAAATCCCACTTTAGTCCATGTACTTTCAATTTAAACACATTAAGCCCTTAAGTGTTAAAATTGTGTCAAGTCAGTGCAAATTGGTAACTCCGTTACTTTTTTTAATGAAAATCAATCACGTGTCATGCAGAATCACCCCACGTAGGTGAATTCTGTCATAAAAAATAACAAAATGACAGACTTGATACGATTTTGATATTAGCGGGTTTAATGTGTTAAAATTGAAAGGATATGAGCTAAAGTGAGATTTCTCTGAAAGTTCAAGGGTGCTAAGTACAAAAAGTTCTATAAGTGTTTATAATTTTTACGACCAAACACTAAATTATAAAAAAATCCTAATTTGACTGATTGAAAAATAGTATAGTTTGAGAACTGAAGGACTGCCAAACAGAACCTAAACTTTTTGTCTAATCTTTATTTATTTTTTCCATTATTGAATTTATATTCATTTGAATAATGGTATTTTTATATGGACTTAATGATGGAAAATTTTAATCGTTGCAGGATACGTGCAGAAAATAACGGCGCGAGACGATATCGACGTGATGGAGGATTTGGACAACCAAAAACCACCTTGAACTCGGAATTACCGATAAGTTCACTAAACCAATTGATTTTTTATACAAATCGAGATTAATTGTTGATATCTCATAAGAACTGCCAAACAAGATCCAATTATTCTCAATTCGGGAAATATTGAATTTATCGAAGAGCGCTCTTTTCTGTTTCTTTGATGATATTGTCGTGATTTTTCGACTATTTTTAGTAACATTTTCATTTTGACAGGTTTAATGTTTACTCAGAATCAGGAGAATGTATGTTTCTTTCTGTTGTATACTTATCATTTGTGTAATTAACATGTTCTTCTCTTTTTGCACTAGCTATTGTTGGATTTATGCAACTTGTTCTTGGGTTAATTACATTTTGTGCTCCTATGGTTTGTCTGAATCGCACTTTACACTATGTGGTATTTTCGTCAACGTGTGGTTCGGACTTTAAGTGCAACGGTTAAATAATTAATAGAATTTTGGTTCCGGAGGTATAAATGTTGATTAATATTAAATGGTTCATTAACTTTGATTTATTGTTATTTGACTGTTAAATTTAACGAAAAATGTAATTGTTACACTTTAGTCTAAACTACATAGAGAGAAGTGCTCATGAAAATATTGTAGGAGTGTAAAGTGGAATTTGACCAAAATAAGGATTGGAAATGAACGCATGTAAAAAATTTAAAAAATTGTGTGTTCAATTCTAAATCCAATTTCGGCCTCGAATTTTGTGCTTCCAAACGCTACCTAAAGCGCCTGTTTGGCGTACCTACTTAAACCGCAATTTAAGACATTATAAATTAGTAACCAAAATTAGGCTAATTATTCACTAATAACCCCAAAAAGATGAGCAAATTTCCATTAATTACATGAAGATCTTGAATATCAACAATCATATACCCTAATTTGTAAAAAACATCCACCCAAACAAAGAACAAATACCAAAGTAGAAAAAAAAAATGTTGAATTCAATATCTTGTCATTCCTTGTGCCACCATTGGAGCTGCTGTAACTCCACGCCTTTGCCTCTCCACGTTGGCTTCCCATCCTTCATTCATTCATACAACGGCAGATCCAAAAAGTTAGTTGACAAATACATTGTGCGGCAGATCCAAAAAATTAATTGACAAGTTTTTTTTAGAGAGTTTATTAGATATTATGTAATTCAGAGGGCATTTATGTAAAATAATGAGAGATTTTAATTTGTTCTTTTTCGGCACTATATATATATATATATATATATATTATTTAAAGCTAATATTTTTTTCTTTTTAATTACTTTTATTTTTATGTTTATGTTCCAAGTTTATTTAATATTTTTTTTAAAGAAGTGTGAAATAACACATCAACATCACCGGAGTTGACTTTATTTTTTGTTAATGAACATCATCAACTACTCTTATTAGAAATATTATTTTCGTTTTGACTTCAAACTTGACTGGCTGAGTCTAGCTCCGTAGTATTTACAGTGAAAGTTAACTAGAAATATTCAACAAGTTAGGCAGTGTCTGGTTTCACGGAACTGAAATTTCGGAATTGAAATTAGAAATAAACATATTAAAATTTGCATCCATTTATTTCCAAGTTCAGTTCTAAGGTTTCAATTCTGTACAACTAAACATTGCCTTATATATATACCTATTCCCATGTCAAATCCACGATGGTTTAGCTCTCTATACTCTTGACAAAGGGCACACGTCTCGCAACAAAAGTGAACCAAACAATCGACACAAGGCGACTCCGATAGATCGTACTGTCCCCTCAGCTTTGAGCGATAAAAACAGGAGTACAAGCACGCGAAGCCAGTCATTAGCAACACCCCATATAGTGCACCACTTTGGGCACATGCTGTAACGACAACATTAAGGTTGCGTTTAGTTAATGTTTTTTTTTTACTTTATGCAACAAATTACAAAAATTGATAGTTAAAGGACCCAAATGAAAATTAATGAATAATTTCGGGATAACAAATGTAATTTTCACAAATAAATTGAAAACATATATATAGAAAGAAGAGAAGAAGGCTTACATGGAGAACCTCTATTCACTATCTCAGCAATTTGTCCAAATGTGATGCAAGGGCAAAAGAAAGTGATCATACCTATATATATTTCATACAAATAAAAAATCTTATATATACATACATACATATATGTATCAATCAATTGTTAGCTTTATCTCACGTCAGATGCGGAAGGAACAAGTGGTCAGTGTAAGGGAAAAACTCACTTCATGCATGAGTCAGATTTTGGGGATGAAAAAGGCCTAAGATCACCTTACACTGGTATCAAAGATCAGATTACAATAACCTTGGTCCCTAAATCTTAAACCCTAAAAACCCTAATTGCACATTAGATGTGGAAGGGGCTGGTGGTTGATTTTGGGATTGAGAGAGCTCCAAAACCACCTTACACTGGTATCAAAGCCCAGATTACAACTCTGATCCGATAGTCACAAAAAGAGAGACTAATCGAGGGTTAACCGACCAAAGACCTGATGTGTAGAGAAAATTGTTAAATTTATTCCATGTCGGATGTGAAAGGGGTTGGTGATCAGATTATAAGTGTGAGAAAAAATCTCACCTCTTGAGTTAGCTTTTGGGACAGAGTGAGACTGAGACCACTGTAAATCAATATATAAAAAGTGTATATATATACATGTATAGACTAGAGAGAGAGAGAGATGCATGCTTACAGTTATCAGGATCATCACAGCAATGGCAGAGACCAGTAGACCACTGCCCAGGCACTCTGTGAGCTTGAAGAGTGGTTGAAAATGGAGGAGGAGGAGGAGGAGGAGAAGGGGGGTGTTTGGGACTGAGTTCATGCTGTCCCTGACCTGGATTAATAAAACCTGGATGACCTTCTACCTGATATCCTCCTCCTCCTCCTCCTCCTCCATGCATATGCTGATCATGTATTGAAGGATACATTCTCTCTCTTCTCTCTCTCTCTCTCTCTCTCTGTGCTATAATGCTCAATGTCATTATGTGTTATATATAGACATTTGTAAGCCAATACATAGACTTTTATCCGCCTCTACTTTACCTAATTATCACTTTACCGTTCTCCATTCAAAAACACTTTACTTGCGTCTACTTTCGAATTAAAAAATTAATTTTTTCTGTTTAAATTAACGAAACATGTTTAAAAATATATGGAGTTAAATTTTCTATCTAATTGTTGCATAAAATAAACGAAATTGTCCATTTATTATAATTTTGATTTTATATATATATATTTAAAAAAAAAATTAAAACTAAAATAAAGGGGCAATTTCATCTATTTCATAAAAAAATTAGATGAAATTTTAATTCCAATATTCCGTTAATTTAAAAAAAAAAAAAAAAAAAATCTCAGTTTATTCAAAAACAGATATAAATAAAGTGTGGTTTTTTAAAGTGAGAGAAGATGCACTGATAATTAGTTAAAGTAAAAGGTGATAAACACAATTTAGTCAAGTCAATATTATTATAAAATCTTTAAAAAAATAGATAGTTGCTTCCAATTTTAACTACCCAAAATTTAAAAAAGTGGAATTAGGTTATCATTGTATTAAAAAAATTCTTGGTTGAAGAAGCAAGAGTTGAATTTGACAGGTGTATCCTCTTTGGAAATGCAACTATTTTTTTTTTCCTCTCTTTTTGGGTTAATTACCTTTTACCGCCGTGTACTTTGATTTTGTTTCGTTTTGTCCCCTTTAAATTAAAAACCTAAACTTTATCCCCTTATAATAAGTTCGAAAACTATCTTGTTCTTTTTCGGTTAACTTAATAATATATGTTAAAAATTTTGTGAAATTAAACATCCCATCTAAATTTTACGTGAAACGGACAACCATTCGTTATTTATATTTAAATTTAAATTTTATTTTTGTCTTTAACGAAAAAAAATAGAAAGAGAGAGAGAAATGGAGAGACTGTGAGAGAGAGAGAATACTGATTTTTTCCTTTTTTATTACCATTAAATATTGAATTTTAATTAAAAATAAAAGAGAAGTAAGTCGTTTTATATATATATATATTGAATACAATGTTAGTTTTTCTATATAGTCTATAGTAGAAGGGGGTGATGTGTAAGTTTTTAAAGTACATGGATTAAAATGAAATAAGACTAAAGTACAAGGGGTAAAAGACAATTAAAGAGGAAATGTGTAAAAAAAACAATAAAATAATATCAATTTAATATTTAATAAGAAATATACTTTTCAAATAAATTATTTATTTAACTATATAAAAAATTAATATTTAAAAAAATAAAATAAAAATGCCTCTATTGAGATGCTTTGATTATTAACATATATCTTAGGTCCATTTGGCACTATTCTGTCCCTGATTTCTGTTCTTGCTCGCAAAATGTCGGGATATTTTTGTTTTCGCTCTTGAAATGTTGAGATTAATATATAAAAACATATTAGATAAACACATTTTTGTTCTAAAAAAATTTAGGAGTAATTTGAGACTATTTTTTAAATTTTTTAAAAACCTGAGAAACAAAAAAAAAAATGTTGATTAATCTCATTAATTCCTACAAAATTATTCCTACTACCACTTCACCGGCCAACCACCACCACGCCGGTCACCATACAATTAAAATGAAAAGACAAACAAGAAAAAAAAATGTTGCAACCAAACGTTTTTCTTATTTCTGTTCTCATAAACCAATTTTAGGACAATGGTCGTTACCAAACAAGTTTCTATTCCGAAATACTCGAGAACAGAAACATAATTCCCATCCAATTCTAGTTTTATTGGAATTAGAAACAGAAAAACAGAAACAATAACCAAACGCCACCTTAAATACTTGTTTGACTGAACTCTTTTACTTAAACCGCAATTTGAAACATCAAACAGTCTGCCGTACAGATATTAATCACAAATTAGAACCCTAATTTGGGAGCAATTAGGGTTCCATGAAGATCTTGAATATAGCAAAAATTTAAAAACCTAAATTGAATTACACACCCTCACACAAATTAATAAAGACAACATAAAAAAAACAAAAAAACATTGGAATAAAAATGAGAAAATCCTAGAAAATGTTGAATTCAACATCTAGTCATTCCTTGTGCCACCGTTGGAGCTACTGTAACTCCACGCTTTTGCCTCTCCATATTGGCTTCCCATCCTTCATTCATTCATATCAACACATTTTAACAAAAATCAGATGTAAAATCTATTAATAAATCATGACGGTTTTAAAAAATATATATCTATTCGTCAACGTTTTGATTAATTTGAGGATAATGAATGGCTGAGATGAGCTGATGAAATATTTTAAGAGGGAAATCTCCCGCCTAAAAATTTCACACCCTCACGTACAAATTGGTTGAGGTTTTGGTTCCTAAAATATGGAGTGAGTATCTATGTAGATCCTGAGCTTTGTCAAACTGCACATTTGATCTCTCAACTTCCACATTTGTTTCAATCCCGTAAAATTCAAAATGTTGTTAATGAGTTTTAGACGAAAAATAGATTGTGGTCAACACGACAATTTTCAAATTGGGATATTTTTATTATTTCATCGCTCCACTAAACCCGAAACGTTTTCCTCGAAAAACGATTCTACCTTCTATCTTTATCTCATTTTGCAAACGAATCGTTTTCAGAGACATGTTAGGAGAAAACATCTTAGGTTTAAAGTGATGAAATGACGGGAATATCCCCTTTAGAAATTCATTTGTTTGAGCAAACTCATTTTTCATCCAAACTCATTAATAACATTTTTCTGACATAAAATAAAATAAGATCAAAATACGCGGGAATAAATTATTTATATGTACCTATTCCCATGTCAAATCCACGGCCGCTTAGCTCTCTATACTCTTGACAAAGAGCACACGTCTCACAACAGAAGTGAACCAAACAATCAACACAAGGGGACTCCGGTAAGTCGTATTGTCCCCTCAGTTTTGAGCGATAAAAGCAAGAGTACAAGCATGCGAAGCCTGTCAATACCAGTAACCCATATATTGCACCGCTCTCTGCACATGCTGTATAGCAACAACCGCACGGATTAGAACACGAATTGATATCCTCCACGGACCAAAACTTCAAGTTTAGAACATGAATTTACTATTCAAACGAATTCTATTTTGGATAATATATAGTCAATTTATGTTTTAAAGTTGAGAATTTGGTCGACATTGGTGTATTTCAATCTTTTTTTGTAAATTACATTTTTAGATTTAACGAAAAAAATGTTTAATTTTACTTTGCATCCTTGTGGTTAGATTGAATTGTACTTTGCACTATGTGTTATTTACTCTGTGCTTAAGATTTAAGTACAACAATTAAGTTTTCCATTGACATTAACCGTCAACAGACAAATGTAAAATGACATTTATACATTTTAAAATTTTAATAGAAATTATTTAATACTAATTCAAAACTTAGGGGTTAATAGTGTATTTTTCTCTTCTTTCTTTTTTTTACATCTCCACCCTCATCTTCATCTTCTTCTTCCCAACAACCCCCACGCCGCCCACTCCCCAACCATCCATGCCGCACCACCACCACACCAAACCACAACCATCACTAGGCCAAACCATAGATCCGAGCGACGGAGCTACTTAGTGCCTAGGGAGCCTCAAGTTAGCTCCCTTGTACTTTTGAAAATTTTTACTATTACCCTTATACTTTTAAAGGAAATCAATTAAATATCCTTAAAATTTTAAGTAAATTCCCCTGAATTATAAAAATATGTAATAAACTTTTTTAAAAATATTAGACCTCCCTCAATTAATTTTCTGCATCCGCGGCTGCAACGATTTCGTGCTATTAGTTCTAATTTGATCCCATCATATCCAGTGTAAAAAAAAAAAAAAATACTAATGAAGACAGACATGGAAGAAGGCTTACGTGGGGAACCTCTATTCACTATCTCAGCAATCTGTCCAAATGTGATGCAAGGGCAAAAGAGAGTGATCACACCTATATATATACATATAAAGAAATTAAAAATAAATCAATAAAAGGGTGTGTATGTGTATATATATATATATATATATATATATAGAGAGAGAGAGAGAGAGAGAGAGAGAGAGAGAGAGAGAGATGCATGGTTACAATTAGCAGGATCATCACAGCAATGGCAGAGACCAGTAGACCAATGCCCAGGCACCCTGTGAACCATGTTTTGAGGTTGTCCCTGACCTGGATTACTAAAATCTGGATGACCATCAACCTGATATCCTCCTCCATGCATTCCACCATACATTTTCTCTCTCTAGCTCTCTCTCTCTCTCTCTCTCTCTCTAAGTTTACAGTCAAGGAGGAAAGATGTATCTGAGGAAGAAGAAGATGGAAGGTAACTGATATAAATATAGGATAGTGTCTTTTTTCAAAAAAAATCACGTGGTTAAAGGTGTTGTATTTTTTGATATTCCCAAAAAAGGGTGTTAGTCCTATTTAAAACATAAATTTTGATTTAATCCTTTAAATTGATTTTTATTTACGTATTAGTCCCACATGTGTTCATATTTGTATAATAGTAGTTATATGTACCTGTATAATATTAATTACGGATAACAAATTATATAAAATTATATTACATATACTTTTGTAATATTTATTACATCTAACAAATATTTTACATATAAATTAATTAATGCAACAAGTGTATTGGGTTTTTTACCTTTTTTTAATACGCGGGACCAAAACACAAGTTACAATTGTGTATGATTTTTTTTTTTTTTTTTTAAATTAAAGGTAAAAAAAAAATTTAAAATAAGAAACTTGTCGCAGAAATATTGTGAAACACTATGCATATATGTTTAATAGTACTATATTAGAATAGTGCAACGGTTACATTTTTCATTAACATTTGAAATCTCAAAAAATCAAAATTAATAAACAATTTAACATTAATTGATATTTATACCCCTAGATAAAGTCGGGTCAGGTAATATCAGTTTGTCTTGTTTTCTTTTTTGGTCCCTCCAGGTTGGATTGTGTATAAGGATAAATTTATTATTTTATGCAATTATGTTGAATATATGAATCACATTGAAAATAGTACAGGAGTATAAAGTGCAATATATAACCCCGGACTCCTATTGAACAATAAACACATGAGGTTGCTCCATGTAACGGTTAACGAAAGGTGGCAACAAGAGAGATGAATAGCCGAATAGAGGCAAATTTGGCAACGAGAGAAAATATCTCAAAGTAATCAATACCATATATCTAAGTATAACCTTTGACAATTAAGAGAGTCTTGAGTTAAAAACAAGGTTAATTATACTTGGTCCTTCTCTAGTTTGACTAAATTGCGCTTTAATGGTATATTCGTCCTCACTTATCCTTTGGAGTTTAGAAACGTACCGCTATTATATTTTCTGTAAAAATTAACTGTCAAAATTAATAGATAATTTAATATTAGTTGATATTTATACTCCCGGATGAAGTTAAGTCGGGTAAAATTCGTTTGCCTTATTTATTTATTTATTTATTTTTTTTTTTTTCCAGGTCAGGTCGGGTATAAAAGTAAATTTACCATTTTATACAATTCTGTTAGTTAAATATTTAACAATTATATTTTAGTTTGAATCACATTAAAAATATTACAGACTGTATAAAGTGCAATTTGATCAGACAAAATGTAATTATCCCAAGAAAGTACGCAATTCCTTGTCATTCCAACTTCCCAAAATTAAAAAAATGGGATTCCAACAATCATATCCTCTCTGGAAATACGAATCTTTTTTAATTTAATCTATTTATTATGATAATAATGAAGAGTTATTGATGCTTCAAAACAAAGTCAAGTCTAGCTAGGAATTTTAAATTTAATTTATCATTTAAATTAGAACCATAAGTCTTGGTCCACTTAAACAAAACTTAAAAATATATATATATATATATACACACACACAGGATTTATATATATATATATACTAGGGTATAACCCGTGCCTGAAGACACGGGTTTCAATTTTTTATATATTTAAAATTAATTAAATTACCTTATTATTATTCGTAAAATTAATTAAATTACCTTATCCATATTTTAAATAACACAAATTTAAAGACCATAATTGTCATCACAAAATAATTTACAAATAATTTATATAACATTTTTAGTTTGATTGTTAATTTGATTATTGATATTATATGGATAGTGGAAAATTTAAAATTTTATTTATTATTTGATTAATAAAATCTTGTCATGTTAATTTGTATTAGGCACGGGTGTAAAACCAAAAAAAGATTGATATAACCTCCACTGCATATATAATATTTTGAACCTATTTTTTAATAACATGAATAATAACTAATCGTCGAACATCAATAACCAATAATGATAATTAACAACAATAATGAAAACTAACAATCGAGACTCCCACTTGTATCGTTTGAACATCAATAATAATCTCCTTTGTAGAACCCGTGCCTGAAGGCATGGATATTACAAAAATAACATATTTTGATTTTTTCTTTTATATAAGCTCATCTGTTTATAAAATATTCTACACCTATTTCATTTTAACATTAATAATAATTAACAATTACACATCCATAAATAATTTAAAGAGAGTGCAAAATAAATAAACCATCATATCAACACCAAAAATAAAAATTCAACAAAAGCACAAATAAAAATTAGGGCATCTTGTTGGGAGGTCCATAAGTGGAAAAAATCACTTTCTAAGGATCATCCCAAGGCAAAAAAAAATGTCTTGGATGGTCCTCTACAAAGTAGTGTTCTTTATTCATGGGACTTTTCAAGGAATTTCCCTAAAAATTATAGGGAGTAGAATCCAAATAACATATGGTTTCATTCATGAAGTTGTGCTTCCCCGTACCAACATACAACAATAGTCCAAGAAATTACTGGCATCAAATTAAACAATACACCATTATTTTCATTCGGATCAAATATAAACAACACCCTAGCCAATATTGAAAGCATAATATTAAACCTGTACCTATACATAGCCAGTATCAAAAGAAATATTTTACTTTTTATCCATCTATCTAGTTAAAAAACACTCTAAGTGAATCGATCACCTAGAACAAATAAAAAAATATGTAACTAATGATAACAACTAATAAAGATATGTAACTAAAGATAAATACTAATATATTTACAGATTATGTATCCAAGCAAAAACTAACTATAAAATTTTTATTCAACAATTAAATATACCGAGCAATGAACAAATTAACCAATAAAATCATTTTTCATATTAGGAGGCTTGAAAATCATGAAAAAAAAAAAAAAAAAAAAAGATGATTTAGAGTACTGCACCTGGTCACCTCAATTTCCTCATCAGAATCAACGACAGTGTCTTCAAAACCATCAACTCCTCGATTGCTGCTATGAAAATCTACAATTTCCCAATTATTAGAAGAAGAAACAGTATTATAGTAATACAACAACCCTCATCTTCACCGCACCACTGTCAATAATAGAAGCAACACAATCTATAAGAAAAAAACAATTATATAAAATCATAAACATGCATGGAAAAACTCAAATCGTTAGAACATAAGATATTAAAAAAAAAAAAATTAAGTACATAGACAAAAAAAGTGATACAGAGCACTGTTTTTCTGATTTCGAGAACAATACTGCAATCAAAATCATAATCAAACAATTTAATATTTACCCATAAAAGGACAAAAATATGAATATACTATATAAGCTCATGCTTTAACCTCTCCAAGCTGGTTGATTTTTTCACGCACAATTTTCAACATATCTTCTGCATCTCCTTCCCATCTGTAAAACTCTAACTTATTTCCTTCTAATAGGGTCTAAACTCAATCAACAACAATAAACTGAACAACAAATGAAAAGAAAATTCAACACCAACAACAATAAACTGAACAACAAATGAAAAGAAAATTCACAACGGAGATGACTTCCACTACACACTTTTTAATTTTAAACCCAAAAAGAAAACATTTTTTTCTATCATCATTGAGGAACACCTTATTATAATTCCGGCTCTTATGTCACGTGATACCCAATTATTTGAGAAATTATAGTTAAGAAAACAATATTCAATATAATGGTTTAAAATAGGAATTTCAACATTTTTCATCATCATTGAGGAACACCTTATTATAATTTTTTTCACACTCTAGAAAACATTAATTTTTAAACAAACACAAAATCTATACATCAATTAAGACCAACAATAATTGCTATATTATTATATTAAAAGAAAAAAAAAATAACAAACAACTAATCTTAGTTATCCATTTTAAGCTTTACAAAATGATAACATTGTTAAGAATGCATGTTCGTTAAAACTTCAATTTACTGTTAAAAATACCTGTTCATCAAGACTTCGATTTGTGTATAACTTCTTCGTCTTCGGAGCCTTCTTCCAGATGTTTTTCATTTATAATAATTGTCTTCTCTGTAGTTTGCATTCAAAATAGAGGACACAATTACAACAAACAATATATAATCACAAATATATGCTGAAATATGCCAACACACTATATCAATGAAAAAGATAGAAAGAAAATAAAGTAGTAGAAATGGGTTGCGTGAGCGCTTACAAAGTCATCGAGCTCAATACCGAAGCTGAAGCCCAAAACTTCAAATTCTTCTTATGCTAAATGAAGATGGTGAGGATTTACAACCAAACAGAAGTTGTGTTTGGAAATGAAGACGATTGGAAAGAGAATAGAGAACTCACTGTAAGTGCGACATAGGGCCTGGAATAGATGGTCTCGACCGACGCTGACAGTAGGCATTGTGGTGGCAGATCCTCATATCAACGAAGGAATGTATGAAATTTGAACACAACATGTGACCTATTATTTAACGCCGGTAAAATAAGAACCAAACAGGAGGTTAAACCTTTTGACACTGTCAGTTGGATCTAAAATATGGCTCAATGAACATTAATTTAGAAACTGAAGAATTTTAAAAAACATAAAATAACAATGACCTAGGTGCATCTCCTGGAGTATGAAACATAAAATCAAAGTAAGAATAATCTTATTAAATCCAATTACTTATGTCAAAACATCCCAGATTAGAAATTCAACAAAGTAAAAAATACCAACCCCTTAATGTACAATGATCAAAGCATTCCCTTTGAAGGGGTTGTGGGGGCCTTGGTGTTAGAATTGAAAGTATGAAGCAAAGGCATTAGAAGATGGAGCTTTCGAGATGACTCTGGCACCTTTCTGAGTCGAAACAACAACTCGCTTGACACTGGTGCCTATAGATGGCGCATCAGATGAACCTGCAATAAAGAAACTAATAATAATTAAAATCTCACATTGATCTTAACAAATTCCATATGAGTCCTCAATTATATCCGACAACAGCTAATAAATAATGTCAATGTGCATTATGCTCATAATATGCAAAGAGAAAAAACCCCAATTGCAAAAAACTCGTGTTGCTTCAATTCACCTATCATTGTTAATCTTGTTCTAGTAATCACAATCTAAACAACATTACTTTATCAAAGCAAATTTTATCATATTTGCTCCTTCAAAATTCACAAATCATTGTCAAAATTATTCTTGAAATCACAATCTAGACAGCTAATTTTAAAGGTAAGGCAAGAGAAATCCAAAAAATAGAGGTCTAGGCTACCTAACATGTAATGGTGATTGTACATGGATACACATCTAACATGTGATATAATTTCAATTGGATCAAAAATTGAAACCTCAAATAGGATTAGTCAAATTAGCAAAAGAAATCCCCAAAAAAATAGAGGTTTAGGCTAATTGACTCACCTCTTGCTATTATGTTGTTCATAGAAGACGTTTTACCTGGATATCTGAAGACAAAGAAATCAAATCAAAATACCTAAACGAAAAATCAAATAAAAATCACTAAAATAAATAAATTCAAGAATGGGGCAAAATCCCTAAAATGAATCAAATCCCTACAATCAAGAAAACAAATGAAAATCCCTACAATCAAAATATCAAATCAAAATACCTAATACCTAATCGAATCAAACAAATCAAATTTAATATCCCTAAACAAAATGAAACAAAAAACCTTAAAACAAAATCAATTGTTGCGATTAAACAGTGACAAATGATGAACAAATGTAACATATGCAATTAGTTTTACCTCTCCACAGCAGCAGGGCCAATTCCAGGCACAGACATTGAAGTCCAAGCCGTGTGATGATTTCCCCAAAAATCTGAGTCTAATATACCAATTATTAGCCCTAAAAATAAATAAAAATGGCCTAGAAGTGAACAAAAAGGTGGGGAACATACATAGTTAAACCAAACAAAATGATAGTTAAAAAAGGGTAATACCGAAGTGGTCGTTGTGTTGCTCTAGCTGTAACAGCGACGTGGGTTGGGAGGGCAGAGGCTGTTGTCGGATGGATCATCACCAATGAATAAATTTAGCCGATGCGAAGATTCGAAGTGAAAAATCAAATCAAAAAGCGAAGCTTGAGAAATCTCACCTGTGCCAATGAAGAGGAGAAGAAGAAGCTTGAAAAATTTTCTGAATCGGCTGGGAAATAACATATTTGATAAAACTAAATCAAAAAACCTTGCACATCCAAGATAAATTAAAAAGAAAAACAAAAATCAGTACCTTCATGGATGCTAGAAAAGCATTTTTCCTTAATCCAGCATCTAAAAATCAGTACCTTCATGGTTGCTATACAGTTGCTAAAAATTGACAGGAACAACGACTCCACCCTAATTTCTGTGACGCGAGGATGGAGAGGCGACGATGGAGATGGCGGAGCAGCAAGAGATCGAACGCAAGAATGGAGAGGCGACGATGTCGGCTATGGCAATGCGACGGCGTGGAGCAGAGATGGCGGTGGCGAGGGGATGGCGGAGCGAGGAAGAGGGAAGGAGAATGAGGGCGAGCGAGATCAAAGGCTGAGATGAGAGATTGGGAAGAGAAGCCGGAGGATTGTTAAGGGGATGGTTAGATACGGCAATGCATATGGAAAATGATTAGCTTTGGAGAGAATATGGAGATTTGGTTGGGATATTGAGAAATTTAGGGATAATTTTTAGGGATTTGAAGATAATTTTTAGGTATTTTTTAAAATCGATTTGATTTTAACCATCCAATGAAAACTAATCAAACGGTCAATAATATCTCTTAATATTATTCAATCTCGACCGTTAGATATTCGATCCAACGGTCTAAAATGTCTTAATTATATAATTTGTCCATATTCAATTTTAACCGTCAGATATTCGATCCGACGGCTCAAAATGTCTCAAAATGTAAATATGTCCTGATTTATAAATAGACTAGGGCATAACCCGTGCCTGAAGGCACGGGCGAAAAAAAAAATTGAACCTAAAAGAAACCAATATAAACTCCTCTATTTATACAACATTCTACACATGTTTTATTAAAAAACAATAATAATTAACATTTAAATATCACTATCTAATAACCTAGATATTTATCTATTAAAATAATACCACAATTTATAATTTTTTATCTGTTACTTTAATTTATTTTTTTTAAAATTAATAGCATTACCCTATTAATATATATTCCAAATACTTTGGAAATGAAATTGCAAACCAAACAACCCTTAGGACTAATATCATGTTGATTTTAAAAAATTATATAAAGAAAAAATATTTTCTACTTTTGATGTTCACCTTTTTAATAGATGATCAACTTGATTTTGTAACATTTTGAAAATTCTTAAATTATCCGTCTCTCAAACAAGTTATAGTTCCTGAAGTGACACACACCACGTTTTGATCCAAAATCGAACAACGAACCAGATAGATCTTTATTCGAAATAATACCACTTCCAATTTCAGTCATATTCAGCATAGTTGAACCTCCAAGATTTGAATTTTTAGTATTACTATCAATGTTAACATTATTGTTGACATTTGATGCACTTGTATATTATTCATATTGCTTAGTTCGGACAATGAATCAGCCATGGTCCATATCGAATAAACACTTCTAGTTTGGGTAATGAATCAACCATGCTCCCTATCGAATAAGCACCATTAAAAAATTAAAAATATTGACATAATTTACTTTGTTTATACGACACACTCCAATATTTTAAAGTTATTCAAATATTAAAAAAAAAAAAATGGACATAACTCCCTTTATTTATATGACATTCGAAATTATTAACTCCTGTTTTATAACACAACACTGACAAACAACCAATATCAATCAAGTACGAAAACAACAAATACAATCATATCATACAACAATAAGACCATAATCTACAATATGAAATTTAACAATACGACGAATAATAACTATGTATATACATTATAAATTTAGTAATATAAGTCCACCACCCAGGACACTGGAGCCCACCACCCAGGGCTACTGGAACTTACCTTAATTATACTGTGTCAAGCCATAGATTTCTCCATTTGTCTTCAATATTTGAAGTGGCAAATATTTGTATATCGTCTAGTGAAAATCAAACATAATAATTATCAACTGGACAAATAAATTATAATCATATTTAAGACAAACAAATAAATAAGTCAACTCATGGTTAGGAAAAATTACCTTAAACATGAACTCTCAAACCAAAAATTAAAGACGACATTAGAGCATACTAAACAATTGGAATTTACACTAAATATTACAAATATAACTCCACTTTTAATAATCTTGTAAAAAAATTATCACTGCTCAGAAAGAAAAAAATGACAAATAATTAGATTTAATTTAAATGCATAAGTAAAAAAATGATAATATTTCTAAAAACACAGGAAGCAGGCAAGAAGCAACTGTTCAACATGTACCAGAACAAAAACTAAAAAAAATATGTTATGAAAAAATTGGATATAATCCCCTTTATTTATAGTACATTACAAATTTTAAACACATTAACAAACATGATCAATGACAATGAAGCACGACAATAACTAACACAATCATGTCATAAATAATAATCTTTTTCTTGACTATGCAAGTTACAATCGAGAAAACATATATACTATTGCAATATATTATATATGTGTCTATTACATACCCATTAATAGGGTACTACTGGTCAGTTTATAAGTTTTTTTTTGGTATTTCTACGCGACATTCTGAACATTCTATAAACATGTTTACCTTGGGATGCTAATAGTTTCCTTGAGTGCTAATCTCCAAGTGGCTACAATATTGTCATCGGCAATGTACACTATACTGAGTCTTTTCTCAGGCTTCCACATGCCAAGATCAGTAAACTTTTCATCTGATCTTCAAATAATAATATTTGCTATCGATCATAACAAACAAAAATAGGTGAAAAAAATAGATAAATACAATCTGACTTGATTTTTATAACCATATGAAAAAAATAATCCTGAAGTGGTGGATTCGGTGGTATTAGATTTACCCTACATCATGGTCCATATATGGCTTGCTGTCTTCACAGTATGAAGACTTGGATCCAAAAATATTGATATTTGGAGAGTCCAAATCAGTCAATTCATTCCTAAGACCATACTTTGGCTTCCGACATTACCACACTTTCCAAATTGTTTTTACCTCTCTTTTTGCGTGTTTTATGGGGAAACCATTGATTCTCTTCAAATATTTTTGAAATATTTGAAGTGACAAACATATGTATCTCGGCCAATGAAAAAGAAACACAATAATTGTCAACTGGACGAACAAATAAATTAGTATAATATTGAAGACAAATAAATAAAAAAATAAATCCACGATTAAGGACTACTGGAAATTACCTTAAACATACTTTAAAACCATAAATTCTGTTACTCAAAATTTGAAATGATTGAAGTGACACATGTATATATCTCGACAAATAAGAAATACAAATAAATAAGAGACTAAATTAATAGTATAGTGACAACAATAAGTTGAATTAAATTAAACAATAAAAATAACGCAATTACCTCATGATGGTACCCCAACTATTTAGAGTAATCTAATTTACCATATTTAAGCAATCATAGAATTCAATCTAATGCTATAAAAATCAAATAAAATATGAAAAAAATTGTTAATGTTATTGGACCTCAAAAGTGAAATAAATTATCCATTATTTGAAGGCATTATTTTATCTTTAATGAGAGTATAGTTGTGTGCTTCAACACAATATTTTTAAGTGGTAAAAACTAAATCATAAGTTTACTATAAGAAATGATTACAAAATTTTGATATTTGTAATGAAATTGATTGATAAATCACGTATTTTCATTGAACTACTTTAAAATTGTGATAATATATGTGATATTGCTATTTTAACCAAAAATTTGAAAGTGTTACATATTTAACTATAATTTGTCTCATTTATTAACCGAAATTGTTAATGCAAATCAAATAGGGAAAATTCCCCTTCAAATATCAAAAGGAGCATTAAATTTCACATTCGAGTTAATAGGTAAGAAAATCACTGTTAACATCAAGGAAATGTGATTGGAAACAAAAGAAAGAGCGTGCATTATCATCTTACATGTTATTAAAATCAGAGATAACTTGAACAAACTGAAATTGAAACCAAATGGAAAGACAATCATGTAGAAGACGTACCAATTGTATGAACAGAAATCAGTGAATACCGAAATCAATTAAAAAAGTAAATTAGAAAAATTGCCAAAAATTTCTCATTCAATAGTTAATATAACTCAAATAGGGAGCATTTCTTCTTTTTGTTTTTTGGTCACTATTTAGTTATAACTAAATAGTGGTAGAATACTATCATAAAAGAAATTTTCATTTAATTTTAAAATCCAAATAATAGCTCACATATCTACCGAAAGGGTTGTTAAATATTAAAGTAAATATTACTTTAAATAACTTTTGCTAGTAAGCCAATACTAACAACATTGAATAAAATTCCATATAATAAATAGCAAGGTTATCACAATTTAACTATAATAACACAATAAAGCACCAATATAAAATACAGTTTAAAATTTGCACAAAGAAAAAATATTATAATTTGTAATTTCTCCACTTTTTGTGAAATAAACTCAACCATTTCAAACAATACACAATTACTTTTACGAAATAAACTTTATTTATTCAACATTACCTAGGATTTCACTTACTTTTTGAAATTAAGACAACCAATTCTAAAAATAATAAATGATTGTTTTGAAATCTATCTTAGAACTGTAAGGACGAATTACAAAATTTAAAAAGAATTTGATATAGTCAACTTTGTTTATCAAATGGAAACAATAATAACAGACATGACAAATAACTAACGTAATGTTTGTAACAATATTTCATTAACCAAAGAATTGATGTTTGAAAAAAGAAAAACAAAATTAGTTGAACTTACCTGAATTGAAGTTCAAGAACTTACCTGAATTGTTCTGAGTACAACTAATTTCTTAATAGTCTGGCATGAAAGCATCGTGACCACCTAAATGACAAAATAATAACAAATTATAACATCTATCTATAATCCACCATTTCTAAAAAACTTCGATAATAATTTTAAAAAGCATCAATTTCAATTTTATAGAAGCACTTAACTATAAATTTTCTCCATCACATTTTGGAATGTTTGGAGAGAGATGCGAATGTAGCTTGGCCAATTAGGAACCACCACAATAATCTACAATTTACAAATATACAAATTAGTTAAAAAAAAAAAATCAAGGCAATAAATTAAATTATTTTAGTTTGAAACAATAAATATAATTGAATACCTCTTGTTTAAATCCCCATTTTAATAAATTCCTCTTATTTACTCGTCCAAGCCCTCGAGCCATTTCCTCCCAATCCTGTAAAATCAAATTCGAATTATTGTTTTGTTCATTTAAACAAAAATTAATATAATTGTATGCTTAATTGTGGTACCTTTTTTTTTAAGACAAACTATAACAAAACTTCAGGATATACAATATTCGTAGTTGATAAAGATCCCGGATCAGGAAGTAAGATACTTAATCGATCGAAAGATGTACATCTTGATAAAGCGACATAAAGTTGGCCATGACTGAAAACCGGTGTGGTCAAGTCGACTCCGACAAATTTGACTGACTGTCCTTGGGATTTATTTATCGTCATGGCATACGCCAGACGAACTGGAAATTGACGTCTTGTCATTTGAAATGGAAATTCAGTACTTGACGGTGTCAATGAAATTCTGGGAATGAATGCCATATTTCCAGCTTTTTCACCAGTTAAAATTCGAGCCTCTATTACACGCAAGGCACATCTTACAACCATCAATCTTGTGCCATTACAAAGCCCCTCATTCGGTGCGATATTTCGCAGCAACATAATTGGAGAACCTACTTTCAGATCTAACTTGAACGGGGGCAACCCAGGAGGGTCTAATGAATTCAAATATTCATTAGGATACCGATTTGTAATTTGAGGATTAGATCCATCATCTTCAGACATTTTATCCGCAGCCAAATACGTAATTGTATCTCCAGGAAATCTGTCTAATGCAGTTGAATTTACAACACTTACATCATTGTTTCGCGCAGAAAGAATTGTACGTTCTGTTAGAAACGTAGGAGTAACAATACCCGGTGTATTAAGATCTGGATAAACAGTTGATATTAATTCATCCATATTACGGCAACTTTGTATGGTTGATGGCAATTGTATAGTTTCCAATCTGAAATATTAAAACAATAACGCCCAATTTAGTTACTATCTATAAGTAAATATGTATTCACAAAAATAATATTTAAAATTTACCTGTAGCAGAAATTCTGAAAACTCAGTATTTCTATTATTTGTGCTGCTTAAGCGCATGTTTAATTCCAAAGTCAAGACATTAACATCTTTCCAAAGGTTAGAACGTCTCAATGTCGCAGCAACAATTTGTTGGCGGACTCCTTTGGGTATAACAGGCAAGATCTGCTTGAAATCTCCCCCAAGAACTACGGTTATACCCCCAAATGGTTTTTTGTTATCGCGAATATCTTGCAACGTACGATTGACAGCTTCAACGCAGTACCTATGTTGCATAGGAACTTCATCCCAAATGATAAGTTTGGTTTCTCTGAACAACTCGGAATACAACGACTGTTTACTAAATCCACACACTGAATTATCAAGGATATCCAACGGAATACGGAATGTAGAATGTGCTGTTCGACCTCCTTCTAACAATAGCGATGCTATACCAGACGATGCGACTGCAACAACAATATGACCAAGACTACGACATTTTGTTGCAACTATATTATAGAGAAATATTTTTCCAGTACCCGCACCACCATTAAGGAAGAACATAGTTCCTCGATTAGCAAATACAGAGGAAATTATAGCTTCATAAGAAACTCGTTGTTCAACATTAAGGCGTTCGATGTTGGTGTCAACATTCAATTGTTGCGCATTATGTTGTAATTGTCTGTGTTCCAATATTAGCCTATTTCCAACATCCATATTCCAATTTTCTACCGGTAGTGGCATTGATGGAAAATCGATTAAACTTTTGCTTGATTCTTGCAGTAGCTGATTCAAAAGATACAAACCATAATCTTTAATTTGCTCTTCAGTTGGATCAGAAATTGCAAATGAGGTGCGAAGTTTATGTGGAATATCGTCACAAATATACATTGAAAATCGATCCCATAATTCATGTGGATTTACTGGAGAACACTGAGTAAGAAGTATACAAAATAATCTCCTTAACTGATGACCAGTTCTCATTATGGACGCTTCTTGAAGACATTGTATCCATTCACTATCATCTTCTAAGAGTCCCATTGCCACACATGCAGCCTTAAATGTTGCATGTTCAAAGTTGTCCACTGTACGTAAACACTTAAACGATTTTGGTCCTTTGACAACTGTTAATAGCAGACGCAAATAAAATCGTTCACCCGAATTAGGAGGTACAAAGTACATTCTACCAATAGCAAATCCCCTCTGTCTTGGTTTCCATACTTTTTCATTTTTATTCCAAATAAAGTGTTGAGGAAACTCCTGATAAGTATACGCACGCGCATCTTCATGTGCTGCACAATAGGCAAAATAACCCGTTAGTGTTGATACTTGTAATTGAGCCCTAGAAATAATAGCTTCCATAGTTTCATTAGGATTGAAAAGAACGTGATGCATTCCAGGCAGATGGAGTTCCAATCGAACAACAGTTGGAATCTCTTCATGTAAAGGAAAACTAAAAAGTCGCCAAGCCGCTTCTGATGGTCCAATGTATCTTGCATCAAGATATTGTTTGATTTCATCTATTTCTCCCAAAGTCAATGTACCTCGATCGCCACCTTTGTAGATATACTTGTGAATATATTTCACGCATCTAATTCCCTCGCAAACCTCAACATTAATATGACAATCAAACATTTTTGAAATGTATGGATTGTAAGGAACAATATCCCTATTATCAACTTCTTGTCCCCTAACAGTATAAACTTTACCATCATTACGATGACGGTAAATTGGATAACCATCTTGATCCATGGTTGTTTCATCTGCCCAAACCCGTGGATACCTTTTTGTGCATCTACCATTTTCCATGCAAGGAGCTTGTGGATTTCGAGCACCGCATGGCTCATGCACCATACATTTCTTGACAGTTTCAAAAAGTTCTGGTTCTTCTTCTGAGTTAGGAAATTCTGCACAAACTATTCGATCCACTTGAGCACACGTTCGAATTTTGTGTGGACCATCAAGAAAAATAAGCAAGTGCATATGTGGAAGACCTCTTTTTTGGTATTCAATTGTGAAAACATGGGCAACCTTTTTCCCGAAAACTTGAGTGTTTTCAACCTCTTTCATCAAAACAATCCTCTTTTGTTGAAAAACACGGGCAATCAAATCTGGGCGATCACTTGGCGTTTGATGCGGTAATAAGGCTGAAGTTACTTCATTCCAATCAGGATTTGCAATCATAGTTAGAAAAACGTCCGGATGATGGTTGTGCCGCGTTATAGCCATTGAATCTTGAAATATTTCAAACATTTCTTTAACCGTCTGGATAAGGTAATTTAATTAATTTTACGAATAATAATAAGGTAATTTAATTAATTTTAAATATATAAAAAATTGAAACCCGTGTCTTCAGGCACGGGTTATACCCTAGTATATATATATTATTTTATTTTAAATAACTTCACCTTTTTTATTTTTTGTCCATTAGTTTTTCTTAAAATGCACTAATTCCCCTTCCACACGGACAGTCCTCCACCCCTTGCCTCCGCCGGCAACCTCTCTCTCTCCTAAGCCCCCCAAACACCCAACTTGCACGATTCTGTGCAAAACCGTATCGATCTAGAGGATCTGTTTTGTTCACATCCGCACCAAATTTGCACTTGGAGGAAGGATTGGGGCTTAGAGAGAGAGAGAGTGTTTGGTGCCGACACTTGTGATGATTGCTTGGGGGGGGGGGGGGAGGAAACTTAATAAAAAAAATTAAAAGATAAAATAATAATTACATTATTTTTTTAAAGGATATAGGGTGTACGTCAAGGTTTTTACACGCTTACATATTGACTACTCGTAAGTGTACGAGGTTCAATTTTAATACAGTGGATCTTTAAGATCGGATATCGTTCGCACAGGATGGTGTAAATAATTGAGTACTGCAATTTACATAGTCTCCTATTATCCAGACGGTTAAATAAATGTTTTAAATTAAACTAATTAAAACTAAGTTAAACTACAATTAGTGGGTTAATTCTAATTAAGTTGATTACTTAGGGATTGATTTCGTTTGCTTAATACATATTTGACTTCATTTAGTTAACAACAACAGTGTTTATGGTATTCGACAATCTCGGTTCGTAAACTCCTTCGCCACCTCTTCCAAGTGTAAGACGGAGGAATACGCGACTTCGTGTCAACGCCGAAGTCCCCCGCAACGTCTTAACGACTCTAGGTAGTGTGAGTCTTACCCCAACGTCATCGATTGCACACTCACTAACGCTTTCCCGGGTCGTTAGATCGTAACGATGTGTTTACCCTAGTCCGAATTCAGGGTTACCTCTTCTAACTGTCAAACCCTATATTCTCAAATCCAACTCTAATACTTTAACAAACATACTAAGATTGTCATAAAATGATAAACACAATCGGAATTAAAAGCAAACAACCGTTAAAGAAATATATATTAAACCAAACAAATATTTACACAACTATATTGATCCTTAGCTAATATTTATCTAATCTAACGTTATCTTGGTCATTGAAACATTAAATCAAGAGGAATTCATCATCATTTACAATAAAACATTAAATTACAAAGAGAGAAACAAAGAGAGAAAGATCAAATCTTAAAGTGGAGTGATCTACTGTCGCCAAAAATCGATCTGCCAATGTTTCCTCTTCTCCAGATGCTGAATATCCTCTTTGAGCTATTAAAAAATGGCCAAGGATCACCTCATAAGGGTTAGGGACGTGCAAGTGTCCAAGCCTTTTAATGGAAGTAGAAGAATGGGTATTTATAGGTGTAAGGTTTCAAAATATCTGAAAATATCTTTTTTGTTGTGCAGAGCTGACCGTCGCGGCGGTGGGTATGTCGGCCAGCTTTCCAAACTCTCTGATCTTTCACCGCCTAGGCAGTGAGTAAGTCGGTTTAACCTTTGCCACAGCGGTGGAGATTAGCGCCATGGCGGTGAAACAATTCCAACTCTCTGCACTTTTACCGCCTAGGCGGTGGGACTTGTGTATTTTCAGCACTCCCAGCATTCTCACCGCCGTGGCGGTAGCCTTCTCGCTGTGGCGGTGGGTCTTGTGATCTTGAAATCTTATTTTTTTACCGTTTCGCCTGTTTATAGCTCGTTAATGTCCCTACACCTGATTTAACTAAAAACAAACTAAAACGCAGTTAAATATTAATAAAACACTCGAAAATTATAAAATTCGATTTAGAAGTAGATAGGTATTTTACATCTATAGGGCTAGAAAAATTGATTTACATTTAGAAAGTTGGTGTAAAGTCTTGGTCCACTTAAACAAAACATATTTTTTTGTAAAATTCTTTAAACAAATCTTGGATGTTTTGTAGTTGTTATTTGAAGATTTTTTTATTTTTTTTTTTAAGTTTGAGCATTTTTTGCTATTGTTTGGGTTGAATTTGTTGAATTTCTGCAATTTTATTTCTGATTATATTGGTATCTGTAATTATTATTTTATTTATTTAAATTTGTATTTTTCCTAATTTTTTTCGCATTATCCTTTTTGATAAATGTAAATCTCGTTTAAAAAATAAAAAAATAAATAAATATATATATATATATATATATATATATTTATTTTTATTTTTAAATCATTTTAGCTTGTTAATATTCTACACATTATTTTTTGAGATAATTAGTCATTAATCCCAAATAATAGATCTAATTTAAAAAAATCTGGCTTAAGACTTAAGTTTTGATTTAATCATTAAGTTGAGTTTTGCTTAAGTTTTAGCCTCGCATGTGCAGAGATTGTAGAGAAAACTTTGGTGAGTAAATTTGTATTATGGTAATTATTAGTTACATGTAACTAATATTGATTACAATTTAATAATTATTATATATTATATAAATCTGTGTATTTTTAGTTATATGTATTTATGTAATATTAGTTATATGTTACAAATTACATGTATTTGTGTCTTATTTGTGACATTTAACAAATATTACATACAGAAATTAGTTTAATATTAGTTACATGTATTTGTGTACATTTAGTTACATGTATTTCGTGTAATTTTTGTTACATCTAACAAATTTTTACACACAAATTAGTTACATGTTATAAAATATAATAATATTTGTTACATCTAATAAAAAGTTACACACAAAATAGTTACATGTTACTGCGCGTGTACATACATGTGTATTGGGCTTCCGCTTTTTTTAAATAGCGCGGGACTAAAATACAAGTTGCTTCTACCTTTAAGACTTTTTAAAAATTAAGAGTGAAATAAGGGACTTGCCACCGAATGCTCCTTATTTTTTCTTTAAATTGTACTCATTCCCCTTCCACACTAGCAGTCCCCTACCCCCTGCCGCTGTCGACTACCTCTTCTTCTTCTTTTTCTTCTCTCTCCCTTGATGCCAACGCCGGTGTTGGTTGCTTGTCGGATAAGGAGGGGAGAAATTGAAAAAATTTAAAGAATAAAATAATAATTAAATTATTTTTTAAGGGATATTGGGCTATAAAAGTTAGTGTACATTTAGAAGAACAAAATTATCAATTTTTGGATTTTTATTTTTTAACCTAGAGCAATTTATTTTTTATTTTTTACCAATTTATTTTTAATAAATATTTTTTATTAATATTAATGTTGATATTAAATACAAATTTTATATATACTTTGATGAGGATATTTTTTGACACTTCTGAGTCAGCACTTGGGATCCAACCACGTGTCAACCCTCGCAATGACAAGGACGCATTCCGGAATCCACAACGCCACGCTGGAGCATACACTGACTACGGCTCCTCCCTGGAATCTCATTTGCACTCAGGGAGGAGCGAGGAGTCCCGTAAGGACGTGTAGCTCTAAGCTCTGCGCCGTGCCCTGGGCGGTCAGTTTCAAGGACTTAGCCGTTCACCTCGACCAGCTCCCCCTTTCATCTTGTTTCTTCTCCAAGACTCCACGGATCTCCGCTCTCATCCACCAGCTCATCGTCGCAGGCCTGACAAAGGCCCGCTGGCTTCACCAAATGGGCCTAAAAGCCCAAGCCCAACGATTATCTCCTAAACGTCCAAGATTATCGGCTAAACACAGTGTTTCGACTAATTAACCGTGTTTAGGTCCGACTAATCATCTCCAACGCCTATATATATCGGGGGCTATGTAAACCCGAGGTATGCTCGAATACACTTACATTACGCACGAGTTCAATTGTTTACTTGCTATATTCTGTACTTTTTATCTTTGAGCACTGATTACCACGCTGGAGGGGCTTCACCGGGACAAACCCCAGTCTGAGCCTTCTGCAGGTACACTCCCTGAGGAGCAGGACTCTGGGCACAACAGATCAGTCCTCTCAGGACACAGCACAGCTCACACGAGGACTTTTCAACCTACGACTCCAACTTAGTAAGTGGACCCACCTCTCATCCGACTGCACTATACTCGAGGTGTGTACCAGTTTTATGCACCAATAATTTAGTGCCGTCTGTGGGAACTGAGCAAAAAGCCTTTCCCCGATCACTGTTCTCTGCTCAACTGAGCTTGAGTGATCACAAGGTTCAGTTAGATAGATACAAAATAGAAAAATGAGAAGACATGTAAAAAAATCCAAGCGCATACCCAACAGCTCCCACTAACAAGGATAATTGCCCCCCCATGGTCAGGCAGGACCATCCACTCTGCCACCTGGGCCTGTGGGACAAACCTTAAGAGCTGTGGAAGCATCTTGGGTTGATTTTCTTGAACGCCAAATGCAAGAGTTCAAGTCAAATGTACAACTCATCCTCGCGCGCTTGCCACTGCCCCCTGCTCAGGGTGGACCAGCCCTCCAGCCCGCAACGCTCAAGGGGCCACTTCCAGACCGCGATGTTTTCGTGGACACTCCGAATGGGTAGGAGCCCGAGGGCCGCCCTCCGCCTCGCAATCCTGAGGATGTAGGGCCAGGAGATGTCTCCCCTGCAATGTTGAGATCTTCAGCTCCACCACCATGCGAATTTGTGCCAAGGGATATGTCAGTGTCCCCTAATGGTCGAGCTTTTCATCGGCCAGCCAGGTCTGATCATAGAGGTCGGCGTGAGCGTGAGGTTGACTCATACTCACCTCCCTCTTATCACCCTGTGGCCCGAACTGTGGACAATCGAATCTAGAGAGAGCCTCGAGCAGGGGAGGTTGTGGAGCGCCGCCTGGCCAACATGGAAGCCCGTCTCTAGGAGATGCAAGGAGGCCAGGTAGGACCGAGTGTTATTTCGGAGGTGAATTCTCCTTTTGTGAATAAGGTGCTGGAAGAAGTAGCGTCGAGGTACTTCACCCAACCCCAGATGAGTCCATATGATGGGACCTCAGATTCCATTGACCACCTATCTATGTTCAAGTCTTATATGGACATGCAGGTAGCCTCTGTAGCTTTGCAGTGCAGAGCCTTTCCCATTACCCTTATAGGTGCTGCAAGATCGTGGTTCCAGAATTTGAGGCCAGCGTCCATCTCCACCTTCAGGGAACTTGAGCAATTGTTCCTGGCTTGTTTTAGCCGTTCCCAACGCAGGCCAAGGACTGTGGTTCATATCTTTCGCTCTTCGGCAAAAGCCCACTGAATCGTTGGGTGATTACGTTGAGCGTTTCAATCGAGAAGTAAATTTGTGCGATAACCTTCTTGACGTTGTTGCGCTAAATGCCTTTATTGACGGGCTTTGACATCAGAGATTATCTTACAATCTCTGCTCCAACCTTGCTTTGACACTCGATCAGGCTCTAGACCGTGAGACTAGATTCCATGGTGTTGACCTCCGTGCTGCAACCAGGAGAGGGCATAAATGAGCGAACAAGCCGAGGGAACCAGGCAATAGAGATTCGAGTCAAGCCCAAAGCTCGAGAATATTACGAGCTGAAGAGAGGTTCAGACCCTTACCCGGAGACCAGAGGCCACTTCCTCCTCCAAGGCGTCACCAACCAGAGTTCACCCCGCTCACGGCCTTAATGGCCACCGTCTTCGTAGAAAACTCAGGGCAATACTTCTTCCCTCCTCTGCCACCCCTGAGGGGAAGGCCGGTCGAGAAATCGATGACCCAATACTGTGAGTTCCACCAAGACCGAGGTTACTCCACAGAAAATGGTTTCCAGCTCCGGCATGAGATTGAAACTCTTGTCTAAAGAGGCTATCTCCAGAACTATGTCCGGAGAGGAAATCAGGAGCAACCTAACAGGGATAAACCATAGGGAGAGCCCCGGGCCCAGAGAAGAAGGGAGAACCATAGTTGTCCACTGCCCCGGGGGGCTGAGGCCGAAGAGAATCACCAACGTGTAGATGGTGAAATCAACCACATCCACGGAAGATTCAACTTTGGAGACATATAAAGTCCCTAAGGTCACACGTCCGGGCACATACGATTTTGAAACAGAAAAGAATGTGCCGCTCAAGCACCCGCAGAATGCTGACTAGCTAAAATACAACTGTTGTAGCGATGATCCACTTTTGTGAACAACTTCTAGTTTGTACAAAGTGTTGTAGTTTTGCTTATCCAAATAAAGAATGCGTTTTGTGCAATATACCTTATGTTTTCTCCGGTCAACGGCATTTCGACCCCCTGAGTTGCGTCCCGGCTCTGAACGTCGCGAGTGATTCTCCATGGTTATATTTCGACCCCCTGAGTCGCATCCCGGCTCTCGGCGTCGCGAGTGATTCTCCACGGTTACATTCTGACCCCTTGAGTTGTATCCCGGCTCTCGGCGTCGCGAGTGATTCTCCACGGCTGTATTCCAACCCCCTGAGACATATCTCGGTTCTCGGCGTCATGAATGATTCTCTACAATTGCATTCTGACCCCCTGAGTCACGAATAATTCTCCACCCAACGTCCCGACTCTCAGCATCCTGAGTAACTCTGCGCAAGTCTGATCCCGACGCTCAGCGTCGAGGGTGACAACCAGCCCCTCTCCGGAAGTCAATAGTCTGTACCCGAAGATAGACTTAGGTCATCCACCAAGGGCGAGGCATTGATTGGGTCTGAGGGCCTGCAACCAAGTACCTTTCCCTACTAGTCGACTATGAGTCCGGCGTTCTAAAAGGGAAGATACTCCTGCATAGACTAAATGGAGATAACCTGAAAGGGTTCTTGAATGAGCCTGACTACGGAGAACTCCCCGATGACTGGCCACAAGGGTCCAACCACTGTGTTGAGCCCATGTGGACCGAGAGGATCAGCCACCCTAGGAAACCCTACTCCTAAGTCCACGATACGATTTCCTTGCAATCAGCTTGTGTCCCGGATTGGGGGGCTAGTGGTCTATGGCCCTAGATAGAGACGATAAGTTCTTGAAGTTTTTGTAATCTTTTCAAAATTTTACAACTCTAAAAATCATGCTAGGCAAAGAACGACCTGGTGAAAACGTTGAGAAAAAGGAGTAGACTCTGAAGTACCCTGGCTATACCGCTCAAAAGCTTACATGCTCGCGCGCAAAAAAACAGGAAGCGAAAATGGGTCTACAAAATCCTAAGTCCTGAAAAAGTGATGGTTTGAGCTCAGTCCTCTTCGCCTTCGTTGCGAGGGGCGTCCGTGCGAGGGGAAGTGGCGTCGATATTGTCTTCCTCAATCCCGTCGTCGGCACTGTCCTCCTCGGTATCCCTCTGGTCGGTGCCCTTGTACTTGGCCCCGTCTAGGGCATCAGCCTCAGTGTCCTATATCTAGAACCATCAAGTTTGACGGGCACCACCCAGTCGCGCTACTTTTAGCCGACATGGTCTAATTGGCAATAGGCACCTCCCTACCACTCTACTTTGAGTCGATAAGGTCCAGGTAGCGACGGGCACCGCCCTGTCGTGCTACTCCTAGCCGTCAGGGTCCGGGTGATAACCTTATCCAAGAACGCCATCTAGGAGTGCCGTCCAAAAATTTTGCCACATCACCTTGGGCCAGCATCATCTTATCCTGCTCCCCTGCCCTACCGTGCTGCCTTAGGTTGGCAGGGCGCAAATAGTGACCTTCTCCAAATGTATGGGCCACGGGTCCGAGCGAGCAGCACCCTAACGTGCTCAATGCTCCCTCCCCGCAAGCCTCACCAATCGAGAAAGTCAAAGCGAAAAATGCCATGCGTCGAAGTAATGAAAAAGACTAAGGGGTGCAAGGTGCAAGGTGAATCAAGGCTACAAGAATTCCAAAAAAATTGTAAGTTTTTAAAATGTGCCTTGCTCTCCCCTTCTTGCTCCCCCCTCTATATTACTTCCTCCGCACACATCAAAAAAGAAAAAAAATACTAAAAGGGGTGAGGGCAGCGCCCCTCCCCTTCAAAAAAGAAATATATTAAGGGAGGTGAGGGTAACGCCCTCTCCCCATTCAAAGAAGGAAATAAATATTAAGGGAGTGAGGGCAGCACCCTCCCCCCATTAAAAAAAGAAATAAATATTAAGGGGGTGAGAGGCGCTGCCTCCCTCCCAATTTAAAAGAAAAAAAAATAATAATTAAAATATAAAAATAGTAAGAGAGAGGGGCGTTGTCCCCTTCCCCCTCAGCCTGGCCCCAAGTGGGGCGTTGGTCCCTTGGGGCCAGCGTGTGGCGTTGGCCCCAAGGGGACCAGCTTGCAGGCGCTGGCCCTTGAGGCTAGTGCATCACGTTGGCCGCAAGGCCAGCGTAATAGGGGAGGGGACTGCCCCCTCCCCCTTCTTTTTATTTTTTATTTATTTAGGGGGCAATTTTGCCCCCTTAAAATTTTAACTGGAGGCACAACCTCTCGCCTTCCTGTCCGTTCGCGACGCGCACTCTCCTGGGGCTTGTCTCAATTCTCTCCGCGATGCAGGTCAATCCGTGTTCAGGGTTTGTTTATGGTGAATGTGTGTCGTCCTGAAAATAAAACAAATTCGGGGTCGCCCTGCTATGCTACATGACCCCGGAGCTTGACGGTATGGGAACGTATTTCAATTTAGCTCCTCTAAAAAAGTTCAACTCTTGAAAAATCGTCGCCGTGAAATCGAAAAAATTCGGGGTCGCCCTATTGTGCTACCTGACCCCGGACTCCGGCGGTATGGGAGCGTATTTCAAATTAACTCCTCCAAAAAACTTTAACTCCTGAAAAATTGTCGTCCTGAAAATCGAAGAAATTCGGGACTGCCCTGCCGTGCTACCTGACCCTGGACCCCGACCGTATGGAGGTCTATTTCGAATAAGTTCCTCAAGAAAAAACTAACTCTTGAAAAAATGTTGATCAAAGGTGTTTCTCGCGCTCTGAAGTCTCTAAGACGCCCGTTTCAGCCAGGAACTGATATCCCTGACTGCCTCACTTCCCTAGCCGTACAGGGCTAGGGGACAACTGATGAGGATATTTTGGGTACCTCTAAGTCAACACTTGGGACCCAATCATGTGTCAACCCTCGCTATGACAAAGACGTATTCCAGAATCCACAACGCCATGCTAGAGCATACACCGACTACGGCTCCTCCCTGGAATCTCATTTGCACCCAGGGAGGAGCGAAGAGCCACGCAGTGACGTGCCGCTCTAAGCTCTGCGCCGTGCCCTGGGCGGTCAGTTTTAGGGACTTAGCTGTTCACCTCGACTGGCTCCCCCTTTCACCTTGTTTCTTCTCCAAAACTCCACGGATCTCCGCTCTCATCCACTAGCTTACCGCCGCAAAGGCCTGCGGGCTTCACCAAATGGGCCCAAAAGCCCAAGCCCAATGATTATCTCCCAAATGCCCCGGATTATCGACTAAACATAGTATTTCGACTAATTAACCGTGTTTAGGTTCGACTAATCATCTTCAACGCCTATATATATCGAGCGCTATGTAAGCCCGAGATACGCTTGAATACACTTACATTACACGCGAGTTCATTTGTTTATTTGCTATATTTTGTACCTTTTATCTCTAAGCACTGATTACCACGCCGGAGGGGTTTCACCGGGATAAACCCCGGTCTGAGCCTTCTGCAGGTACACTCCCTAAGGAGCAGGACTCTAGGCACAACAGGTCAGTCCTCCCAAGACCCAGCACAGCTCACGCAAGGACTTTTCAACTGACGACTCCACCTCAGCAAGAAGACCTACTTGTCATCCGACTGGACCATACTCGAGGTGTGTACCAATTTTATGCACCAACATACTTAATGTTAACTCGATTAATTCAATCCAGTTAATGTTAACTAAAATATTAAAAATTTATTAAAAATAAAAATTACAATTGAAATACTACTTTCTCCTAAAATAAATGGGGGAAAATACTACATTATAATTGGACACCATTCATCAATTTGCTACTAATTTTTTATGAAATAATTGTTGCAATAACTATTGAAAATATGTAAAGGGTAAATGTAAAATTATAAAAATGTAAGGGGTTAAGTCATATATTTTAAAGTTTAGGGGTTGAATTAACATAATGAACAAAGTATAGGTGCTTTATTATATTTTAATTTAATTACACTTTGTCCCTCGTTAGTACATTTCATATTGTGATATTATTTTTATCATCACTTACACCCAGTAGTTTAGACTAAAGTGTAATGTTGACATTTTTCGTTAAAAATATTCGTTAAACCTAAAAAATCAAATTAATAAATTATTTAATATTAATTAATATTTATACCACCAATCGGGTTGGTCGAATTAGATAATATTCGTTTGCCCTTTTCTTCATTCCATCTAGGTCGATCAGAACACTTTGAGTTGAGTTGACCAACGTCGGCCCTCACCCAAAGCATCCAAAGCAGTTGTTCTGTATCCCAAATTTTAAGGGGACACGATAGCCATTTGGAGCCCAATTTGTAACTTTTAATATAGGCTTTAAACAAAGGAAAAAAAAAAACATTAAAACAAGTACATCAGAAAAAGAAGCCAAAAAATTAAGGGTGTTTATGTAACAAATCCCTTGTTTTATCTTTAATTTAAAAAAAATAAAAAATTCTATACATAATTGCAACTTATGTTTTAGTCCCGTGCATTAAAAAAAGGCGAAAGACCTTATACACCCATTGTACTCTCGCAATTACATGTATCTAATTTGTATTTAGATTTAACAAATATTACACAAGTATATATAACATAATTACATGTAATTTGTAACTAATATTATACAGGTATATGTAATTAATATTATACAGGCATGAGTACATACAAGACTAATACGCAAGTAAAAATCAATTTAATGGACTAAATCAACAGTTATGTTTTAAATAGAAATAATACACTCACTATTTGGGACTAATAACCAATTATTCCAAAAATTAATATTTATTTATTTTTATTTACATTAATAGAAATTTATCTTATGATGATAGCGAATTTGGTCATGGATCATTCGTAGTGGAATCGGGCCTGGAGCATGTGTCTAGTGAAAAAGCCCATACCACACTAAATTGGTCCAGGGCCTCTGCGCTACTGATAGGGCCTGTATTGATGAGTCATATTCCTATAAGCGAGCAACACACGAGTCAAGCCCACAACAATCGGCATCCGAATCCATGCACGGGTCAGGTCCTTAGATAGATTCGGTTAGAATATTTGTTGGATAGGTCACGTTGATCACACCTAAGAATCTGAATACGCCATGGGTGTGCTCTCTAAAACGGATTCATGATTACATACCCCCTTCTCTCTCCTATTTTTCGCCCGATGAAAAACTATAAATACCTGGTTATTTTGAGAAAAGGTAAACTCAATTTCGTGTATGCATTTAACTCAAACATTATTTTCACCATAAATACTTACTCTCACGTCGGAGGTTCTTCACCAGGATCCACCCCCGATGCTAAAATTTGTGCAAGCGTAACTGGAACAAAAGAGCGAAAGATCACGAGGAGCTTTTACAAATTTACTGTAGTACCAATTCTCAGTAATTTCATCTTATATTACTATTATTTAAGAAAAAAATATGTATTATAGAAAGCACACCATTTTAATGATTCACTTTGGGTATCCAAATACCCGGTCCTTGGACTGAGTATAAGAGTAAATTTGTTATTTTATAAATTTTTGTTAAATATTTAACCGTTGTAATTAAGTCGGAGAGATAGTGTAATTAACTCTTCTGCTCCAGAGTGGAGCAAAACCCTGTCGCTCGCTCCTAATTCATTTTACCGCCAGATTTGAAAATCACCGGCGAGTCTCTCTCTCTCTTCCTTTCTCTCTCTTTCTCTGGATTTCTCTTTTCGATTCTGGACTTTTCTTTGGGGATTTTTGATCATTAATCTATGCATTAGATATATATATGCATGAAACTAGTGGATCGAGGCTTGATCGTTCGATTGCCACGTCTCCCGTATCGCTCTTCTCCGTCTCCGGCTTCCCACTGTGTACACACTCACTGCTATATATAAATAAATAAATAAATATATATATATATATATATATATATATATATATATATTAAAATAAACTTTAGTTAAATTGCACTTTCCTCCCCCCCTAACTTCTTTCAATCTTTATTTTAATCAATTTCAACTTTTAAAAGTTTCTAACATCATAATTTCATCCTTAATATTTTCAAATTTTGATATTAATTATCAACTTGAATCTTAAGTTTAAATTTATTGTTTCTAAATTTGCCAATTTGACCCCTAAATGTTTGATTTGAATTTTAATTAATTCAATTTCACCTCGAATTTTTCCATGCTCTAGAATGCAATTATTAATGACGTACTTGCTAAGTCGGGGTCTTACAGAATATGTGTCGCCCTAAAAATCGAAAAAATTGGGGGTCGCCCTGCCGTGCTACCTAACCCCGGACCCCGGCGGTATGAGAGCGTATTTCAATTTAGCTCCTATAAAAAAGTTCAACTCTTGAAAAATCCTCGCCTTGAAATCGAAAAAAATCGGGGTCGCCCTGCCGTGCTACCTGACCCCGGACCCCCGCGGTATGGGAGCGTATTTCAAATTAGCTCCTCTAAAAAACTTCAACTCCTGAAAAATTGTCGTCCTGAAAATCGAAGAAATTCTGGACTGCCCTACCCTGCCGTGCTACCTGACCCTGGACCCCGACTATATGGAGGTCTATTTCGAATAAGTTCCTCAAGAAAAAGCTAACTCTTGAAAAAATGTCGATCAGAGGTGTTTCTCACGCTCCGAAGTCTCCAGGACGTCCGTTTAAGCCAGGAACTGATATCCCTGACCGCCTCGCTTCTCTCGCTGCACAGGGCTAGGGGGGCAACTGATGAGGATATTTTTGGGCATCTCTGAGTCAGCACTTGAAACCCAACCACGTGTTAACCCTCGCAATGACAGGGATGCATTCCGGAATCCACAACGCCATGCTGGAGCATATATCGACTACGGCTCCTCCTTGGAATCTCATTTGCACCCATGGAGGAGCGAGAAGCCCCGCAGGGATGTACCGCTCTAAGCTTTGCGTCGTGCCCTAGGTGGTCAGTTTCAGGGACTTAGCCGTTCATCTCAATCGACTCTTCCTTTCACCTTGTTTCTTCTCCAAGACTCTACGGATCTCTGCTCTCATCTACCAACTCACCGCCACAAGCCTGACAAAGGCCCGCGGGCTTCACCAAATAGGCCCAAAAGCCTAAGCCCAACGATTATCTCCTAAACGCCCCGGATTATCGGCTAAACACGGTATTTCGACTAATTAATCGTGTTTAGGTCCGACTAATCATCTCAAATACCTATATATATCAGGGGCTATGTAAGCCCGAAGTACGCTTCAATACACTTACATTACGCATGAGTTCATTTGTTTACTTTCTATATTCTGTATCTTTTATCTCTGAGCACTGATTACTACGCCGGAGGGGCTTCACCGGGACAAACCCGGTCTGAGCCTTCTGCAGGTACACTCCTTGAGGAGCAGGACTCTGGGCACAACAAGTCAGCCCTCCCAAGACCCAGCACAGCTCACGCGAGGACTTTTCAACCGACGACTCCACCTTAGCAAGAGGACCCACCTGTCATACGATTGGACCAAACTCGAGGTGTGTACCAGTTTTATGCACCAACATACTTAATATTAACTCAATTAATTCAATCCAGTTAATGTTAACTGAAATATTAAAAATTTATTAAAAATAAAAATTACAATTGAGATACTACTTTCTCCTAAAATAAATGGGGGGAAAATACTACATTATAATTGGACACATTCATCAATTTGTGAACGCTCCCCAATTTTCCAGAGAAAACCAAAAACAAATATATATATAGATATATGTTTGTGTATGCTTGGTGCTGGTAAAACGAAAAGGGTTTTTAAAAAACGTCGATTTTCTCATAAAAATGTACTTAAGCCTGTTTTAGAAAAAAGAGTCGCCACCTAGCATTGGGTTTAAATGATGTGCTAGGTCACCATATTTTTCTTTTTTGAAAATAATTTAAAAATGGCTTAAGTAAAATTTTGACTCCAAAAATAATGTGGTCTAACCAGAGATTCGTTTAAAGAGTTCGGGGGTCAGTTACGCTCGGGGAAGGTGTCAAGCACCCCAAGACGCCCGTCCAAAGACGGTACCTTATCCGATTAAGTCCAATTAGAATTTAAATCCGAATGTTTTTATTTTATTTTTAAATCCTCCTTATATACACATACACACACATTTGAGGGAAGTGATCCCCCTTCTAAACCTAGACCGTTCTGATTGAAGGTTGGGAATTTTCCACCTCGTATTGTTAGCATATTATATTTAATACAAATTAAATAAAACACCCGCACACACGCATCAAGGAGAGTAATTCCCTTCTAAATTTATGCTGTTCAAATTAAAGGTTGGGAATTTTCCACCTCATATTGTTAGTACATTATATTTAATACAAATTAAATAAAACATCCGCACACACGCATCGAGGAGAGTAATTCCATTCTAAATTTATGCCGTTCAAATTGAAGGTTGGGAATTTTCCACCTCATATTGTTAGTACATTATATTTAATACAAATTAAATAAAACACCCGCACACACGCATCGAGGAGAGTAATTCCCTTCTAAATTTAGCCATTCAAATTGAAGGTTGGGAATTTTCCACCTCGTATTGTTAGCACATTATATTTAATACAAATTAAATAAAACACCCGCACACACGCATCGAGAAGAGTAATTCCCTTCTAAATTTTAGCCATTCAAATTGAAGGTTGGGAATTTTTCACCTCGTATTGTTAGCACATTATATTTAATACAAATTAAATAAAACACCCGCACACACGCATCGAGGAGAGTAATTCCCTTCTAAATCTTAGCCATTCAAATTGAAGGTTGGGAATTTTCCACCTCGTATTGTTAGCACATTATATTTAATACAAATTAAATAAAACACCCGCACACACGCATCGAGGAGAGTAATTCCCTTCTAAATCTTAGCCATTCAAATTGAAGGTTGGAAATTTTCCACCTCGTATTGTTAACACATTATATTTAATACAAATTAAATAAAACACCCGTACACACGCATCGAGGAGAGTAATTCCCTTCTAAATCTTAGCCATTCAAATTGAAGGTTGGGAATTTTCCACCTCGTTATTATTTACTTAAAAAAAAATAAAAAAATAAAAAAAAATAAAAATAAAAATAAAAATAAATAAATAAAAAAAGTAATAAATAAATAATAAAGGAAGAAAAGAAAAAAAAATCTAATTTACAAAAAAAAAAATTAGTATAATAACAACTTAAAAAAAATAAGAGTAAGATTTACAACAGATGAAAATTTACCACCTTCTTGGAGATTTTTCTTCTTCAAAATTACAATAAAATGAAAATAATATTATTTTCTTCAAAATTTTTCTCTAGATTTCTCCTCTCCCTTACAAAAATTTCTCTCAAAAATTTCTTCCTCTCAAAATTTTCCTCCCCTCCCTCTTGTGATCCTTCCTATATTTATAGGAAGAAAATCTGAATCTGCCGAATTTCGGTGCACCCACCAGCTTTTGGGTGCACCGAATTTGGTGCACCCAAAAGCAGGGGGGACACCCCCCTGCTGGCCGCACATGCGGCCAGTTCACTGGTCGCACCAGCGACCAGTGGCTGGTCGCTGGTGCGGCCGGCTGGTCGCCGGTGCGGCCAGCTGGTCGCACCGGCGACCTCTTTGTAGTCCCCCCCCCCCCGCGTTCGGTCCAGGCCTCTCTCGTTCTCGTCTTTTCTTGTCCATTTTGTTCCGAATTAACGCGTTTTTATTCCACTTCGAAAAATCTACAAAATCAAAAAAAATAAATTAATTAATTACTAATATTTAATTTACTTAAGAGATTAATAAAACTTAATTTAGCAGTATTAAACCGTACAAATACGGTACAATCAAAATAAAATAAATAGAAAAATAAAATAAAAATAACTATAAAATAAAGTATTTTTTTTTTTGCGAAGCGGTCAAAATGCCGTGTCTACAGCTGCCCCTCTTTGTCATGCAAGTCCCACTTGCTTGACAAAGATAAAAGACCACGTCATTTTGATCGTCCCATTTTATCTTTATTTATTTATTTATTTTTATTTTTAGTGTATTTTCCAATAATAGAATAAATAAAATAAAATGATTCATGACGAATACGTGTACGTTTAGAGTAATAAAAGAATACTCATGACGATGTTCATGACGAACAAGTGTCTGTTTAGAGGATCGTTTAGAGTAATAAAATGATGACTCATGACGATACTCATGACGAACAAGTGTCTGTTTAGAGGATTGTTTAGAGTAATAAAAAAAGAGACTCATGACGATACTCATGACGAACAAATGTCTGTTTAGAGGATCGTTTAGAGTAATAAAATGATGACTCATGACAATACTCATGACGAACAAGTGTCTGTTTAGAGGATTGTTTAGAGTAATAAAAAAGAGACTCATGACGATACTCATGACGAACAAGTGTCTGTTTAAAGGATCGTTTAGAGTAATAAAATGATGACTCATGACGATACTCATGACGAACAAGTGTCTGTTTAGAGGATCGTTTAGAGTAATAAAAATTATTCATGCCCCAGCCCTCTTGGCCAAGGGCTTAAAGAAAGTTCAAGAGTATAAAATATGCCTCCACTTGTGACTAAGTCAGAATGAGATAACAAAGATATAAATGTGCCCCAGCCGAACTCTCAGATGACCGAACATTTATAGATTGCCTGCGTACCTTAGTATTATGCCGAGGATTAAGTTTGGCGTAGTTCACTTTTCGCCCTTTTCAGGGCAAAACGCATACCTGGAAGCTCATTTAGAGCTTTGGAACTTTTAGTAATAAAAGTTTCTAATTTGAACCGGAAGGTAAGAAGTCTTTGTGAGAGAGAAATCCATGCTTCCCTGTCCTTTGAAAACCCTATAATTGGACAAAAAACACATGCAACACGAAAATTTAGTTTGAAAAACTTGTCACTCTTGACGACTAGCAATTCCGTCCCCCCCTTTTCCATCGCAATCCCCCATTTGATGGCGCTTGACTCTCTCGGGTCACGGGACAGTATCGGGAGATTTCTCCGTCTCGTCCTTCCGTCAATCTTAGAGATGTACTTTCTGAAGGTTTTCTCCGGGTTGTTGGCAGGTTTTTTTTTTTTTTTTTTTTTGGACAACATCCCTATCAGCCTTTATTTCTCTGCACCCGCCGATTCTCACTTTCTCTTTTCTACTAGGCATCCTCAGTGCTTAGGAGAATCACATACTCCTGCTTGCTTTGTATTTTTCAAATCCTGCAAAACTGATTTAACCAAATATGGAAAAACATGTAAAACCTTACCCCAAACAGGTATCTTTATCACCAGATATGTTGACTGCGAGATTTCAAGCCGGATTGTCTGACAAGTATGATTTCAATGCAAATTTGAGCCATATTCGATGTTCCTTTTCACAGATTCCAACTCTTGCTCAAATCCATCAAGTTCCGAACACAGCAAAGTCTTACGATCAATGGAAGTCAACCGTAGTGGGAATTCCAAAAATGCCCCTATGAGTGATCTAACTGTTTTTTTTTTTTTTTTTTTTTTTTTTTTTTTTTTTTTTTTTTTTTTTTTTTTTTGCAACACGGTCTCTACATTTTTCTCATAGCGCCCTTTCGAGTTTTCACCATGTTCGAGCCGGTTTTTTTTTTTTTTTTTTTTTTTTTTTTGCGACACGGTCTCTACATTTTTCTCATAGCGCCCTTTCGAGTTTTCACCATGTTCGAGCCGTATTTTTTTTTTTTTTTTTTTTTTTTTTTTTTTTTTGAAGCAACAGATAATCACAAATTGAAATAAACTTACTTAGGAAATAAGGACATTTATTAGGCAAAGTATTTCTTTACAGAATCCGAGTTTAGGGGCTCGGGAAATACATCACCATCCATTTCCTGGAGAATCAGCGCTCCACCGCTCAAAGCCTTATGAACAACAAAAGGACCTTCCCAATTTGGCACGAACTTACCCTTAGCTTCATCTTGGAAAGGAAAGATTTTCTTCAAAACTAACTCACCGACCTTGAAGACTCTAGGGTATACCCGTTTATCATGAGCTCTAGTAATCCTCTGTCTGTAACACTGTCCGTGGCATATCGCTGTCAGCCGCTTTTCATCGATTAAACAAAGTTGGTCCAACCGTTGTTGTACCCATTCAGTTTCATCAAGCTCGGCCTCTATGAGCACTCGTAGAGATGGAATTTCCACCTCAGCTGGTATCACCGCTTCTGTGCCATAAACCAGAGAATAGGGGGTTGCCCCTGTCGAGGTCCGAACCGAGGTTCGGTAAGCCATCAAAGCATATGGCAGCATATCATCCCACTCTTTATAATTGTCAATCATCTTCCGGAGAATTTTCTTTATATTTTTGTTGGCGGCTTCCACTGCTCCATTCATTTTTGGACGGTAAGGCGCTGAGTTTTTGTGCTCGATCTTGAACTGCTGACATATTTTCTGTATTTCTGAACTCTTCAGGTTTTTAGCATTGTCGGTTATCAATGTTTACGGCAAACCGTATCTTGACACAATATTTTCTTTGATGAATCGAGCTACTATCTTTTGAGTCACTCGAGTTAAGGAAACGGCTTCTACCCACTTTGAAAAATAATCAATTGCCACCAGGATAAAGCGATGACCACTCGGCGCCTTAGGGGTAACTTCCCCAATAACGTCCATACCCCACATTGAGAAGGGCCATGGGGCCGCCAAGCAATGAAGGTGCGAAGGTGGGACATGGATTTGATCACCATGAATCTGACACTTATGGCATCTTCGAACAAACTGCACGCAGTCGCTTTCCATCGTTAGCCAAAAATGACCGGTCCTCAGGATCTTCTTGGCAAGCATGAAGCCGCTCATGTGAGGTCCACATATGCCACCATGGACCTCTTTCATCAACTGGATGGCCTCTTCGACTCCAACACATCTCAACAGGCCCATGTCAGGGGAGCGTTTGTACAGTGTCTCCCCGCTTAGGAAGAATTGGCCTGCTAACCTCCGGAGAGTTTTCCGATCAACACTTGATGCCCCTTCCGGATACTCCTGATTTTTCAGAAAGTTCTTTATGTCATGGTACCACGGGTCTTTGGCTGGCTCAGATTCAAGCTGGCAACAGTGGGCCGGTCGGCGTTGAACTCGGATCACCACCGGAATGATATCATCATCCTCTCGAGTGATAGATATCATAGATGCCAAGGTAGCTAAGGCATCGGCGAAGTCATTTTTTAGCCTCGGTATGCTTTCAAATTCTATTATTGTAAATTGCTCGCACAACTCCAGGAGGTGATTGTTATAGGCTATCAAGGTCGGATCTCTTGTGGCATATTTATCCGTCACCTGATTGATTATCAGCTCAGAATCTCCGAACACTAGCAATTCTTTGATTTTCATATCGACAGCCAGCTGGAGTCCCAGAATACAGGCTTCGTACTCAGCTCGATTATTTGTGCTCTGGAACTTCAACTTGGAAGCCACTGGATAATGCTGTTTGCCCGGAGAAACCAGAACGGCTCCGATTCCAGCCCCTCGAGAGTTCACTGCTCCATCAAAATACATTTTCCAGACTGTTTCCTCATTTTCTTCATCCACCGCATGAATCGACTCGTCAGGGAATAGCGTCTCAAGAAGCTGGTTATCCGTTTGAGCTGGACAACTAGCCAACTGATCTGCTATCGCTTGACCCTTTACTGACTTTTGGGTCTTGTAGATGATATCGAACTCCGTCAGCAGCATCTGCCATTTTGCAACTTTTCCTGACAGAATCGGCTTCTCGAAGATGTATTTTAAAGGATCCATCCTGGCTATCAAGTAGGTAGTCAGTGGGAGCATATAATGGCGCAGTCTTTGAGCGGACCAAGCCAATGCACAACAGGTTCTCTCCAGCAAGGTATAATTTTCCTCATACTTTGTGAAGCGCTTGCTGAGGTAGTAGATGGCTTGCTCCTTCTTTCCAGATTTATCGAGTTGCCCAAGAATAGCTCCCATGGAGGAGTCGAGAACTGACAAATATAGTAATAACGGAACCTTCTCCCGAGGCGGCACTAAAACGGGAGGGTTCGTTAGATAGACTTTAATTTTCTCCAAGGCATTTTGGCAATCTGCATTCCATCGCCCGTCACTTTCTTTTCGAAGTAGCTTGAAGATTGGCTCACAAGTGGCAGTGAGTTGGAAGATGAATCGGGCTATGAAATTTAATCGCCCCAGAAAACCTCGGATTTCTTTCTCATTTCTCGGCGGCGGCATCTCACGAATGGCCTTCGTCTTTGCAGGATCAATCTCGATTCCATGGCGATTTACCATGAAACCAAGAAGTTTTCCGGAAGCCACCCCAAACGCGCATTTTGCTGGATTGAGCTTGAGCTGGTACTTTCGAAGTCTGTCGAACACCTTTTTCAAATGGCAGAGATGATCCTCGTTCTCCTGTGATTTAACGATCATGTCATCAACATATACCTCCATCTCCTTGTGCATCATATCATGAAATAGGGTCGTCATTGCTCTTTGGTATGTTGCCCCAGCGTTTTTGAGACCGAAAGGCATCGCCCTATAGCAAAAGACTCCCCATGGGGTAGTGAAGGCTGTCTTTTCTCGATCTTTCTCATCCATCAGAATCTGATTATAGCCAGAGAACCCATCGGCGAAAGAATAGAGCTTTCGCCCCGCAGTATTGTCGATGATGATGTGAATGTTTGGCAGTGGAAAATCATCTTTTGGACTCGCCCGGTTGAGATCACGATAGTCCACGCAGACTCTGATTTTTCCTGAGGACTTTGGCACGGGAACGACATTTGAGAGCCATTCACTGTAGTTACAGACTTCAATAATTCGGGCATTGAATTGCTTCACGATCTCCTCCTTGACCTCGAGACTGACAGCGGGCCTTAGTTTCCTCAACTTTTGTTTGACTGGTACACTCCCCGGCTTTAGCGGCAGCTTATGGGCCACGATACTCTTGTCCAGTCCTACCATGTCATCGTAGGACCAGGCAAAGATATCTTGGTAGGAAATTAAGAGCGTTGTCAACTCTTTCTTTTCCAGAGTCATGAGAGCTGATCCAATCTTTACTTTCTTCAACTCTTCCGAGGTCCCCAAGTTTATCAACTCGGTCTCATCGTTACTGGGAATCGGCTTGTTCTCGAACTCCGTGAAAGCTTTTCGGATCTCACCATCGTCTGGCTGGCAAGAGTCATCTTCTGCTTCTACTCCCATCGGGTTATGGTCTGGTTCTGCATTGAAATCATACTTATCGCACTCTGGCTCAGTTATATCGCATGCATCATACACTGGTGTTTTAGACATCCTGAAAGCATAAAATTTAAACATTTAAACCATATGTCGGATAAAATAGAATTGCATTCATTAAATATAAAAATCCATTACAAAGCAAAATCCCTTTCCATCTAGAAGGCAAGGTGGATGGAGGGATGACCAACAGAAAATCTCCCTAAGTTTACCGAAACGCCTGGCGAATTGGGAGAAAACAAGAATCCCAATTCTGCAGCTTTTCTTTTCCCTTGGTTCGAATACCAGACCCATGACTTGGCCCTGCCTCGTCTCTCATGATTACATTCACAGCTTCCTTGATCATTACTCTCTCAGGGTGCAACTTGAATCCTGTGGTCTCCTTCCCTTTGTTGAGGGTTTCTGCTGGATAGGGGAAAGTGACCCGGATATGCGGAATTTTCATTGGCTGGTTGTCTGGGGATCCATCCCTCTTCTTCCGGAAGAACTTCGCTCTGTCTGCTTTTGTCGGCTCGTATCCCAATCCGAATCTCCCCTTCTTCTCCTTGACTTCTATCGGTTCTGTAATTCCGTCTAGATTCTTGCCCAAACCTTTCCCGGGAATGCAACCCCGAGACTTCATTTCTTTAGCAACGAAGGCCACAGTGTTAGACAGTGATGGTGTCATCTCGTGTCCTCCTTCCTTCACAAAGGTAGCATTCGCAACGTCGAACACGTGATAGGAGGCTTCAATCTTCTCCTTCTCCTTTCCGTCATCTGTTAACGGGACATGCCGACTTATCGCTTGATGGAAATGTATGATATCTGAATCAGCCCTGATCACGTACAGTGTGTCATTAATGATAAACTTGATCTTCTGATGTAGAGATGAAGGCACTGCCCCAGCGTTATGGATCCATGGCCTCCCCAACAATAGGTTGTACGAAGCAGGTATGTCGAGCACTTGGAACTTCGCATTGAACTGTATTGGACCAATTTCAATTGGCAGGTCAATTTCTCCAACACTATCTCTCTTAGCCCCATCGAATGCTCGGATAACCATCTTAGATGATCGAACCTGTGATAGATCTATCCCCATTTCTTCCAGGGTCGACAAAGGACAGATATTTAGTGCCGATCCATTGTCAATCAGCACCCGAGCTATGAACATTCCATGGCTTTCGACCGTGATATTCAAAGGCTTGTTGTGACCTGTTCCATCATCGTCCATCTCGTCATCTGTGAAAGTGATGGTGTTAGATCCTAGGACCTGCTCGACCAGAGTGACAAACTTCTCCGGAGAGATCGTGCTAGGCAAGTGGGCTTCATTTAGGACTTTCAGCAGTGCCTGTCTATGTACTTCTGAGGATAGAAGTAGTGAGAGCATCGAGATTTGCGCCGGTGCTTTGCTGAGTTGCTCCACTATCTTGTATTCTGAATTCTTCATTGCCTTTAGAAAGTCGTGAGCCTCCGGTTCTGACACTGGCTTTTTCAGGGCCCCTCTTGGTTCTCTCACAGGAATCCTGATCAAATCCTGTGGCGTATACACCCTTCCGGACCGAGTGATTCCACCGGTTTCTCCTACGGAGATTGGCAATTCTTCTTCTTCTCCTGTTTTAGCGACGATCTCATAATTCCACGGAACCTTATTGAGATTTTCCACCATCTTTTGGATTGGGAAAGACAAAACTAGAGATTTCTCCAGCTTTTGGGCTACCCTTTCTAGATGTAATTCGAACCCTCCGTAGAGAACCTCCGGGTGTAAATAAACACCACCGATATCGATCACATCAACTTCTTCTTCGACCTCCTCTGTGAAAATTAGATTGACGCCACTTCCTGAGGAGGCGTGTTCAGGCAACGAATTTTGCTGACAATTTGGCGTACCGGCCTCAGGTTTTTTAGGAAATGTGATGGCTCCGGTCTGTATAAACTCCCGGATTTTGTCTTTTAGCTGAAAGCATTGCTCAGTCGCATGTCCTCTGGTTCCCGAGTGGTATTCACAGAAAGCATTTGAAGAAGCTGCTTTACTCCCAGGTTTAACTTCGTAGAATGGAAGGGGCGTCAGCATCCCCTGCTTCAAACAATTCCGGTACAACTCGGTGATCGAAACCGGAAGGTCTTGTAGCTCTCTGTTGTCGTTTTGGAAATTTTCCCCAGTAGCATGAGGTAGAAGGTCTTGGTGGTATTGGGTTCCTGACCTTGGAGTGCGGTTAGGAATTTGAGGTGGGGTGTTCGGGCGTGGTTGATAGGTATGGTAAGAGGGTGTTGGGTAGGCTTGAGGGTAATATTGGGGAATGTGGTTTTGATAAGGGGGAGGTACATTTTGGTAATAGCGGGGGCGGCTTTGGGAATAGGGTTGGTTTTGAGGATAGTTTTGGTTTTGGCGATTTTGAGGAGGGTAGTTGTGATATTGGTTGTTCTGGTTCGGGTAGTTCTGGGGACAAGGAGTTTGGGGGTAGTTCTGGTAATGGGTTTGTTGAGGGGAAACGACAACAGCTACTTCATTTTCTTTCATCTTTGGCGGGGCTGACCTTTTCGTCAGATTGGATTGGGCCCCTTCAATTTTTCCGCTCCTTATTCCTTCTTCTGTCACCTCGGCCTGTTTGATCGCATCGCCGAAAGAAACCACTGCTATGCTCGAGAGATCTCGATAGAACGGCGGTGACTGAATTGACTTGAATATCTCTAACTGAGCCTCCTCGCTCAGCTTAGGGACAACTTTGGCAGCCTCTTCCCTCCAACGAGCAGTATACCTCCGGAAACTTTCGTCTTTATTTTTCAGTATCTGGTAGAGGGTATTGCGGTCTGGCGTGGCATCCCTATTGTACACATATTGCTCACAGAAGGCCTCTACCAGATCTTCAAATGTTTTAATCTGTGATAGCTCCAGGGTCATGTACCAGTTGAGAGCCGATCCTTTCAACGACCTCCGAAACATCTTTAGGCAAAGGTCTTCGTTCCGAGCATGAATTCCTAACTCCTCTTTGTAAATGCTAACATGCCATTCTGGAGGGCCAGTGCCATCATATTTTGTGAATTCTGGAACCACGAAATTTTCCGGGTACACAATCCCGGGTGGTGCTGACAACTCCTTGTACGTCGCTTTCCTGGACGGCTTCTCTTTTTGCCATTCTTCCATAGTTTTTTCTAATTTCTCCATTTTCAGAAGCCAAGCCGGTGGAGGGCCATTCTCTTCTTTGTTTTCAGTTTCAATGGCCGGGGCCGGTTGGCTATCATTTGAATTGTTTGGTGGGGCAACGACCCTCTCCGGGTGAATGAGGATCTGCGGGGCGGCGGGGGCCGAGCCCTCTGGCGAGGCCTGATAGACATGCCCCTGGATGGGATATGTCGGAGCTCCATAGGCGAAAGGATGAGGGCCCATCTGAGGTCCATAGTAGACCGGTACTGCAAAGTTCGGGCCGACGTGGTTCGGATTCGGCCCTGAGTTTTCCATCCCAACACTTGCAGGGTTTCCATTTGGGGATTCAGTCACAGGAGTCCCGTTGGATGGAGGAATAGGCACCTCCTGAGGTCGGCTAAGTTCATTGATCCTTTCCATCAACCTGTCAATAGTTTCTTGCATCTGAGCTATCTGGGTCGTTCGGGGAGATTCGGGATTGCTTTCTGATGTCATCCTGGAATGAGTCTGTGCTCGACTGCGTGTAAAGATCGGACTTCGAAAGGGGGGAACTGGATTTGCTTTTCGGGGACCAATTTTCTTTGTCTTGTCCTTTTCTTTTTCACCTACAAAAAAATCATTTTTTTAGTTCACGTGGGTCTTAGGTGGCCTTAAAGCCCTTTCTAATTCGAAGATTTCAATTTCGGTAACGACTAATAATAATAAAAAAAAATATTATTTTTTTTTATTTATTTATTTATTTATTTTTTTTTTTTTTGTCGTTCCCTACCGATATTGAAAACTTTGAACTTGTTTGGTTTTGTTTTTTTTTTTTTTTAGGACTTCCCCAGACGTCATAAATCCATCAAGTACAAAAAATCATTTCTCGTCTTGTATCATAGAATCCTGAGGGGATAATATGGATACAAGACAGTTTTGTTTTTATCAGAGGATTTACAACGATATAAAGGCCTGAGAGGGAAAAAAATAAAATAAAAAAAAATAAAAATATATATATATATATATATATATATATATATATATATATATATATATATAAAATAAAATAAATGATATATAAAAAAAAAAAAAAATAAATAAAAAAATCACAACTTATTTACTGAATTGAGGGAAAAAATAAAATACAATTTAACATTCGGACTTTAGATTAATTGGACTTATTCAGACATATTGGGCTCAACCCTCAGCCGTCCCCAGTGGAGTCGCCAGCTGAACGCTCCCCAATTTTCCAGAGAAAACAAAAAACAAATATATATATAGATATATGTTTGTGTATGCTTGGCACTGGTAAAACGAAAAGGGTTTTTAAAAAACGTCGATTTTCTCATAAAAATGTACTTAAGCCTGTTTTAGAAAAAAGAGTCGCCACCTAGCATTGGGTTTAAATGATGTGCTAGGTCACCATATTTTTCTTTTTTGAAAATAATTTAAAAATGGCTTAAGTAAAATTTTGACTCCAAAAATAATGTGGTCTAACCAGAGATTCGTTTAAAGAGTTCGGGGGTCAGTTACGCTCGGGGAAGGTGTCAAGCACCCCAAGACGCCCGTCCAAAGACGGTACCTTATCCGATTAAGTCCAATTAGAATTTAAATCCGAATGTTTTTATTTTATTTTTAAATCCTCCTTATATACACATACACACACATTTGAGGGAAGTGATCCCCCTTCTAAACCTAGACCGTTCTGATTGAAGGTTGGGAATTTTCCACCTCGTATTGTTAGCATATTATATTTAATACAAATTAAATAAAACACCCGCACACACGCATCAAGGAGAGTAATTCCCTTCTAAATTTATGCTGTTCAAATTAAAGGTTGGGAATTTTCCACCTCATATTGTTAGTACATTATATTTAATACAAATTAAATAAAACATCCGCACACACGCATCGAGGAGAGTAATTCCATTCTAAATTTATGCCGTTCAAATTGAAGGTTGGGAATTTTCCACCTCATATTGTTAGTACATTATATTTAATACAAATTAAATAAAACACCCGCACACACGCATCGAGGAGAGTAATTCCCTTCTAAATTTAGCCATTCAAATTGAAGGTTGGGAATTTTCCACCTCGTATTGTTAGCACATTATATTTAATACAAATTAAATAAAACACCCGCACACACGCATCGAGAAGAGTAATTCCCTTCTAAATTTTAGCCATTCAAATTGAAGGTTGGGAATTTTCCACCTCGTATTGTTAGCACATTATATTTAATACAAATTAAATAAAACACCCGCACACACGCATCGAGGAGAGTAATTCCCTTCTAAATCTTAGCCATTCAAATTGAAGGTTGGGAATTTTCCACCTCGTATTGTTAGCACATTATATTTAATACAAATTAAATAAAACACCCGCACACACGCATCGATGAGAGTAATTCCCTTCTAAATTTTAGCCATTCAAATTGAAGGTTGGGAATTTTCCACCTCGTATTGTTAACACATTATATTTAATACAAATTAAATAAAACACCCGTACACACGCATCGAGGAGAGTAATTCCCTTCTAAATCTTAGCCATTCAAATTGAAGGTTGGGAATTTTCCACCTCGTTATTATTTACTTAAAAAAAAAAAAAAAAAAAAAAAAAATAAAAATAAAAATAAAAATAAATAAATAAAAAAAGTAATAAATAAATAATAAAGGAAGAAGAGAAAAAAAAATCTAATTTACAAAAAAAAAATTAGTATAATAACAACTTAAAAAAAATAAGAGTAAGATTTACAACAGATGAAAATTTACCACCTTCTTGGAGATTTTTCTTCTTCAAAATTACAATAAAATGAAAATAATATTATTTTCTTCAAAATTTTTCTCTAGATTTCTCCTCTCCCTTACAAAAATTTCTCTCAAAAATTTCTTCCTCTCAAAATTTTCCTCCCCTCCCTCTTGTGATCCTTCCTATATTTATAGGAAGGAAATCTGAATCTGCCGACAAAACCACAAACAAAAAGTAAAAAAAAAATAATAAAAAAAGAGGTGGGTGCACCGAAATTCGGTGCACCCACCAGCTTTTGGGTGCACCGAATTTGGTGCACCCAAAAGCAGGGGGGACACCCCCCCTGCTGGCCGCACATGCGGCCAGTTCACTGGTCACACCAGCGACCAGTGGCTGGTCGCTGGTGCGGCCGGCTGGTCGCCGGTGCGGCCAGCTGGTCGCACCGGCGACCCCTTTGTAGTCCCCCCCCCCGCGTTCGGTCCAGGCCTCTCTCGTTCTCGTCTTTTCTTGTCCATTTTGTTCCGAATTAACGCGTTTTTATTCCACTTCGAAAAATCTACAAAATCAAAAAAAATAAATTAATTAATTACTAATATTTAATTTACTTAAGAGATTAATAAAACTTAATTTAGCAGTATTAAACCGTACAAATACGGTACAATCAAAATAAAATAAATAGAAAAATAAAATAAAAATAACTATAAAATAAAGTATATTTTTTTTTTGCGAAGCGGTCAAAATGCCGTGTCTAAAATTTGCTACTAATTTTTTATGAAATAATTGTTGCAATAACTATTGAAAATATGTAAGGGGTAAATGTAAAATTATAATAAGGGGTCAAGTCATATATTTTAAAGTTTAGGGGTTGAATTAACATAATGAACAAAGTATAGGTGCTTTATTATATTTTAAGTTAATTACACTTTGTCCCTCGTAGTATTACATTTCATATTATGATATTATTTTTATCATCACTTACTCCCAGTAGTTCAGACTAAAGTGCAATGGTGACATTTTTCGTTAAAAATAACCGTCAAACCTAAAAAATCAAATTAATAAATTATTTAATATTATTTAAATATTTATACCACCAATGGCGTTGGTCGAATTAGATAATATTCGTTTGCCCTTTTCTTCCTTCCATCTGGGTCGATCAGAACACTTTGAGTTGGGTTGACCAACGTCGGCCCTCGCCCAAAGCATCCAAAGCAGTTGTTTTCTATCCCAAATTTTAAGGGGACACAATAGCCATTTGGAGGTCAATTTGTAACTTTTTATATATGCTTTAAACAAAGGGGAAAACAAAATATTAAAACAAGTACATCAGACAAATAAGCCAAAAAATTAAGGGTGTTTATGTGGCAAATCCCTTATTTTATTTTTAATTTAAAAAAAAATAAAAAATTCTATACATAAGTGCAACTTATGCTTTAGTCCCGCGAATTAAAAAAAGACGAAAGACCTAATACACGCATTGTACTCTCGCAATTACATGTATCTAATTTGTGTATAAAATACTTGTTAGATTTAACAAATATTACACAAGTATATATAACATAATTACATGTAATTTGTAACTAATATTATACAGGTATATGTAATTAATATTATACAGGCGTGAGCACATACAAGACTAATACGTAAGTAAAAATCAATTTAATGGACTAAATCAACAGTTATGTTTTAAATAGAAATAATAACAAATTACACTCACTATCTGGGACTAATATCCAATTATCCCAAAAATTAATATTTATTTATTTTTATTTACATTAATAGAAATTTATCTTATGATGATAGCGAATTTGGTCATGGATCGTTCGTATGAGTTTACGTGGAATCGGGCCTGGAGCATGTGCCTAGTAAAAAAGCCCATACCACACTAAATTGGTCCAGGGCCCCTGCAGATAGGGCCTGTATTGATGAGCCATATGTCGCCCATAACACTCGGCATCCGAATCCATGCACGGGTCAGGTCCTTAGATAGATTCGATTAGAATATTTGTTGGATAGGTCACGTTGATTACACCTAAGAATCTGAATACGCCATAGGTATGCTCTCTAAAACGGATTCATGATTACATACCCCCTTCTCTCACCTATTTTTTGCCCGATGAAAAACTATAAATACCCGGTTGGTGTGAGAAAAGGTAAACTCAATTTTTTGTATGCATTTGACTCAACATTATTTTCACCACAAATACTTACTCTCACGCCGAAGGTTCTTCACTAGGATCCACCCCCAATGCTAAAATTTGTGCAAGTGTAACTGGAGCAAAAGAACGAAGGATTACGATGAGCTTTTACAAATTTATTGTAGTACCAATTCTCAGTAATTTTATCTTATATTACTATTATTTAAGAAAAAATTATGTATTATAGAAATGACACCATTTTAATGATTCACTTTGGGTATCTAAATACCCGGTCCTTGAATTGAGTATAAGAGTAAATTTGTTATTTTATAAATTTTTGTTAAATATTTAACCGTTGCAATTAAATAGGGACATAGTCTAATTAACTCTTTTGCTCCATAGTGGAGCAAAACCCTGTCGCTCGCTCCTAATTCATTTTACCGCCAGATTTGAAAATCAGGGCAGTGTTTAGACCCTTTTTGGATGAGTTGAGAGGAAGGTGAAGCTTCCGATGGAAGAAAACGTCGACGATGAAGCTCCCTCTTCCTCCGATCACAGTGATTCAGGCGACGAATTCACCTGTGAAGCCGAAGAAGATCTGGACTACAAATCTGAAGATGACGGCGGAGGCATCGGCGACGAGGAGGAGGACGACGAAAGCGCCGGTCTTCGTATAGCTCCGCTAAGCGAAGAAGAAGTATCACAAAATGTGGCGGCTCTCGTCGGGTTCGTGTGTTTTCTCAGTCCATAAGATTTTGACCTGAATCTACTTTTGTCTGTCGAATTGCTTGACGTTAATTTTTGGCTAGGGTTGCAGTGTTGTACATTTCATTGATTTCAATAATGATAGCTCCCAGCTGGTATTAAATTGTGAGATAAATTTCATATTATATAGGGTTTCGATTTGGTTTCTCACAAGCACACGCATGCTGAAATGCGCATGTTCTTCATTTGTTCGTCTCTTCATTTACTTAGGCAACAGAATGTAGATTAGAATTGAAAAATTTAGTCAAGGCGTATATAGATCGCACTTTTATATAATTGCTCAACGATAGACTATAATTTGAATGACTGGATTTACAAACCGGTGTGTGTGAACACACGAATGTTTTTTTTTTTTTGTTTTGAATTGGAGTTTGGGTGAAGTAACGTGATATCATGATATCGCTTTATCAGGGGCAATCTAGTTGTGAAGAGGCAGCCGCTACTTCCAAAAGTTCTTACAGTGTCCGAGACAAAAGCGGTTCTCAGGAAGCCCTTTAAACCTCCTTCTTGTAATGGATATGCGGACAACAATGAGCATTTGGTTCGTCGTCTCTGGGCTCGTAAAAGGTTTGTACCTTGGGGCGCCACGAGGCCAACATTAGTTGCAATCACAAACAGGTTGAACTTTCCTGTTTCCGATAAAGAAGAGCTAGAAGAAAGTGTGACTCTGCCTCCTGGTGTTGAGCCTCTAGTGTTATGGCATCCAGAAGAAAATGGAGAGGGAGATGGTAATGGAGGATTAATAGCAGTGGATCCCTTGCTTGTTAAGTTCCTTCGACCCCATCAGAGGTACTGTACATAATAGAAAAGCATTTCAGAACGTTCTTTTAATTTATTTTTCAAGGATTATGCCCAACTTAATTGGGGTTTGTTCTAAAAGTTGATTGTAAAGACTATTTCTTACCAAGTCGAGAATTATTATAGAAGAGCCGGGGGGGGGGGGGGGGGGGAACCCCAAAGTACATGGAAAGGAGAAACAAGAAGAGAACAAACTAATATTACCATCTACTAATAAAAAAACAATATAACGAGCTAATGTTGGTATAAGCCTTCTGATTGCACTTCCTTTTATTCGCTGAAAGTTTGTACTATATGTATCATGCAGAGAAGGGGTCCAGTTCATGTTTGAATGTGTTTCAGGCTCCATTAGTGGTATCAACGGGTGCATTCTTGCCGATGATATGGGGTAATTACTACTGATCTCTCCTGTTCCAACATGTATGCACAGTGTATGCACGTTTACCTTTTCTCTTCCATTTCTATATTCTATTACCATTGGCTTATTGCATGCAGCTTGGGGAAGACTTTGCAGTCAATCACATTGCTGTATACTCTTCTTCGTCAGGGATTTGATGGGAAACCAATGGTCAATAAGGCAATCATTGTAACTCCTACTAGCCTTGTAAGTAACTGGGAGGCAGAAATTGAGAAATGGGTTGGGGAAAGAGTTAAGCTTGTTGCGCTTTGTGAAAGCACCAGGGATGATGTCGTGTCGAGTATTGATAATTTTGCAAGTCCCCACAGTCCTTTACAGGTACATTTGCATAACTATTTGAGTTTCCTAGAGTTGTAACATTTGCATAACTATTTGAGTTTCCCAGAGTTGTACACATTTATTCATATGATTTGCCTTTTTCGTAGGTATTGATTGTTTCCTATGAGACATTTCGGATGCATTCATCGAAGTTCAGCAAAAGCGGATCTTGCGATCTTCTAATATGTGATGAGGCTCACAGGCTGAAGAATGACCAGACATTGACCAATCGAGTAAGATATACTTGATTAAATTTATTATATCTCATTTGATTTGAATATATTATTTTTTATCAGTCATATATTTGAGATTGCTAATTTAAAGTTTTGGATCAGGCATTGGCTGCTCTATCATGCAGCCGCCGGATTCTATTGTCAGGAACACCAATGCAAGTGAGTGCCATTTGGGCTTGATTTTCATCTATATCTGTTATCATGCTATTATGCATTGAAAGACAGTTTCTTATTCACTTCCCTTTCTTAACCCTCAGAATGACCTAGAAGAGTTCTACGCGATGGTTAATTTTACTAACCCAGGCATCTTGGGTGACTCTTCATATTTCCGACGTTATTATGAGGTGTGGACTATTTCATATTCAAATCTGGCAGAAGTAATGCTAATTCCATATTGTTCAATCTTGACATGACATCCAAAATCCATGTTAAAATACTTCTCTAGTAACATAACAAGGGTACATTGCTGTGCTGTGAGAGTTTGTCTTTTGTTTAAAATAAACATCACCTAATTTTAAGCATTGGCATAATGTGTAAAGACGCCAATCATTTCCGGCAGAGAACCGGCTGCCACTGAGGAAGAGAAGAAGCTAAGTGCTGAGCGCTCTGCAGAACTAAGCGCAAAAGTAAATCAGGTATAGGTCTTTTTTCACCACTATCAAATTCCAGAATCTATTTCATCGTCACATGTACTTCTGTCCATTTTTAAATCGTATGCAAAGTATGCTTATGTTTAGCTAACACAACTACGTAATAGTAAAAAGATTCCCTTGATTTCTTACAATAGTTTGTTTTCTTGTGTTTTCAGTTTATATTGAGGAGGACTAATGCATTGTTATCAAATCATTTACCACCAAAGGTATGACCATGATCTGAATCTACATGCCTCTAGAGTTTATATATATCACAAATTTCCAACTTGCCTTCGAAGCTCACTATTAATTTACAGTTTACTTTTAATAAAAAGCTGAGCTACCTGATATTTCCGGATAATTTATCCAGTTTTGTAGAGTTATGGATGTTACCGAACCGAAGTAGAATTTAAAAAAGGCAATATTCAGTTTCTGCTCTATCTTAGATGATTTGAATGAACAGTGAGTTTGATTTTCATCCATTATCGGCTATATTTATCCTTTTCATGGTTTTCGCAAGAGGTAATTTTAACTTTTAAAGTGAAATACGGGAGCATATTCTTATCATTTGGCTCCTTTGTGCCAATTGGAAGTTTTTTACTGTTTATATCTCTAGGAGTTGCTCTTTTCTCTATCTCTGTTTCCTGCTCTGTTCTCTCTGCTATCATCTGTGCTGTATCTTTTTTTTTTTTTGTCCTTCTCCGTTCTCTGTTTGTTCTTCTATAGAATCCACAATGTTGAATTCTTCTCCCTTCTTCATCTACTGTTTTAAAAAAAGTTTCATCATTTCGGACATATCATCAATCAGATCAATTATATCCAAAATGAAGGGGAATAATTTGTTTATTTTGTTCAAAAAAGGGGGGAGTGCACATTTGTTTGAAATATTTTCCAAACACCGATTTTATGCCTTTGAGTGCTCATAGAACCTTTGATAAAGTTTCGACGAAAATCCGATTGTATAATTTTTATTTTTCCTTCCTCTTTTATGCTCATTCTGTCATATAAGTGTTTCATTTTTGTAAGGGAAAAAGAGCATGTGAAACTGCGTTGATGATATTTCTTTCCAAATATCATGATTTACTTCCCAAATGCAATTGCTCATGCAGATAGTTGAAGTTGTTTGTTGCAAGTTGACTCCTCTGCAATCAGAATTGTACAACCACTTTGTACATTCGAAAAATGTAAAGTCCCGTTCCTCGTATTTGTCCATTTATGGTTTACGATGGGTATACATATTTTTGCTGCGTGAGAATGAGAACGCTTCCCTGAATACTTTCACCGTTTTTCCTACACTTTAACCCAGGTAAAACGAGCCATAACTGAGGAGGTGAAGCAATCGAAAATTTTAGCGTACATAACGGCCCTAAAGAAGCTCTGCAATCATCCAAAGGTATAACATTAGAGGGTACTCTCAAGACCTGCAAAATTCTCCACACACACCCGGAAAAAAATAAAAAAATACTGTTACCGTTAACATCATCATATATTATTTATGGTGTAACAACTGCACTCATGTTTTTCTTGAATGTTATGATAACAAAATTATATCTGAGCTTGTTTCTTTTTATTTATTTATTTAATTTTTTTTTTGTGATGTTCTTCTGTAAGCTAATTGTTGGTCATCATTACATTGATGAATTTTCAAGCTGATCTATGATACAATAAAAAGTGGAAGCCCAGGAACATCAGGATTTGAGGATTGTATGCGCTTTTTTCCTCCTGAAATGTTTACTGGAAGGTTAGACTATCTAATTATGCTAATATTGTTAGTGCTATATCTGCTACTTCTAACATGCAATGAATGTATGTTGTTCTGTTAGATCTGGATCTTGGACAGGTGGTGATGGCGCTTGGGTTGAACTATCAGGGAAAATGCACGTTCTAGCCCGATTATTGGCTCAGCTTCGTCAGAGAACAGATGATCGAATTGTCTTGGTCTCAAATTACACACAGGTATACAGATGGCCCAACTTGAAATTTTTTGGACCTGGTGTTTCTCTAAAATCAAACTTGATTTACATGATTTGCAGCCCAAAAAAGTTAAACGTGCACAAAGAAAGGGTCTTTGGTTCTGCTCATGGGTGCATTTTAATTGGAATCTTTAGCAGCTTTTATTTTCTATGTAGTTTGTGTTAGAATCCCATGTCGAATGACTTCCCAAAGTAGTCTATATATGAAAGGAGTTACTTCCCTTTAGACCATATGGTTTTAATTGGAACTTCTAGCATGATATCAAAGCTCGGTTTGAGAAGTCTCATTTGTTTGTTCCTAATTGTTTGAATTTTTGTCTTCTCTCATCTGTTAGTTTGATTGCATCACGTGCAAAGCGGGATTGCACATGAGAGTAGGTGTTAAAATCCCACATCGAATTTGTGAGACTTCCCGAAGTACTCTATATATGAAAGGAGTTACTCCACTTGAGACCGAAACCATATGGTTTTAAGTTGGAACCTCCTAATAGTTTGTACTTTCTTATTGCTCTTTTCCTTTATTTCCTCTTCTGAGTTCAATACATTACACGTATTTAATCAGACTTTGGACCTTTTTGCGCAATTGTGTCGTGAGAGAAGATATCCATTCTTAAGGCTTGATGGAAGTACATCAATAAGTAAAAGGCAGAAGTTGGTCAACTGTTTCAATGATCCATCAAAGGTACGTTAGACTTGTTTCCTTTTCATACTAAAATGCTATCAGGACAGCTTCTCAGCTTTCAATACAACATATTGCAGGATGAGTTTGCATTTCTACTAAGCAGCAAGGCTGGAGGTTGTGGCCTCAATTTGATAGGAGGAAATCGACTGGTCTTGTTTGATCCTGATTGGAATCCAGCGAATGACAAACAAGTAATAATTTTGAAACTCACATATTGTTGAATCCCACATTGATGTTTGAGCCCCCCGATGTCCGTTGGCAGTGATTTGTCAAAAAATAAAGTTCACCCTGCGCGTGAGGGGGCGTATTGAATCGCACATCAATGTTGGACCCTTTTCCCAATATCTTTTCACAGTAGTTTGTCAAAGTCCACCTTGTGCGTGAGGGGGCGTATTGAATCCCATATTGCTTGTGTTATTTGATCCTAAGCTATACATAAAGCTTAGGGCAATCCTCCTCTTTCAAGGCATCTTTTGAGAGTGAGTTAGGCTCATTGGATTTCTACATGGTATCAAAGCCAGATTTTTATCTGGTGTTGGGAGTGTTGAATCCCACATCAATAATGGGCCCCCCGACATCGGTTTGCAGTGGTTTGTCAAAGTTCACCATCCGTGTGAGGGGGCGTGTTGAATCCCACATCACTTGTGTGTTACCTGATCCTAGCTTTGATACCATTTACAAATCCAATGAGCCTACACTCTCAAAAGACGCCTTGTAAGAGGAGGATTGCCCTTGGCTTTATATATAGCTCAGGATCAGGAAACACAAGCGATGTTGGATTCAACACATACGAATGTTTTTTTTTTTAGTAAAAGACAATATTGACTCTCATCTTTACAGGCTGCTGCAAGGGTGTGGAGAGATGGACAAAAGAAGAGAGTATATATCTATAGATTTTTGAGTACTGGAACCATTGAAGAAAAGGTTTGATATGGATCATTGTTCAATTATATTCTTACTTTTATGTTTTGCGTTCCTAACCCGAATTGTTAAATCGTTTGTAGTCCATCTTAGATTTGGGTTGATTAACTTCTTCAGGTGTACCAGCGCCAAATGTCAAAAGAAGGACTTCAAAAAGTTATTCAGCAGGAAGCCGCAAATTCTAAGATTCAGGTACTTATTTTGCTACCATCTTCTTGCCACGTTTCTGGTGATACTTCTGAACGCACAAGACCAACACTTCTAATTGCAGGGCAATGTTCTGTCGACAGAAGATTTGCGTGACCTGTTTACATTTCATGAGAATGTGAGGTATGTCTTGTTTATATTTTTATCTTTAAATGCTTCATTAAGATGCCTTTGTTTTGCAGGGATGAGTTAGCGACGGATTGTTTTTTGGTCAGTAGTAGATTTAGGTTTGCAACTTTGCATAATTGCTCATACTTCTTTGTAACACATTCTTTGATATCCATTTTATAATGTTGAATTCCACATTGCTTGTGTTATATAAAGTCTAGAACAATCCTCCTTTTACAAGGTATTTTTTGAGAGTGAGTTAGGCCAATTGGGTGTACTACATGGTATCAAAGCTCGGATTACAACAACTCTGGCCCAATAGCTATAAAGGGAGAACTGGTTGAGGGTTAGCCGACCAAAAGCCCGATGTGTGAGGCGAGATTGTTGGATTTATCCCACATCGGTGTGGAATGGACAACTAAGCTTTAAAAGCGCCTAAAAGTGGTAGAGGAGGAAGCAAGCAACCGAAGGTTGCGCAATAGATGTGCTAGTAGGGGCGGGCTAAATATGCTACCTCCGTACTCAGCCATTGTAGATTGCAACTTATACTTCTAGCTAATTGGCATTGATGTTGTGCGTGTTGAATCAGAGCTAGGCTTTTCGTCTGATATTGTGTGTGTTCAACCCACATCAATGTTGGGGCCATGATATCTTTTCACAGTGGTTTGTCAAAGTCCGCCCTGCGCGTGAGGGGGCATATGTTGAATCCCACATTGATGTTGGGTCTCTCGATATCTGTTTGCAGTGGTTTGTTAAAGTCCACCCTGTGCATGAGAGGGTGTGTTGAATCCTACATCACTTGTGTTACCTGATCCTGAGCTATATATAAAGTACAGGGTAATCCTCGTCTTCAAGGCGTCTTTTAAGAGTGGGTTAGAGACCCCTTGGGTTTCTACATATAATACCATGATGTTTATATACCATTGCCTTTGCCTTGTCGCCCTTATTTCTTTTATCATGTTAATTTTGAATATGCAGATCTGAAATTCATGAAAATATGAAATGTCTCCGTTGTCAAGAATATGGGCAAATAACTGATGAAGGACTGGAAAATGTGGGTGAGGTAGAGGAAATTAAAGTCACAAGTGAAAGCTGTCTGTCTGTTAAAGAGGACATAGGGGGATTTGCAGGCATCACAGGCTTGCACAAGTTAAGAAACTCTGAGAAACAGGTTGTTAAAGACATAAGATATCCCTGCACCTTGTTCTTGCTTGGGCCATTTCAAGTTCTTAAATAATTATATGAAAAATCTTTTTTCCAGCTGGGAACTCCGAAAGAAGAGGATTTAGGCAGCTGGGGGCATCATTTTTTCCCAACATCAGTACCTGATTCCATTTTTCAAGCTTCAGCTGGAGATGAGGTGTGCTAAGAATTTCAATCTACCTAAACTTCAATTTTTCTGCTTTTCTTTTTCGCTGGAAGTCGTTTTGATTTGAGTTTGATGAAAAAGTTCGTTAAAGCTTGATGGGTTCACATTGAATCCCACATCGCTTGTATTACTTGATCCTGAGTTATATATACGACCTAGGGCAATCCTCATTTTACAAGGCGTCTTTTAAGATTACATGGTATCGGAGCAAGAGCCCTTGTGTGATGTGGGGTGTGTGATGTCGAATCCCACATCGATGTTAGTCCCTGCCCCCCGATATCCGTTTGCATTGGTTTGTTAAAAAGTCCACCCTGTGCGTGAGGGACGTGTTGAATCCCACATCGCTTGTGTTACTTGTTCTGAGCTATATGTAAAGCCTACGGCAATCATCATCTTACAAGACGTCTTTTGAGAGCGAGTTAAGCCCATTGGGTTTTTCCAGGCTGTATTGGTTGCTATATGTAGACACTAGACACGCTGACTCATTTTCTTGCAGGTTTCGTTTGTTTTCACAAACCAAGTGGACGGGAAGCTTGTGCCAGTTGAACCAACAATGAGACACAACACAGACAACGAGAAAGAAAACAAAATGCAGTCAAATCCGAGGCAAAAATACGCTATTTCCTATAGGAATACAAAATCTCCTTCATCAATCTCTTTCAATGGAGGTTCTAAAGGGAGCACATCACCGTTTTGTCCCAAGCCTTTGCAAAGGCCACGCTCAAAATCAATGAGAACGTCTCCTGGAGGTATGGGTCATGTATCATTACCCCCTAAACTTCCTTCAGGAAATCAATTACCCCAGAAAAGATTGTCCTCCGACTATAATTATGACGATGATTTTGAGTAGATTTTGCATGGTCCAAATCAGTCATTTCTCTTTCTACTTAGTCTAATTTTTATCAAGGTGTTTTGGTGGCAGGTCTTTTATTTTATCCTTCATTTTAAAAAAGTCTCATACGTAATTGTAACTTGTGTTTTAGTCCCGTGTATTAAAAAAGACGGTAGATTCAATAAACGCGTCTGCATTCTCGCAGTTACATGTAACTAATTTGTGTGTAAAATATTTGTTAGATGTAACAAATATTATATAAGTATATGTAATATAGTTACATGTAATTTGTAAGTTATATGAATTTGTAATTACGTGTAACAAATATTACACTAGTACATGTAACTAATATGACACAGATATATGTAATATAGTTGCATGTAATTTGTAATTATTAATTTGTAATTAATTTTAGTTATATGTGACTAATATTCAGTATGCTACAGATTTATTCACTAAGTTCTCTCGACCCTCCACACGCAATGCGTGAGTATATGCGGGACTAATACGGAATCAAAAACTAGTTCAAGGAACTAAATCAAAACTTATCTTTTTAAGGTGATTAATAGCAAATTACACTTGTTATTTAGGACTAATCGCTAATGATCCTTTTTTATTACTAATTAATGAGCTCCATAGAGATTTTACCCCTTTAGCTTGTTACAATATGATACTTCACTAATATAAGTAGAAGTAACATTCATTCAAAATTAATTTAAGCTATTGCAATGTTTAAATATTTCTATTAATGCGTGATTTAGTATTTAACTACATGGTATCAGAGCCAAGATTGTTGTCTAATGTTGGGTGTGTTGTATTCAACATCGATGTCGGGCCCTTCTCCTGATATCCGTTAGCAGTGGTTTGTCAAAAATCCACCTTGTGTATGAGGGAGCGTGTTGAATCCCATTTGCTTGTCATCGTTGTTCATCGTTGTTCTTCGTGTTCGTCTGCTTCTTGGTTCGAATTAGGGTTTCAATTTCGAAATCGAAATCAGGTTTCGATTGTCGAAATGGTTTTGATTTCTATTTCGAAATCGAAATAGGGTTTCGATTTTGATTTCGAGTTGTAATTGATTTCGATTTTAGTTGGGGTTTAGGATTTCAATTTCGATTTTTGATTGGGTTTTAGGATTTCGATTTCGATTGGGGTTTAGGGTTAGATTACTTGATGATTTCTTGATTGGGGTTTAGGATTTGATTATCTGACGATTTCTTGATTGCAGTTTAGGGTTTATTCTTGATTTCTTGGATAAAATCGTTACCTGATGCGATTCTGTTCCCAGATCCCCCAAAAAATTGTCGTTATTAAACGCGATTCTGTTCCCAAGAAGGAAACAAATTTCTCATCCCATCCCACTGCATGGGATGGGCACGAAACGGTTACCAAATGGGCCCTTAATTTTTTAGCACTTATCAATTAATATCATCAAATATTTAATTATCACAACCACCACTTAACATCCATACCATATGTCAAGAGAAATAAGGAAATTGGTTGTTTTGGAAAGTCTGTATATTAGTTCATTGTATTTCTAGAATAATCCCTTAATTAGGGGAATTTAATTTATTTTTTCCTTTCTTTGCAACTAGGGTTGTATATATAAATCCACTGTTGTATAGATCAAATGTAATAAAAAAATTCTTCTCTCAATATCTTTTCTTCCACATGGCATTAGAGCTGTAAGGCTCGATCCTCTGTGTTTCTTGATTTTCCTCGGCCTTAATCGCCACAGTTCTTCGGCCTTCATTGCCGAAAAGATTGTTGGGCCCCTGGTTCTTCAATCGACCTTCATTGCCGAGACAACGTCGGGGTTTGGCCAACGCCATTGTTGCCGAAATCCGTTTGTGCCCTAGCCACCACCGCTGCTGGCGGATCTGCTTGAAGTTGACGAACCAGAAAGTGGCCTAACCTCCGTCTCCGCCGTTGCTCTAGATTAAAGCCTTCGTCGGACCAGTGCATAGCTGGATTTCAAACTCAGTTTCGGAGAAATCAAAGGCAGCATCGCGATTTGCTGTTGATTCGTTGTCGAAGGCTCCCTGTGTCGTCGATTCGTCAACGTCGCTGTGTAGTCGTCTCCCCCTCATCGATTGATTACTTCGAAGGCTCATTTCTCATCAATTGGTTTTTTAAACATCAAGTGAGCCAACTCAGTGAGTCAACCTAGTGTGCTAACTCAACATCAAGTGACCACCTTAAGCGTACCTAATGACAAAAACGTTACTATGCTTCCCACGGTATAGTAACGTATTCAGTCAAACTATGTCAGAAACATCCGAAATCACCAACATTGCTGGCCGAATTGAAGAAGTAGCACCGCGTCAAGCAACTGAGGAATTGCAACAGATTCAATCAGCATACCGATTGAATGGAAAAAACTACTTGAAGTGGTCACAACTTGTTCGCACCACGTTGAAAGGAAAAGGAAAAATAAGCCATCTGCTTGGAACAGGGCCTAAGAAAGGAGATCCTTAGTTTGAAGCTTGGGACGAGGAAGATTCACTTGTCATG